>CM031608.1:57647197-57662197 GCA_018398815.1 Conus ventricosus
CACTGTTCGAAGACTCTTGATGTTGTTCAGTGCCTTCTTCAATGAGGGTAGCCTGTCACTGTTGTAGGCTTGAAGGACAGACAGAGCGTCTGTTATAAAGACAACCTGGATGTTGTGGTCTGCTCTTGTGGCGATGGTGTATGCTGCCTGTGTGAGAGCGTCAACTTCCGCCTTGTAGTTGGTACAATGAAGGCCTGTCGGTAGCGCCTCTTCTGTCCGTTTCCACTGGGGTATTGGATGTAGACCCCAGCTCCTCCATTTTTAACGGCATTGGTGGCAGAGCCGTCTGTGTATACCCTGATCCAGGAATCTGCGGGTATCTTTCCTCCAGCATTGCCAGTGTTAGGGTCTTCAACACTTGGTCATCATGGTCACCCTTACTGTTGATATGGGGAATGGTTGTGATGACAGTTGTCAACCTCGGGGTATGTCAGTGGAGGAAGGACTAGCGCACAGCCCAAACACACTCACAGCTTGCTTACAATCTCATTCATATATCATGCATTCGTCACATCAAACCACTAGTAAAATCTATAACTTTACTACACATAATCATGGAAAGAACATCAATGCATATGGAGTCAAACAAAATAAAACATTCTCTCTTTCCTTGAACTTTACAAAACCATTTATCTAAAATTAATCATCATTAACTAACCCGGGTATAAATAGATTTCTACTTTACCTGGCCAGGTGATCTTAAACTATTCACGAATCACTGTCTTTTCTTTTCTTCTTTTTTTCTTTGTTTCTTTTCACTGTCACTTTCACAAGCACAACACAACTGCTGGCACTGGTCAGGTTGGACCGCCGGCACTGGTCAGGTTGGACTGCTGGCACTGGTCAGGTTAGACTGCTGGCACTGGCGTTGGCCTGTGGTTCTGCTTGACGAAGTGACGCTGCCAGGTATGAGGTCGAACCCCGGTTCAGATTGAACAGTGACTATCAGACATCGATCTGTTCTCCTTTCTTTCTTCCTGCATTAACGCATTGCACTCTCTCTCTCTCTCTTCTAGTCTGCTCTATCAAATGGACATGGTTGCTTTTCTTTTCTTTTCCTTTTCTCTTTTCTTTTTTTTTCTCTTCATCAGTTAGCAACTCTCTCTCTCCACATCTCTCCTTAGTCCTTCCTCTGCAGACTCTATCTCGTGCTAATGCCTCAACTTGGTTCTCTTCTCTCCTCCTCTCATCTCTCTGCCTTTTCTCTCGAGCAGAGCCTACTCTCAGAACCTCTCTCTCTCTCTCTCTCTCTTTTTCGTTCCTCTCTCCTCACTCACGCATTCCTATCTTATCCTAAACCCATCTGTCCAAGGGTGAGTACCATTGGTCAGTATTTTCCCGCCTTATACTGAGGTTGCCTCCCCTCTCATTTCATTGGATATGTAAATCATGACAGTCACATCTACCTGCCTTGCTCTCTGTGGTGGTCAATGGTCATTTAATTAATTAGCTAGATTTCACCCCCACTACACAGTACCTTCCCCCTCCTACTTTGACCGGTGACGTCCGACTTAATTGTGGACACTGGTCCTACAAATTGGCTGGATGAGTCTGACCCAGGCGCCGAGACCCGTCTGGCCAGACCTATCGAGGCGTCGGTCAAGCGGCTTAGTCTGTCTGGGAATGATGCTGTCTCCATGTAGGACTAAAATTAGCCTCCCGCCGTGCTTAATTGGCTGACCCGACACATGAGGCCGTCTGCCTGGCGCCCAGAATGTTTGACTTTGGGCTTATGCCCAGTTGAGCTGGCTGGCGACTGACCACGACTTCGGTTTTTTCTTTTTTTTTGTCCGTGACAACAGTGATGTTGTTTTCTCTGTCTTCCCAGGGTGGTGCGTCAAGGGAGAAGGAGAGGGGTATGACCTGTTTTGGGAGGATATCTTGGTATTTTTGGGTCAGGGCCCTAGACTCCACAGCAAAGCTTGATCTTTTTAGCCTGCGTGAGGATGGTGCTTGGAGTCGGTCTTTCATTGGGTGGTTCTGTGAGCACCTGAACTTGTTGGCTTGGGTCATTGCCTTTTGCCGTCTCCTGCTGGAGAGCGGTGGAATGCTTGATATTTCTTCCATCTTCTGAATTGGCGTGGTCTTCATGGCACCAGTGATGATACGCAGTGCCTTCATTGCTATTGTCTACTATTTTTTTTTTGGCAATTGTGAGCCATTTTCACGTGTTTGTTATTGACAGACCTATAGTACAAATATCTTAATCGGAGATCAGTTTATGACATACTTCATTTTATTTTATTTCATTTCTTTTTTTTGTGTTGTTATGTGGCTATTACGTTGTGGAAAATTTACAGACAATCCAGAATACTAACTGTCCACAAATGAAGAAATCCAAGAAGAAATTCTTGTAAATTCGTTCGTTGTTGGCGCGGGATCCAATGCTCAATGTCTGTCAAGGACACTTGACAGTCATCATTTTTTCGAAAATATATTACTCGCCAGTCCCCTCTCACCTCTCTCTCTCTCTCTCTCTCTCTCCTCTCTCTCTCTCTCTCTCTCTCTCTCTCTCTCTCTCTCTCTCTCTCTTTATACCCTTCTCCTCTCCTCATCCCTCTCCCCTCCCTATATTTCATTACATCAACACCAGTATACTTTCCACCCTTACATTGATATTTTTCAAAGTCACTAACAAACCGAATTTTGAAACACGACGCCACGGGCTCTGGCATTCCTATTCTCTGAACAAACCCCAAAGGCGTTTCAGATATCTCAGTTTCAACTTCATCACAGTTAACCCTGTTTTCCGTAAAAAAAAAAAAAAAAGGTTTTCAAAAAAGGCGTTTCAAATATCGTCATTTGTCTTTGAAGCTAAAAATCCGAAAGTATTTCGTTTGCTTTGCAGACCCAACTTCCAGACAACTTGGCTTTCCTTCCTCGCTTTTTTCTTTCTCCCTGGAGTTATTTGCATCCCTCACTCAACTTCTTCTCTTTCTCCCCACCTCTTTGACCATCACCCCCTTCCCCTTCCCCACAGCGCAGTCTTCCCCGATTCATTCTCCCGCTCCCTCTTCTTTTTCACACCAGTTCCTGTCTGGTGGCTGTCTTTGAAGACGCTTCCCTCTGCCAGGGAGAGACCTCGCGGACGAAATATGTTTGATTCTTTTTTTTTTCTATGTTTGTTTCTCATGTTGCTATAACGGAGAACACTTTGTAAAAAAAAAAATGTCTAGAAAACCCAGAATGGTTGATCGACCAGGCGATGGAAGTCGGGGAAAATGGGAAGAGAGAGAGAGAGAGAGAGAGAGAGAGAGAGAGAGAGAGAGAGAGAGAGAGAGAGAGAGAGAGAGAGGAGAGAGAGAGAGAGAGAGAGAGAGAGAGAGACAGACAGACAGACAGACAGAGTTATTTTTTTTTCCTTTAAGCTGATCACGTCCTGATGTGTTTAGTGCTGTGTAATGAGGTCTGTGTGTGTCTGTGTGGGCTGGTCCGTGGCGTCATGGTCTTCAAGGACAAAACTCTTCGGCAAGTCTGTGGACTCATCACAATCGTCTTCATCATTACCATGGTCGTGATGACCTCGTCGTCGTCATCACCATCATCATCCTCATCCTCATCGTTATCATCATCATCGTCAGCATCATTATCATCATTGTCGTCGTCGTCTTCTTGTTTCTACTTCTTCTCCGTCTCCGTCTTTTCCTTCTTCTTCTTCTTCTTCTTCTTCTTCTTCTTCTTTATCATCTTGTATTCGTTTCCTTCGTTTCACTGAAACACAGTACCACAGAGAGAGTCCAGAAGCCAGGACTATAATGACGCCCTGGGTAGACCACTTGACATCAAAGCAGTCCTGAGAGTGGGCTTAGCGGTCGAACAAACAATGGTAGTACAACTGAAAATGTAGCTGAAATTAAAGAAGAAAAAAAAAACCCACAATAACCTACCCCATCAAAGACAGTGGATCCCAACCCTCCGCCAAAAGTGAATGACACATCCTTAGAAGATTCCTCGAAAATTCGGATCGAAGGCAGTCCAGTCTCGCGTATGAAACAACTAAACGTTTCTCAGATCATGTAAAATATACCACATGCAGATCTCATAGAGAGATTATGTGAGTGAGGTGTCGTGAATGATCCAAGCTGAACGTGTACGCATATCTTGAACAAGATTACGGGAGGATGCCGAGAGTAATGAGAAGCGTCTGCCTGCGGCACAAAAACAAATGGATGAAAGACTAGAAAGGGAAATAATTATGCTCCTGAAATAGAAAAATAAGTGGAGACTCAAAAGGAACCACAAATGAAGTGTTAAAGTGGGAATGTGAGTGCGGGCAAGATCAGAAGCAGAAATTAGAGAAGTCTGTGGAGAGAAATAACAGGATACACCGAGTTTTAAAAAAAAGAAAAAAAAAAACGGAAACCTTGTGTTTCGAAAATCATTTTGTCTAAAACGGGACCGTCAGTGAAGACCAAGACTGAAAAGGGTAGAATGAATGAAACGAGTCAAGATCTAAAGACCGAGGACATGAGAGAAGACCTTGAGTCAGAACGCATACGAAACTAACACTTAGCGTAGAAAGACCCCCTGGACAAAACATAACCAAAGTCAACAACTAAAGGTACCTTTAAGATGGTAGCCATCGCTGATTGAGAATCCTTGAACTGGGATAGCCTCCCTTTACAGAAAGAAGGATGATGGCCCCTCAGAGATAAAAGTACGGGGAAAAACCCTTGATGAAGCTGGGGGGCTAAAAAGAAATGCATTTCTCTACAGGATGTAGCAAGGGACATATAAAAATGATGACGACCCTTGGCCTCATCAGAAGGCTAAGGAAGAAATAAAAGATGTGAAGCACCTCAAGGATGTTCCGAAGCCCTTGCATTCCACCACTCTCTGTGTCGGGTTGAACCTCCATCCTCAGGCTCTTTACTCTAGGCAGTAAGAGAGAGAGAGAGAGAAGATGAGAAGAGAGAGAGGGCAGAGAGAGAGTCATTATTAATTACAAAGATCATTGCTTCCGATCTGTCTCTGATGCCCTGCAGTTAGAGAGAGAGAGAGAAGGTACGAGGAGTAGAGAGAGAGGGAGGAGAGAGATGAGAGAGAGAGAGAGATTCTTATCTTCCTGAATGATCGAGTGCGCCACAGAGAGAGAGAGAGAGAAGAGAGAGAGAGAGAGAGAGAGAGAGAGAGAGAGAGAGAGAGAGAGAGAGAGTTCTTACTCTTCCCTGAATGAATCGAGTGCGCCACATATCACATATCTCATCCAGAAGAAGACACCTTCCTTCCCCGTTTTTTTTGCCATCCCAAGTTGTTCCAACCCGTGTCATCCGTCTCCTCGCTCCCCCTCCCGACCCCCCCCCCCCACACACACACACACACACCCCCGCCCCCTCCCCTTGTACCCTCCAGGAAGCGCACACGGCTCAGCTGTCTTAACAAACTTTTAACTATGACTTCTAAGGCTGGAAGCAACCATCATAACATCTTGGCCGGATTTTAAGGCTTTTTTTCCCCTCCCATAGGTTTTTCACTCTGAGTTTACACTATTTCTGATTTGTAGAAATGGCAGTATGAATCTTTTGCAACATAGTCGAGGGGTGTTTCTTTCTTCTCTCTCCCCTTACAGAGCTGTGCCTTGACCAACCCTTGAGGTGTGATTCCTCAAGCACAAGCACTGCAGATTCCAAGGCTATGGTCAGAACAGTGGCTGGATCTTTGAGCAATAACAGTCGTCACAGCACTGTCGTGGTGGAAGGCTTCTCTCATACCCTGTCTTGCCTCCATTGCCACGTCACTCTTCCTTTTGATTTATCGTATCAGCTCTCTTTGTTTTCATATGCTGGACATAAATTACTCTGTCAAGTAACAGCAGATTAAAGAAAACGGTTAAAAGGTCTATCCTTAAAATGATTGTTCGTGTTCTCTCTCTCTCTCTCTCTCTCTCCTCTCTCTCTCTCTCTCTCTCTCTCTCTCTCCTCTCTCTCTCTCGTTTTTTTTTTCATTCCCTGTCTGTTTAGTTAGACCTCATCCACATTTGTCATTAAAAACAAAAACAACTGGTGTCGTTGCAGATCCGTTTGGTTCTGAAGACCAGAAGATTTTCCCGCATACTGAAAGTTCCCATGAAGCTTGGAAAACACTGTATATAAACTCTGTTTCACCGGAAGAAAAAAAAAGACTTTTCCAATGACACATATTCTATAAATGATCACATTGTGCATTCGTTTTAAACGTAAATGCTTTACGCATAAACCTTTTCTATAACAGTTCCGTAAACGTTTCAAACGGAAGCAGTCGATCAGTGCACATTGCTCATAAGCGTGCGTCCATTATCGCGAGTTTTTCACGACAGGAAGCGCGCATATTCATGTTCATAAGAGCCTATCTTAATTGTCGATAAGTGCAAACTCTTCGCCTGCATAAATTCACGCCAAGAGCTCATCTTAATTGTCGATAAGTGCAAACTCTTCGTCTGCATAAATTCACGCCAAGAGCTCATCTTAATTGTCGATAAGTGCAAACTCTTCGCCTGCGTAAATTCACGCCAAGCGCTCATCTTAATTGTCGATAAGTGCAAACTCTTCGCCTGCGTAAATTGACGCCAAGGGCTCATCTTAATTGTCGATAAGTGCAAACTCTTCGCCTGGTAAATTCACGCCAAGAGCTCATCTTAATTGTCGATAAGTGCAAACTCTTCGCCTGCGTAAATTCACGGCCAATGCGGTTCGAATTCATCCCGTTAGTTCGTGTGCCTCATAATTTGTTCAGTACAAATTTATCTCATTTAATTTCACTCATGTTTTTTCTTATTGTTCGATTTGACATCATTTGGTCACATGAGGCCAAAGCGAGTAACTATGGAGAGCGTTTCTTTTGGCATCAAGGTAAATAACAATTAAAGGAAAACAATGTGTATTAATGAAGGGCTAATTGGTGTTGACTGGCAGGGATGCAAGGTTCAGCTTCATTTAGTTTGCTATAATATAAAGACCATGATTGTCACATCTCAGATCAGTTTTATCATAGACACCTAACTGCCTTCAAATGAGGCAGAAGATCAAAAACAGTCCACCAGGTTCCTAAATCAATGTCAACTTGTTCGAGTCCAAGGCAGGGATTCCAGGAAATCAATGCCCTATGAGCTTTGCAGAGAACAAAAGGCCTCAGCTCTATTTTTTTACTTACGTAAAGTTCTAAAGACATTTAAAATAAACATAATTTTCTTTATAGAACCAGATCCCCTACACGCCCCCTCCCCTCCACCCCCCCCCCCCCCCCCCCCCCCCCCCCTGAAGAAACCACCTTTTCCATAAAATACCGAAGTCGCTACAAATACTCACGTTTTGTTTTTCTAAAGATCCAAAGGCTCTTCAGACTTCCTGTTTCCATATACCCCAAAGTCATTATCAATAACTTCAGTTTTCTCTACAAAGACCCTAAGGCTTCTCAGGTTACCCATACTCCTTAAAGCCCTGAAGACATTATCAATAATTCCATTTCAGAGAACTCTGCGTTCTTTAAAAGACGCGTCGATCTTTTTCCCCAAGGGCTGTTTGCATTCCACGCCACTCCTCCCCTCTCGAATCCTCGCTCCAACCCTCCCACCCCCACTCTCGCCCGGGCTTCTCCTCCCCCTTAACCAACCAAACCTCCTTCTCCAAGGCACTGCCTCCCCCCCCCCCTCCTCTTCACACAGCCTGATCCCTGGCTGGCGCTGCCTACAGTATGTTCAACAGCCTGGCTTCAGCTTTGAATGGGTCTTCAGCTAAAACATGTTTGCACTGGACACATTGTACAGGCAGAGGCCTTGGGGAGTTCAGCGGTTTCGATCAGAGAATTGGGGTCCCTGGCGGAATTGGGGTCTTCCTGTGATCAGAAGTCTCCTTAGTGCTGGTCTTTGTCATCATGATCAGCAACTAGGAGCCCCAAAGCGTGAATTTTCACGACAGGAAGCGTGCATGTCTATGTTCGATCAGATCGCGTCTTGACTGTTGAGAAGCGCGAAGCTATCGCAGTGCAAATTCTTGCCAATCGAGTTCGAATTCATGCAGCTATTAATTTTTTTTTAATTTTTTTATTAGCTTCATTGTTCGACTTTGACAGCACTTTGTCACTGAGCAAAGACAAGCAGCCATGGATGACGTTAATGATGACATCAAACAAACAACAAATAGAAGAAAGCCATCCCTAAACAAAAATTGAACCTGCAACCTCTTCCATCAATACCCATACTGTTGACTATGAGTATGGACTATTGGAGAGGGTGCAGGTTCATTTTTTTGTTTAGTTTCCTATCATTTGGAGATCAACTATCATCATTTCTCTAATCAGTTTTAACAGAAAATTCTTAAATCAAAATGAATTTCATTGCTCAAAGACAGATTCACGGAAATCTATACTTACAACACTTTACAGGAACTCAAAGGTTTCATTTTTTCCCTTGCATGCAGTTCCAAAGCGTTATTTAAAAAAATGGGCTTTGCTTGTTTGTGTTGTTTTTGTGGTTGTTCTTTTTGTTGTTGTTGTTTTTGTTGTTGATTTTCAACAAACCCAGGTTTTTCTCCCAGGAAATCCCGTTTCCTGTAAAATCCTGAACTCACTATGAATAACCTTGTTTATTTTTCTACAAAGAACCGAAGACTTTTAGACTATTCCGTTTTCTGTAAAGCCCGAAGTCATAATCAATGACTCAGTTTTCTCTACAAAGACCCAAAGGCTTCTCAGGTTACCACATAAGACATTATCAATAATTCCATTTCAGAGAACTCTGCGTTCTTTAAAAGACGCGTCGATCTTTTCCCCAAGGGCTGTTTGCATTCCACGCCACTCCTCCCCTCTCGAATCCTCGCTCCCATCCTCCCACCCCTACTCCCGCCCGGGCTTCCCCATCCCCATCTCTACACGCACCTCCCTCTCCAAGCCCCCCCCCCCCCCCTTCCCCTCTTCACAGCCTGGTCCCTGGCTGGTGGCTGCCTACAGTATGTTCAACACCCTGGCTTCAGCTTTGAATGGGTCTTCAGCTAAAACATGTTTGCACTGGGACACATCTTACGGCAGAGGCCTCGTGGAGTTCTGCAGATCGATCAGAGAATTGGGGTCGCCTGGCGGAGATTGGGGTCTTCCTGTGATCAGGAGTCTCCTTAGTGCTGGTCCTTGTCATCACGATCAACCCCTAGGAGATGACGCTTTCGGCAATTCTGATGACTTTTTTTCAGCTGCTACATCGTGCACTCAGATTGCGACATGTGGAATGAACAATGTATTGATCTCCGACATGTGGGAATTAACAGATGTATTGATCTCCGACATTGGGAATTAACAAGTATGATCTCCACATGTGGAATGAACAATATGATCTCCGTTACTCCCCCCCTCCCTCCTCACTTATTCTTAATACTGTTTCCTCTCCTCCTCCTTCTACTGCTCCTCCTCCACGTCCTCCTCCTCCCTCTCCTTTCTCCTCTTGCTCTTTTTCACCTTCTGTTTAGCTCTCTTCCTTTTTTTTCCATCCCTCTCCTCCCACATAAGTGTACGCATGGTCACAACAAAGAAAGCCACCCCAACAAAATGAAGTTGATAGTTCTTCTTTGCTTCCTCGTCATCTTCAAACTGTTCCTCCTTCCTGTTGTTGTTTTGTTGTTGTTGTTTGTTGTTGTTGTTGTTTCTTGATCATCATCATCATCATCATCATCTATCATCATCATCATCATCATCATCATCATCATCATCATCATCATCACACAACATCTTCTTCTTCTTCTATCCTCTTCCTCCTCCTCCCTCCTCCTCCTCCTCCTCCCTTTATCTTCTTCCTTCATCCGCTCTATTGTTTCTAGCTCCCGTCGTCAGGCAGCGGTGACTGAAGCCTGTTGATGAGACACAGTTTGATTGACACTGTGAGTGAAGGCTTTCACGAAGAGATCGCCCTCTGAGAAATGGCGTGAACGTCTTTCGACAAGCATGATTCAAGACCTCCTACAGGATGGGATGGCCACAATACTGTTGAGATATAAACGTTAAAAATTCAATAAAAAAAATTGACTGAGAAGATGTTTAATAGGTAGGGCTACTGGAGAAGAACGTGTTCTACAGAATGTTATTCATCACTGTTAGCAGCCATTTGTTGCAGTTGGTCCAAGTTCAAACGATGACTTGAAGCACATCATCACAGGCCATAAAACATGAGTGACAGGCGACTTAAGGCACCGAGTACATCTGACGCTAAGAAAAAAATGAATACATATCTAACACGTCCCTGACACACAGTGCAGCAATTAAGAGTTAAAACACTTGGAAGACAGAAAAAAATGGTTTCTTTCTTAATTTGAAACAACTCTATGATTTCATTCATTCCCCATGTTAGACCTTCATTCGCACCCCACTCGATGCCTTCATTCATTCCCCAGTGAAGGCCTTCATCCGTTTCCCACTCTAGAGGTTCATTCATTGCCCACTTTCAGCTTTCATTCGTTTCCCACTCTTAACCCTATTCATTCCCATCTATGGTTCATTCATTGCCCACTTTCAGCTTTCATTCGTTTCCGACTCTTAACCCTATTCATTCCCATCTATGGGTTCATTCATTGCCCACTTTCAGCTTTCATTCGTTTCCCACTCTTAACCCTATTCATTCCCATCTCTATGGGTTCATTCATTGCCCACTTTCAGCTTTCATTCGTTTCCCACTCTAGGCCTTTATTCACTCCCCACTCTTAACCTGATTCAGTCCCCACTCTATGGTTCATTCATTCCCCATTGTAAGATTTCATTCGTTCCCCACTCTCAGGCTTTCATTATTTCACCACTCTTAACTTTATTCATTCCCAACTCTAGGCCCTCATTTACTTTTTCCTTGATTCCTCATTCTAAGGCACTCGTTCATTCCCCACTCAAGGCCTTCGTTCATTTTTTTGTACTCAGATCCGTTCTCACTTAAATTAAAATCAATGGACACCTAATGTGGGAAAATGACTGGCCTTATAATTAGAAAATGAATGAAGATGCAGAATGGGGAACACGAAGAAAGATCTAAAATGGGAAGAGGAATGAAGGTCTGGAAAAAAAAGGTCGGAGTCGGTGCAATGAATGAAGGTCTAAAATGAATATGTGAATAAACATCCAGAATGGGAAAATGAAGAAAGGCCT
The DNA here is from genome assembly GCA_018398815.1 of Conus ventricosus. Lineage (NCBI taxonomy): Eukaryota > Metazoa > Mollusca > Gastropoda > Neogastropoda > Conidae > Conus > Conus ventricosus. The sequence goes on from CM031608.1 coordinate 57,658,286, forward strand.
ACAACGAAGAAAATGAACGGAGATCTTCCATGGGAAATAAGACACTACTCACGGCGTGGAACTGAATAATGACCTCAAATGGAGAAAATGAGTGAAGCTTTAAAATAAGAAATACTGGAAGGACTTGAGTGGGAAAGTAACCAAAGCCAACATCTAGAAGGGACCGTACACATAAAGGACAACAAGGATTCTACGTACCACAAGAATGAATCACCAGTATTAAGACTTCAGAGAAGAAAAACTGTTTAACAGAAAATGGATGAAGATATGTTGCAGAAAGTTTTCAAACATTGCTTGGAGACAAAGAAAAACAACAACAACAACAACAACAACAACAACAACAACAACAACAACAACAACAACAACAAAAAGAAAGACAGTGAAGAAAAAAAACAACAACGCAAACAAACAAAGGAAAAGACCGTCCGGTCCTCCTCCTACCCCTTTTAACGTGGTAGAATGCCCTTAAAGGGACGTAAGCAAAAGACTGTGACGAGCAATGAGTTGAGAGCCAATAAGAGGAGTAAATGAAGGGTTTCCGAAGCGCCCAGTGAAGCCCAGAAACCTTTTAACAGGTCTGTGGTGAAGCCTCTTCCGTTCTCTCCGCTATCATCTGTTTTCTCTCAAGGTTCCGCATCCCAGCCTCCCAATGAATTCAGCGATAAGAGGAGAGGTCATCACCACCTATGTGGTTTCATTTACTTGCCCATCTCTGATAGCAAGAGAGAGAGAAGGAGAGAAGAGAGAGAGAGAGAGAGAGAGAGAGAGAGAGAGAGACGAGAAGAGAGAGGAGAGAGAGAGAGAGAGAGAGAGAGAGAGAGAGGATCACGGCAGTCTATCAATGTCTCCTTCATATTCCCCTTGGCGTACTGAACGAGTCACATATCTGAGCCAGGAGGGAACGTCTTCCTCTTCCCTATCCATGAATGCCAGACGAATTCCAGACCGAGGAAGAGAGTAACAGCCTTCGTGCCCGGATCTCAGGGGGAAAGAAAACGCCGGCCCGCCGACCTTTTACAATAGGCTCTCGTGACTCATCGTGTTAATGAAGCTTTACGGCAACCATAACAAGAAATGAGAGAAAGATGTACTGTCGCTTAGAGAGGACTGGCGAGAGGAGTGTTTGTATGATCGTGGTCAAGTACGATGCCCAACGGAGCTACTATACACCACAGTGCCAAATAGACTTACAGTGCCCATTACATACAGCGCTAAAAAGAGACTTTTGCAGAGTAGTTTACAGTGCCAGTGGGTATTACAGTGCCCGCTGCAATACCAATGAGAGGTTAACAATGCCTATTACAGTACCATCGGGGCTTTCACAGAACTCTGTAGTATGTCCAAGAGACTTTTACAGCCTCAGCACACTGTTCCATCACAACAGGATCCCGAATCGCGAAGCCAGACAACACTGGTAGCAATGCGCAAGATTCTTCAGGGATTCGAAGAATAATTCTACCGAATGCAAACGTATGCAAACTGATTTCTTATTTGAATGATTAAAGGAAATTGTGGATGCTAAAGACCCATAACAGACAATTCAGTCAGCATGTGTTCAGCATAGAACTTCCAAGGAATGTACGATAAGTGATAGACAAACATCGTAAAGAAAGGTCAAGGAAGAAAGAGATGGGCAACAATGGATAAGACTTGAACTAGCATCGTTGTGAAAGATGCCGATAAAAGTAAGGCTACCTGCAAAAAAGTTGAATGATCGAAAGGCATAGCTTTTTTTTTTAAATTGGTAATGTTCTCAACATGTTTGATAGTTCAAACGTTTAGGGTTTGGTCACAAAAGGCGAACTTCTTTGCTTTGACGCTTGAAACAATATCGTTTTTAATTCACGCACCACCACCCACCCCCCTCCCTCCAAATAAATGCTGGAAATCCTGGCACCTGAAATCAAGCTGCAAGAAAGTAGACAAATACGACATTAAGCGCTGCAGATCGATCTAGCCCTTAAAACTCTAGCTCAAGGCACACTCTAGCGTCTTACACAATTTAAAGCTGATGTTCAGGTTGTCTGGGTACGACACTAACCCTTCCCGCTTCCCGTTCCCCTTCTCTAGCCCCCCCCCCCCACCCCACCACCACTCCCCGCCGCACCACCTCCTCACCCCCGCCCTCTTATTCAGCCTGGGGAGCCAGGGAAGATTATGGACCCCACAGGGAAAGAAACCAAGAAGCCGTCTGAAAAATGACGGGGCTTTAGACCTCCATGCCAGATCCCAAAGAGCCCACCGAGGCCTGGAGCAACAGTCAAACGATAGCTGCTGCTGGAACCTGAGAGACCTCCAACAGAAGGAAAAGAGGGCGTTTAGTAGTAGTAGTAGTAGTAGTAGTAGTAGTAGTAGTAGTAGTAGTAGTAGTAGTAGTAGTAGTAGTAGTAGTAGTAGTAGCAGCAGCAGCAGAGCAGAAGTAATAGCAGCAGCAGCTGCAGAAGAGGAAACGAGAAGATGGTAAGTAGTAAGTTTGTAGTTGTATAGTAGCAGTAGTAGTAGTAGTAGTAGTAGTAGTAGTAGTAGTAGTAGTAGTAGTAGTAGTCAGCAGCACAGCAGCAGCAGCTGCAGTAGAAGAAAACGAGGAAGTAGTAATTGTGATAGTAGTAGTAAGAGAGGAGAGAGGAGGAGAGGAGGGAGAGAGAGAGAGAAGCGAGAGGAGGAGGAGGAGAGGAGAAGAGGACATAATGGAGTAGAAATAATAGAGGGCGAAGTAGTATAGTAGTCGCAGCGGCTGCAGCGGCAGCAGTGATAGATGTAGTAGTACTAACAGTGGTGGCAGTAGTAGCTGTAGCATCAACAACAGCAGCAGCAGAGTGACAGCAGCAGCACCAGCAACAACAGCAGCAACAACTAGAACAGCAGCAAGAATTGTAATAGTAATAATGGTAGAAAGAAGTGGAGAGAAAAACAGAAGAGTAGCAGCAGCAGCAGCAGCTGCAAGAGAAGAAATAGAAAGAAAAGAAGAGAGACAGAGAGAGACAGGAGGAGAAGGAGTTTCTCCCTTCAAGGAGCTGCAATTACAGTTTCCAACGGCGCTGACAAAGAGCAACTGACCTGTGTCTGGGTTCAGCTATTACAATCTCCGCCGGTTCCTTTGACTCTCTCTGAACACTGTGATTTTCTGATGCCAAAGCATCAACCACACAATCCGAGCTGATTTCAGAGATGCCTGTAAGTCTGGGAGCTTTAGCCTGGGTTTTGCTTCAGATATTACACACATGAGATCGCATATGATGATTGATTTCTACTTGTGATGTTGACTGGGACGGACCCCCATCTCCCCTCTTCTTCATCCTCATCACTTTGAATGATATTTATTGATCTCAGTTGTCAAGTTCTGTACTGTAACACGAAATATATTTCAGCATGAACGCGCTCGCCATCCAGATGAAAAAAAATTCTGAGCTGTTATATGTCAGCGTTACAATTTTACTAGTATCTAACCAAATTACTGAGTCAAGGCACACAACCTGCTACCCGATTCTTAGGAAGATCCGCCTTTTTGGAAGTCTGATTTCTGTCACAAATTCCTGTTCGAGAGATCCGGTAACCTTAAATATTATTAGTCGTTGCAGATCAGTCACAAGTTGTTTCTGTAAGTTTACCTTTTGTTTATATCTCTATGTCTGCCTGTCTCTTTCTCTCTATTTGTTTGTTTGTCTGTCTTTTCTGTCTGTCTGTCTGTCTGTCTGTCTGTCTCTCTCTCTCTCTCTCTCTCTCTCTCTCTCTCTCTGTACATCGATCTCAATCTCCCGGTCTCTGTCTGTGTCTCTTAGGTCTGTCGGTCTGTCTATCTGGTGTGTGTGTGTGTGTTTGTGTGTTTGTGTGTGTGTGTGTGTGTGTGTGTGTGTGTGTGTTGTGTGTGTGTGTGTGTGTGTGTTGTGTGTGTGTGTGTGTGAGAGAGAGAGA
>CM031608.1:57664031-57676531 GCA_018398815.1 Conus ventricosus
GGGAGTAGAGAGAGAGAGAGAGAGAGGGGATGGAAGAAAAGGAGAGAAGAGAGAGAGAGAGAGAGAGAGAGAGAGAGAGAGAGAGAGAGAGAGAGAGAGAGAGAATCGATGGTTTTGAAATTGTCTGGAGAGAAACGTATAAGGATGCTCCCAAGCCTCTCGCAGTCTGACAGACTGGAGAGCTACCGTTTCTAATGGGATAAGGAAGGTTCCGCTGTCTCCTAATTACTGCGTCCTTTGTGAAAATAGGCTTGAACAACTAAAGCAGTAAATTATGACGATTTTGACGCATAAGGATTCATTTTGCCGTATCATTACTATTTTCTTGCCTTTTGGCCCCGATATTACGTCGTGAAGTTAATTTAACAATACGAAAATAGTAACTATGACTCATGAAAACAGTCTCTATGATTTGCGTGCGTGCGCATTCGAACATCGAACTATACACACAGGGCTGACAGCCGGATGTGACGGCCATGACGCTAACGTTCCAACCCTTTGAAGATTTGTCTATTCTGGGATTTTTTTTTTTCTGAATTTTATCTATAGTGTATTTCCCTCCCAATAAAGCCCCCACCCTCCGCGCCCTTTCCCTTTACCTACCCCCCCCCCCCCCCCTCCCCTCCCAACCTGCCTCCTACCATCATCTCGCCCGTCCTTTTAATTTGTTTTCGTTATGGAACATGTCCGTCATGTCTGGGTTACACTTACCTCCTAGATAAAATCATCTCCCTTTAAGGAATGTTTCGTTATGGAACATTTCTGTAGAGACCACTTTCTGTTAAAGATCGCAGTATTAGACCATCGAGTTTTTTTCTTTCTTCTTCTTCTTCTTCTTCTTCTTCTTCTTCTTTCTTCTTCTTCTTCTTTTTTCTTCTTCTTCTTCTTTTCTTCTTCTTCTTCTTCTTCTTTTCTTCTTTCTTCTTCTTCTTCTTCTTCTTCTTCTCTTCTTCTTCTTCTTCTTCTTCTTTCGCTCACTGAGCAATACAGTAGCATCGTCAAAAAGAAAAAGAAGAAAAAAAAATTAATGTTTTGATGTCATAATGCCCTTTATTCAGACAATCGACAATTTCACATGTAAACAACGATGGAGAAAGTTACCCTCTTCACGGCACAAACTGTAACTATAAAACTTTTCGGCCTTACCCTTGTCCGCAGATGTCACTCTACGAGATGGAATTGGGTGGACAGAGGGAGGGGGGTTGGGGGGGGGGGGGGGGGGGAGGTCGAGAGGGAGAGACACGTCAAGACCTATTATGTCTGCCACCGACCTTGACAACCATCCAAAAGACAGCAGGGAGACCACTCGGGATGAGATGTTAACCCCAGGTCTTGAGCGCGCCAGCATGCTCTTTATCTTTAGTACTGGTATAAAGCGCTCACGGCGACGTGGTTGTTGTCCCTTTGCAAAAGAAAAAAGTCTGTATGGAGAGATCCATTCGGATGTAACATTATGTAACAAGATGCCAGCAGAAAAGAAAGAACAAAACTAAACGGGTAGTAATGTAGCGTGACGCACACTCTTTCATGCCAAACAGCCAAATATCACACAGAGATGAAGATGCGTAGCAGACAGCCAAATATCACACAGAGATGAAGATGCGTAGCAAACAGCCAAATATCACACAGAGATGAAGATGCGTAGCAGACAGCCAAATATCACACAGAGATGAAGATGCGTAGCAAACAGCCAAATATCACACAGAGATGAAGATGCGTAGCAAACAGCCAAATATCACACAGAGATGAAGATGCGTAGCAGACAGCCAAATATCACACAGAGATGAAGATGCGTAGCAAACAGCCAAATATCACACAGAGATGAAGATGCGTAGCAAACAGCCAAATATCACACAGAGATGAACATGCGTAGCAAACAGCCAAATATCACACAGAGATGAAGATGCGTAGCAAACAGCCAAATATCACACAGAGATGAGATGCGCCTTTTGTTCAGTCTTTTGGTCACTGATCCTTTTCATTCTGCGTGTCAGAGATTTGGAATTCTCTTTCACATCAAACCCGTCATGCCCCTTCCCTTCACACTTTCAAAAGAGCATGATTAAACACGTATGTTTGGTCAAGTTTTACAGTCTTAAGAACCTTTAATTCTAATTATCTGTTGATATCTTCTTGTTTTGTAAGCACCGGTTTGGGCAGGTGACCAGAGATATAGCTGACTGAACATGGTGTGTTGACAACAACTATTTATTAGATATTGTGCTAATGTTTCTTTGAAAGTGCGATAGACCCTTTTTTTTTATTCGTGTATTCTGTGCATGGATGACCGTCAAAACTTTTCATTTTGAAGATTAGTCATACTTTTCAACATTTTTTTCGGTCAAACTCCTATAATGATAATAATAATAATAATAATAATAGTAACAACAATAATACTAATAATAAATCGTTACTACTATGATTATCATAAGCACCGTCGTATTCATCGTTATTATGATTGTTGTAATTATTATTCAACACAAACCATCGCTCATCTGTGTCCCACGCTCAAGACAAACAGACAAGGGTAATGTTCTGTGAAATAAAGCCAGTATATGTTTGCACACACAATGATTTGCAGCTGTTGCTGCTGGGTCCACGTGTCAAATGAACGGACATATAATCAGGCTGGGGGGAAGGGGAGGGGGAGAACGGGGGGAAAGGGATGAAGAGAATGAAGGAGGGAGGGAGGAGGGTAGGGGAGGAGGGAGGATGTCGCAATCGAAGGGTGGAATAGGGGAGAGAGAGGTCGGGGTGGTGCGGGGGTGGGGGGTGGAGGTGGCGGTGGGGGATGGGTGGTGACAAGAAGATGATGAGGGATTCCTCTTTCGGAAGAAGGTTCTTTGTCCCTTGTGTCTTAGATTTCGGCCTACTTGTGTGGACGTCAGAGAGACTGCTTAACATCTGCTTCCAGAGATAGCAATACCTTTGTCTGATGGGAGCGACAGATTCTACACTCCTTTATTACAGGAAAATCTCCCAATACTGTATGCGTGTATGCATGAACACACACACACACACACACACCACACACACACACACACACACACACACACACACATATATATATATATATATATATATATAAAATATATATATATATATATATATATATATATATATATTTATTCCAAAGGAAGACTCATTCGCTTTCTAGACTGTTTCAGTATGAAGCATCTGCAGCCCTCTATGCATGCGAAGAAATATGAATATGTCACTCGCAATTGTTTACATGTTGGAGCATCTGCATCGCTGCATCCATGCCAAAAAATATGGATATGTCACTTTTCCTACGTTAAATTGAAAATAGAGGTCATTTGTTGAATGTTGAGTGTTATTACTGTTTTACCTCAAAGATAAATTGTACACATTTTGGAGACAAGAAAACTGAAATCAGCCGTTCAGCTTTTCGTTCAGAATTATCCGTGTTTCTTTACATTCGACCACATTCTGTAGAATTTGACTCTTTTGATTCTCCGCGATATCACCATGTCGCGTTTTTGTTTTTGGTTGTCTCCATGAGATCTAGATCCCCATAAGCATTCCATCACTTGGAAAAAATGTTTTCCTCATGGGATACTTTTTTTTAAATGTATACGGTACTTGCTTTTCAATAAAGATTGTTTTCCTTTTAAAGACTATTTTCGTTATGAATCCTTCGGTTTGCTCTTATCTGTCCAACGCAGACGCCCTGTCAGTTAAGACTGTCAGATTTTACCTTCGCGTCAACACTCCATCCTTAAAGATCGTTTTCGAGTAAGAAGTTTTTGTCTTGATTTTAGACTTATTTGGAAGACTTCCTTCCGTTGAAGACTGTTTTTGTAATGGACCAGATCTGTCAATACTTGATACTAGACGTATATCCCATTAACTTTTCTGTTCTTGGAAAACTTACTTTGCTTGTTTATTTTTTTTTAATAATGGAACAGATTTCTGTACACTCTTTATTAGACTTGCCTCACTTTAAATACTGTTTTTGTCACGGAAGAGATTTGTCTAATCTATATCACAGATTTGTCTCCCATTAAACACTCCCTTTCTTTACAGACTTTCCCCAATGAAACAGATTTCTCTCTTTAACGTGGTGACAGCCCTGATGTGGCCCTTTGCGGTCGGCTAGGCTATAAGCAACATTATCTTATCTACCCTCTCTGCTAGACTTATCTCCCTTTAAACACTTTTTTGTTTTTAAAGGGGACGGATTCCATGTATTGTATGGTGGATTTATCTCCCTTTAAACACCCCCTTCCTTCAAACACTTTTTGTACTGGAACAGATCTGTCTATACAATACACGGAATTTTCCTTCAATAGTCTCTTTTTTTTTAATTGTTGTGATTTAGAACAGGTTTGTCTATATTTTATACTTAACTTTTTTCTTTATCGGACCAGATTTCTAGCGGTGCAGATCTGCCTATTCTCCATACTAGGCTTATATCTCTCTCGTCTCTATACCTTGCTTTTTGTGTGTGGTGTGTGTGTGTGGTACTAACGGGCAGATTTGTCCATAGTCTATATACTGGAGTTATCTCTCCTTAATAACTGTTTCTGTAAGAGAACAGATTTGTCTAGCCTCTATACTAGACTAAATTCCCGTGAAGGAGCTCCCTGTCCCTTTTAATAACTGTTTTTGTAACATACCAGATTTGTCTATATTCTGTACTAGACTGATTTCCCGTTCCTCTCTTTAAAAACTGTTTTCCTAACTGGATAGATTTGTCTATACTGTATACATGACTTCTCTCCTTGAAAAGCCTGTGTTTGTTACGAAACAGACTTGTTTGTTCTCTATATAAAATTTATCGGCCATTGTTTTTGTAATAGAGTGGATTTGTCTATACTATACATCAAACATATCTCCCTTAAACGATTGTTTCTGAAATGGAATATATCTGTATATACTCTATATTAGATTCATCTCCCTCTAAAAACTGTTGTTTTTTTCAATGGAAACGGATCTGTCTATATTTTATACTAGATTAATCTTCCATTTTAAAGTCTCTTTGGATATTGTCATTTGTTGTAATAGAACACAGTTTTTTGTGTGCTTATCTTTTAAATACAGTTTATGTTACGGAACATGAGAATTATTTGTTTGATTATTTTTTAATCTATAATTGAACTACCTTCCAATAAAGAAAGACGTCGTCCCTTTAAAGACGGTTTTTGTTATGTAACAGATTTGTATTTTATCGACATTAAGTTATACTTCCCGATATAGAAGCCATTACTCTAGTCAAGGGGTTTTATAAACTTTTTATTTGTTTAATTTTTTTATTTTACAATTCTTTGCACAAAAGAAGGGAACGAACTGACAAATTACGAACACACACACACACACACACACCACACACACACACACCACACACACACACACATGTTGATGTAATGTTGACGTAACATTGCATATGTATGCAGTTACCCTTGTAACCGGTTACACGACAAAATGCATAATACACTACGAATGATAATATACAATACAGTATGGACGTTGCCAGTACATCATGAGAATCATACAAGCCTGGGGGATAGTCAGGTACGGACGGGGAGCTCGATAAACACTCAAGCACATCACAAGGTAAGGAAACTCAAACGGGACAGAACGAGTAAGCTGTTTACAAGCTTGACAATCCACATATCGCACACTGCATTATTGCACTGTTAAGGTAAACAGTTGAATTAACCAAGAAACCTCATCAGCGTACAGAGCGCGTAAAAACAAAGAAAGTCAATATCTGTCGTTGCCCATGTAGCTATACATTGTGTGGATGTATATCAGAAACAGTTGTGACGCGATACAACGAAATCAACTGAAACAACTAGAAGGGGGGAGACTAATGCATCATACGCTAGTCATTTAACACAGAAGTATGCATGGCTCATGTTTAATTTCAGTAATGTAGCTTAATCGTTACCTATTTGGTGAATAAATCTGCAAACGGTTTTAAAAAACCCCATCTTGTCTTTTTTTAGGATTAACCTTTCTCTTTTTCTTTTTTTTCCCCTTTTTTTCTCTCTTAAACAAAAACAACAAATATTAAATTCCCCCCCCCCCTACCCCCTCCTTCACGAAGGGGTTTTTTTTTTTTTTTTTTTTTAAAATTTGGGGTTTTTATCAAAAATTTTAAATCCAAAAAAGCCTTTTTCAAAAAAGTTTTAAAATAAAATTTGGTATTTTTTTTTTCCCCATCTTGAAAAAGACACGAAAAATAAGGGACAAACCAACCCCCCAAAAACACACCAAAAAAATTTGATTTTAATTTTGAGAAAGGAAGAGGAAAAAAGGGGAAAGAAAGGGGGAATTTGTTACATAGGGGGGGACGGCGCCAGTAACGGGCCGATCCAAAGGTTTGGGAAAATTAGCAAAGGGGGAAAGCTTTTTTAAAAAAAGGGGCAATTTTTTTTGAAATTTTAAAAAGGAAAAAACAAAGTGGGCTTTTTTTGGAAATCCCTGGCCCTATATTTGGGGAAGTAAAAGGGTTTCCAAAAATTCTAGAAAAGAAAAACCGGTTTTAGTATCGGGGAAAAGGGGGCAACGGGGGGGGGGGCGGAAGAAGGGAAAGAAGGGGGGAAAGGAAAAACGGGGGAAAACGAAGGGGGAGAAAATTTAAAAATGTGGGGTATATCCTTTGTGATTTGAAGTTATGTATCTTGATAAATTATAAAAAAATTTTATGATGGGGAAAAAAAAGGGGTACCCAAAAAGACGGGCCCCCACTTAAGCCTTAAAATAAAAACCCTAAATATTAAAGGGGGGGCCCCCCTCCCCCCCCGGGGGCCCCACCCCCTCCTAAAAATAAAAGGGGGGGGGGGGGGGGGGGGAAGAGGGGGGGGGGGGGGGGGGGGAAAGAAAAAAAAAAAAAAAGGGGGGGGGGGGGGGGGGGGGGGAAAAAAAAAAAAAAAAAAAAAGGGGGGGGGGGGGGGGGGGGGAAATTTTTGGGGAAAGGGGGAAAAAATTTTTTTTTCCCCCCAAAAAAAAAAAAAAAAAAAAAAAAAAAAAAACCCTAAAACGAAAAGGAAAAAGGGTCCCCCCTGCGGGGAAGGGGGGAAAATTCCATGCTTTGGGCCCCTTACCGTGCTTTTTTGTATTTTTGACCTCTTGCCGCTTTTTCCCCTTTTTCCCTTTTTTTCCCTTTTCCTTTTTTTTTTGGTGGGGGGGCGGTGGGGGGGGCGGGGGCGGGGTGTGGGGTTGGGGGTGCGTGAGTGTGTTTTGTGTGGTGTGTTGGGGTGGTGGGGTGACCTTTTCCCCCCCCCCCCAAACCCTTTTCCCCTCAAAAAGGGGGGTGGGGCCCAGGCCCCGAACGCAACCAGGAAAAATTTAAAGCCCAGGGGGGGGGGGGGGGGGGGGGGGGGGGGGGGGGGGGGGGGGGGGGGTGGGGGGGGGGGGGGGGGGGGGGGGGGGGGGGGGGGGGGGGGGGAAAAAAAAAGGGGGGGGGGGGGGGGGGGGGGGGGGGGGGGGGGGGGGGGGGGGGGGGGGGGGGGGGGGGGGGGGGGGGGGGGGGGGGGGGGGGGGGGGGGGGGGGGGGGGGGGGGGGGGGGGGGGGGGGGGGGGGGGGGGGGGGGGGGGGGGGGGGGGAAAAGGGGGGGGGGGGGGGGGGGGGGGGGGGGGGGGGGGGGGGGGGGGGGGGGGGGGGGGGGGGGGGGGAGAAAAGGGGGGGGGGGAAAAGAGAAAAAAGGGGGAAAAAAGAGGGGGGGGAAAGGAGGGAAGGGGAAAAAAAGGACGCGCAAAAAGAAGGAGGGGTTAAAAAACGCCCCTTTTAATAGTATAAATAAAGGGGGGGGGAAAAAAATTTTTTTTTGGGGGGGGGGGGTGGGGGGGGGGGGCGGGGGGGGGGGGGAAAGGGGGGAGTGGGGGGTGGGGGGGGACCCCAAAAAGGAAAGGGGGGGAGAGGGGTTTTTTTTAGTAACCACAAGGATAAATGTGACGGTTTCATTTTATTATTAAAAAAAAAAGGAAACGGGAAGAAAGTCAACATTGGTTTCCCGGGGGGGGGAAAAAAACCCCAAAGGAAAACACAGAGACAAAAAAACACCAGGGGGGAAAGGGAAACACCACGGGAAAAAGGGGGACACGGGGGGCCCGGGCCCCCGATTAAACCCCCCAGAAGAAAAACAAAAACCAACAAAAACAACAAAAAAAAAAAAAAAATTTTGATTAAAAAAAACCCCTTTAGTACCAAGGATCGTTTAATTAACTTCCCTATTCCCCCGTTTAAAGCAAAAATTTTTAAGCTGTTTTCCCCAGAGAAAAACAAAGGGTGAAAAAAAAAAAAAGAACCAGGGGGCAAAAATTTTGGGTTTGATCCCCCATCAATTTTTAAACAGGGGGGTTTTGGTTTTTTTTTTTTTTTTTTTTTTTTGTTTTTTTTTTTTGGGGGAAGGGGAGGAGATGCAAAAGTCCAAGAATAAAGGGCCGTTTAATATTTAATTAAAAATAAAAATTATATTTTATTAATTATTTTTTCCCGGATTAAAATCCTAAAATGATTTTGAATTCCCCCCCTTAAAACTTTGTTTTGTTTTAAACCTTTTTTAACAAAAAAAAAACCCCCAAACCCCCCGCTATTTTAAATTAATATTATTAAAAAAAAAAAAAAAAAAAAAAAAAAAAAAATATTTATTAAAAAAAATTTTTTTAAAATGATTGGAATTAAAAAAAAAAAAAACCCCCCAAAAAAAAAAAAAAAAAAAAACCCCCCAAAAAATTTTTGAATTTTAAAATTTTTTTTGTTTTTTTCGACCCCGGGTGGGAAAAGGGAAAAAAAAAAAAACCCCCCAAAAAAAAAAAAAAAAAAAAAAAAAAATTTTTTGGGTTAAAAAAGGGGGGGAGGGGGGGGGGGTTAAAAAAAACCCCCAAAAAAGGGGGGGTTTTTTTTTTAAAAAAAACCCCCTTTTTTTTAAAACAAAAAATTAAGTTTAAAAATTTTAATAATTTTTTTTTTAATATTAATAAAAAAAAAAAAAAATTTGGGGTTTTTTTGGGGAAGTGTAAAACCCCTTTTTTTGGGGCGGGGGCGGCGTGTTTTGGTGTCCTCGCCCAAATGGACCGGTTGGAACGAAGAGGGGGAGGGGGGATGGGAGGAAGAAGGGATGGGGGTTGGGCTGGGGGGGGGGGGCGGAAAAAATTTTTTTTAAAAAGAACATCAATCCGCGTAAGGAAATACAGAAAAAGAAGCTCGACAGGCCCACCCAAAGTAGTGGTTGCTGTTGTTTCTTCTTTTCTATATGGGTTTTTTTTTTTTTAAAACTTTTTTTATATCAATCGATTTAGAGTTATTAACAAGAGCCAAAGGAAGAGAGGGGAGAAGGGAGAGGGGAAGAGAAAAGAGAGGAGAGAGAGAGAAAAAGAGAAGAGAGGGGAGAGAGGGGAGGGGAGGGGGGGAGAAGGGGGAAAGAACAACAAACAAAGATAGACAGACGACAGACAGACAGACAGACAGATAAGACAAAGACAGACAGACACAGAGAGACAGGACACGAGAGACCAAAAGGGGAGAGGAGAGACAGAGACAGAGACAAAACAGACCCCAAAAAAAGGGGAAGAGGGGGAAAAAAGGAAAAGGGGGGGGAAAAGGGGGGGAGAAGGAAAAGGGGGAAAAAGAAGAGAGAGGGAAGAAGGGGAGGAGAGAGAGGAGAGAGAGAAGAGAGGGGAGGGGGGAGAGAGAGAGGAGGAAGGAAGGGAGGAGGAGGGGGGGGGTGGGGAGGAAGAGGAGAGGGGAGGTGGGGGGGGGGGGGGAAGAAAGTGGGGGGAAACGGGGGAAATTAAAGAAAGGGTTTTTTAAGGGGGGGAGAAACAAAAAGAGGAGGGGAGGGGGGAGAGGGGGGGGGGAGTGGGAGGGAGGGGAGAGGAGAGAGGAGAGAGAAGGGAAGAAAGGGGAGGGAGGGGGGGAAAGGAATTTATAGGGTGGGGGGTTTGGTGGGGGTTTTTGGGGGGGCGGGGGTTGGGTGGGGGGGGGGGGGGGGGTTGGTGGGGGCGTCTGGTTGGGGTTTTGTTGGTGTTGGGTTTTTTTTAAAGTTGGCCCCCGCTTTGAAAAGAGAGAGAGAGAAGGGGGAGGAGAGGAGAGAGAAGAGAGAGGAAAAAGGGGAAAAAAGGGGAAGAAAGCCAAAAAAAGACGAAGGGGGAAAGAAAGAAAAGGGAAAGAAAAGGGCGGGGCGGGAAGAAAAAGGGGGAGGGGGGGGGGGGGGGGCGGGGGGGGGGGGGGGGGGGGGGGGGAGGGGGGGGGGGGGGGGGAGGGGGGGGGGGTAAAAAGGGCCCAAAGCAAAGAAGAAGGAAAGGGGGGGTGACAGAGGAGAAGAAGAGAAAGGGGAAGGGGAAAGAGGGGGAAGAGGGGGGGAGGAGGCACAGACAAACAACCCGACCGGGGGACAAAAGACAAGCAGAGGGAAGACGGCAAGGCACAGGACCCGGGAACCCCCTGCGGAGGGGCGGTTGGGGAGTCAGCCATAAAGAGAAAAAAAGGACGGTTGATTACCGGGAAAGGGGAAAGGAAGAAAAACAGGATTTTAAGATAAATAAAAGGGGGGGGGGGGGGGGGGGGGGGGGAGGGGGGGGGGGGGGGGGGGGGAGAAAGTTTAAAACCCCCAAAAAACCAGATTTAAGGGTATTGACAACTGGGAAGGGGAAGAACATTTTTAAACCAAAAACGCAAGGGGGAGCCGATTTTTTCCCCTAGGGGTAAAAAACGGGTAAAAGGGTTTTCTAGAAATTCAAGTTTTCCGGCCAACCCCGGTTAATGGCGGTCGGTTTTCTGTTCCAAATTTCCGTGACTAAAATTAAATTTAGGTTCATTTTTTGTCTGTTATAAAAAAATTCCATGAATTTTAAGAAATTTTAATTTTTAAGTATTTTAGTAAAAAATTGGGGAAAGTTCAAGTTCCATCTTAAGGAGAAAAGAAAACTTCCGATAATAATTTACAGAGCGTTTTAACTTCCCAAATGGACTCTTTCCAAGTTTAAAAAACATCTGTTAAAAATTTTGCCCCCAAAAGTGATGCCGGTTATACCCCCTTATTAGCAGGCCCTGTGTTAGAGCGCGCGCGTTTTCGTGTGTCGTTTTTTCGCGCGAAGTGCGTTCGTGTGTGTGTGTGTTGTTGTGGCGGCCCCGCGCGCGCGGGGGGGAGGAGGGAGACGGGGGGGGAGGGGGGGGAGAGAGAAGGGGGAGAGAGAAAGGGTTTCATGATATCCCTTTAATTGGGCCCAAATCAGCAAAAACTTGAAAGGCATTTTTTGGGCCACTTAACTGTTTTAATCAGATCGCAAACGGAATACGGGGCTGCCCCGGGTCAAGCTTTCCCAAAGATTAGGACAGCGCTAAAGTCTAAAAATCAAAGTTCATCGGATCTTTGATTTTCCTTACCCCGGCCCCCCATCCCGGCACAGTGTTTCCAGCCAGTCTCGGTTACAACCAGGTTCATCCAACGCATGGTGTTTATAATGGTCCGTGACAGTTAAAGTTCAACGGATACCCACAATTTTTTTTACCTATTATTACCCCCTGTTGCACTGAGGTAATTCCCCGAGCATTTCCTCGTAGAGGAGGTTCTAAGTAACGATGTTACTATACAAATTTGGGATTTTGTATGAGTCCTTTTGGTGACGTCCCTTCCTCGTTTGTTAAAGGGAAGGAAAGGGGAAAAACGGGGGCAGATATGAAAAGGGATCATTTGTCCCTTTTTCCGACAAATAACAGAAAGTCAGTAAAACGACAACACCTGAGATGGTTCCCTATACAGAGTGACCCCTTCCTGGATCCATGTCTTGTTTATCCACGGGAACACAGAGTGTTTTTTCTTTTATGTTCTAAAAATTTTAGAAAAAAAAAAAATGGTATGATTTTGCATTTTTTATTTAAATTTTTAATCATTGTTGACGGCTTCGAATTATTGAAAACTACAACTTTCCCAAACCCCTTCTCTATGGCTGATATGTTGGAGTATCAGACGCCCCCCCCCCCCCCCCCCCCCCCCCCCCCCCCCCCCCCCCCCCCCCCCCCCCCCCCCCCCCCCCCCCCCCCCCCCCCCCCCCCCCCCCCCCCCCCCCCCCCCCCCCCCCCCCCCCCCCCCCCCCCTTTTTCCCAAAACCCCCCCCCCCCCCCCCAAAGGGGACTTCTCCTGCGGAGTAGACTGGCCTTCATTCTCTTCCATTTCCGGCACCCCGTCAGTGTATTACCACGCACTCCCCCCCCCCCCCCCCCCCCCCCCCCCCCCCCACTCCCCCATTCCTCTCTCCCCCCCCACTGTATCTGAACACAGCCACACCCCCCGTCCTTCGCAGCATGTAGCATATTCGTAAGGGGTCTCTCTCTCTTCTCCATCACCATCGTTCCAAGGCCATCCACCAAGGGAAAAATAATAGCCCTTGTGTAGTATCCGTCCCTTCTTTTATTCCATGTCTTCCCTCTTTTTTTCCCCCTTTTTTCGGGAGTTTTTAAAAAAACTCTATGGGGGACACGTCTTGGTGAGACCTTTCCCAAATTTGGGAAATTAAAAAAAAAACAACAA
>CM031608.1:57681531-57686531 GCA_018398815.1 Conus ventricosus
GCAGGATAGGTGGGATAACATGAACAGTGAACAGCTAAACAGTGACACAACACGACATCACATCAATTAACGGCAGAATTGGGCTCTCTGGACACACCACAATATCACATCAATTAACGGCAGAATTGGGCTCTCTGGACACACCATGACGTCACATCAATTAACGGCAGAATTGGGCTCTCTGGACACACCATGACATCACATCAATTAACGGCAGAATTGGGCTCTCTGGACACACCATGACGTCACATCAATTAACGGCAGAATTGGGCTCTCTGGACACACCACGACGTCACATCAATTAACGGCAGAATTGGGCTCTCTGGACACACCATGACGTCACATCAATTAACGGCAGAATTGGGCTCTCTGGACACACCATGACGTCACATCAATTAACGGCAGAATTGGGCTCTCTCGTTGGCAAGCGACAAGAACGGTAGCAAAAAAAAAAAACAAAAAAAAGGAAAAAAGAAAAAAAAAAAGAAAAAAAAAAAGTAAGGGCAGCGGAGAGTCACTGGCCGGCCATAGGTCGGAAAGACTGAGGGAAAGGAACGTGATCATGAACGCATGGTTGGCTTTTGTATAGAGTGTTAGTTTCAACTAAGAGCCCGTCGTCATTTGTACGCTATACTATACCTGCTGAGTCATAAAGCTACAGCGCGCAGGGTTTACTGGGAGATAAATGAATAAGTAAGGTAAGGTAATGTGGCTTCTATCCCAGCCGACCGCAAAGGGCCACATCAGGGCTGTCACCTGAAGTCAGCTCACAAGTCCGAAAAAAATAAAAATAAAAATTCACACACCTTTAAAATTCACCTTCTAAACACGCACCAGAAACTTCGTTCAAAATCTTTCTTTCCTAAAATCTTAGATCAGACGATAAATGTTAATCTCCTTCAGATATTCAAAGATAATGTCAGGTGGGACATCTCTGAACAGGGTTTTCATGGACTCTGCTGTAAAGTGTTTATGTCTCACATCGTGCAAGTCCCAACACTAAAAGAACATGTTTTACTGTGTGTGGTACATGACATGCAATTCGCAAGTGAATAATAATAATAATAATAATAAAAACGTTTTGGGAAGAGAATGTGATGGACTAGTCATAGCTAATGTTTGTTTTACCTTACGTTTAGCGCATCGCGCTTCCAGTGCTTGGCAACATAGTCTGTGCCACTACTTAACGGTGTGTGTGTGTGTGGTGTGTGTGTGTGGTGTGTGTGTGTGTGTGTGTGTTGTGTGTGTGTGTGTGCACGCGCGATCCGCGCTTGCGTATCTATCTGTGTGTGTGTGTGTGTGTGTGTGTGTGTGTGTGGTGTGTGTGTGTGTGTGTGTGTGTGTGTGTGTGTGTGTGTGTGCTATCGCACGCGCGCATTTATGTGAGCGTGTACACGGCTGTGCATGCTTTCGTACGTACGAGGATGATTAAGTACATGTGCGTACACATATGATATTTATGAACTGTGGAAATTCACGTTCGCCACAAATCAGGAATCGAGGAAACTATGAGAAAAGACAAGTTGTAGACGAAATATAAAGGAAGCAGGTAAGCTGTGTTAGTACACATCATGATTCGTCTGTCAGGCACACAAGACGAGGACAGTGAACTTAGAGAGACAATGACAATGACAATGACAAAGATGTATTGGCAATAGCTCTTTCGGCTCTTATGCCAAGGAAGCGCAAGGAACTTAGAGAGAGAGAGAGAGAGAGAGAGGAGAGAGAGAGAGAGAGAGAGAGAGGAGAGATAGAGAGAGAGAGAGAGAGAGGGTGTCAGGTGGACAGACAGGTGTTCCCACTGGCTAGCAGCATGGAGACCCCTACCTGAATCTCCAGGGCGTGGTAGGCCAGGATGAGACACAGCAGGATGATGGTGGACACGGAGATCAGGGACTTGAGGAACAGGGAGGCGAACGTTTTCTGAAACATTCACAGACATCCACATCAAGGCCTTGCCACCATCAACAGCATCATCATCATGTTCATCATCATCATCATCATCATCATCATCATCATATCGTCGTCGTCGTCGTCGTCGTCGTCGTCATCGTCGTCATCATCATCATCATCATCATCATCATCATCATCATCATCATCATCATCACATCATCATCATCATGTTCATCAACAGCATCATCATCCTCAACAGCATCATCATCATGTTCATCAACAGCATCAGCATTATCAACAGCAGCAGTAGCAGCAATAGCAGCAGCAACAGCATAGCGACATGAACATCAGCCAGTGACTGGTAACTGAACCGACGGAAGAGACAAATGAGGAATGACATAGGACACGTGAGTTGCGAAACACCATGTTCACGTCTAGGAAACCACCAGCCCTCCTGCTCCACCCCCACCATCCCCCAACCCCTAACACCACTCCCACCCCCGTCCTCCCCACAGCCTCCTCGTCCCTGTCCCCCTCTCCATCCGCCCCAATCCCCGCTCCTTTACTCACACACAGACACACATACACACACACGCGCACGCGCGCGCGCGCGCACACACACACACACACACACACACACACACACACACACACACACACACACACACACACACACACCACACACACGCACGCACGCACGCACGCACGCACGCACACGCGCGCGCGTCCCGTTTGTATATCAGACATGACAGAGCCCACATGACACGCAGACTACCTATTTATTTTGAAAACAAGCGCCTGCATGCGTGTGTGTGTGTGTGGGGGGGGGGGGGGGGGGGGGGGAGGGGAAGTGGGAGTGCCTGTCTCTCTCTCTCTCTCTCTCTCTTCTCTCTCTCTCTCTCTCTCTCTCTCTCTCTTCTCTCTCTGTTTCAATGTCTCTGTCTCTCTGTCTCTCTCTCTCTGTCTCTCTCTTTCCACCTTCTTCGCCCCTCTCTCTCTCTCCTTCCTTCTTCTCTCCCTGCCTGCCTCCGTCCCTCTCCCCCTCCCTCTCTCTCTTTCTCTCTCCTTCTCTCTTAGAATGAAGGAAGAAGGTCAGTTTTCAAAAGTTCTGGAGGCAAGTTCACTGTTTACTTTCTTTTTTTTGTGTGCTAAGTTTTCTTTTGGGGTGGGGGTGGGGGGGGGGGGGGGTAGGGTGGGGGTGGAGGGGGAGGGGGGGTTGAGATTCTGTTACATATAAAGAACGAAACGGCGTCAACCAGTCCCAAAACCAGCACAGACCATCATCTCAGCCATAGGACAGGACAACGTCCGTTTTTTGGTTGTGTTTTTTTTTGTGTGTTTTTTTTTAACCCTCCATAGCACATCACTGTGTTCCTGACACCAGGGAATGCCTCTAGAGTCCTGTTCAATGTTGACTTTAGCTCTGGTCTCCTCCTGCACCCCCAGTGCTGGTGGAGGGACATTTCCCTCGTGTGCCATAGTGCGTGGAGACAGACTGCAACATTAATGCAATCGCTACTTCCCTTTGCCAACGTTATATACCCCCCCCCCCTTTTTTTTGGCCAAAGGGAGAAAGCACGTTAGTGGGGTGGTTGAGAGAGAGCGGGGGTAGGGTGGGGGTAGGGTGGGGGGGGGGGGGGGGTAGGGATGGGGGACGAAGCTGTGGGGAAGAATAGAGAGCGGGGGTGTGGAGGAGCTGGGGAGATGGGGATGGTGGTGGTGGTGGTGGGGTGGTGGTGGTGGCTCCAGTGATGACGTTATTTGTTGTTGTTGTTGTTGTTGTTGTTGTTGTTGTATTTGTGTTGTTGTTGTTGTTGTTGTTGTTGTTGTTGTTGTGTGTGTGTGTGTGTATGTGTGTGTGTGTGTGTGTGTGTGTGTGTGTGTGTGTGTGTGTGTGAGAGAGAGAGAGAGAGAGAGAGAGAGAGAGAGAGAGAGAGAGAGAGAGAGAGAGAGGAGAGAATCTCTCTCTCCCTCTCCCTCTCTCTTTCTCCCCCCTCACTCTCTCTCTCTCTCTCTCTCTCTCTCTCTCTCTCTCTCTCTTTCTGTATAAGAAGCGAAAAGACTGAATAAGAAGATTTTGGCTCTTTCTGATCTGTTGCTCGTGTTTTTTTTTAATTATTATTTTTAATTTTTTTTTAGTCACAGTTAATTGTTTTCATGAGTCATGGTTACCTGTTTATACGAGTCCTAGTTATCTTTTTACGTGAGTCCTAGTTATCTGTTTAGATGAGTCATGGTTATCTGTTTATAGGAGTCCTAGTTATCTTTTTACGTGAGTCCTAGTTATCTTTTTACATGAGTCATGGTTATCTGTTTTACATGAGTCGTTGTTATCTGGTTACATGAGTCGTGATTATCTTTTTACACGACGAGTCGTGGTTATCCATTTTTCATGAGTCGTGTCATCTTTTTACAGCTATGGGTGCCTGTTTACATGAGTCGCGTTTATCTGTTTTACACGAGTCATCGTTATCTGTTTTACATGAGACGCAGTTATCTGTTTTACATAGCCGTAGTTATCTGTTTTACATGAGACGCAGTTATCTGTTTTACATAGCCGTAGTTATCTGTTTTACATGAGCTGTGGTTATGTTTACACGAGTCATGGTTATCTGTTTTGCACGAATCATGGTCATCTGTTTTACATGACACATGGTTATCTGTTTTACATGAGTCGTGGTCATATGCTTTATATGAGTCATGATTATCTGCTTGCATGAATCATGACTATCTGTTCACATGAGTCATTATCATCTGTTTTACACGAGTCGTGCTTATCTGTTTTACATGAGTCACGGTTATCTGCTTGCTTTAGTCATGGCTATCTGTTCCCATGACTTACACAGTTATTACGTTTTCATACGTCTAGTCCTGCATTGTCGAGCCCTTGTTTCCTTGTCTTCACGGGTCATCGTTATCCGTTTCCCACGGGTTATCGGTATTTGTATTCATGAGTCATAGTTATCTGTTTGCACGAGTCATGCTTATCTGTTTTAATGTGTCATAGTTGTTCTTCTATGAGTCATGCTTATCTGTTTTAATGTGCCATAGGTGTTCTTCTGTGAGTCATGGGTATCTGTTTTAATGTGCCATAGGTGTTCTTCTAT
>CM031608.1:57716707-57726707 GCA_018398815.1 Conus ventricosus
CGATTCTATCCAAACCCCTTGAAAGACACATACACACACACGTATCTCAGTTCATGGAGAAAAACAAACTATTTCACCCACTCCAATCTGGATTCCGATCAAATCACTCCTGCCACACAGCATTATCACGAATGTGTGCCTCATGGCTTTCAAATATGAACCAATCACAAATGACAGGGGTTGTCTTTCTTGACTTCAAAAAGGCGTTTGATCTTGTTGATCATTCCATTCTTCTAAAGAAACTATCTGTCTACTTGAACCATACCCCGACAATCTCATGATTCCAATCATACTTGAACGATAGGACTCAGTATGTGGCGCTTAATGGGAAAACCTCCACTTCAGACTTTGTCAGACATGGAGTCCCACAGGGCTCTGTACTAGGCCCCCTACTATTCTGCATCTTCATCAATGATTTACCATTGTCCGTATCAGATGAAAAGGTCACGACAGATTTATTTGCTGATGACTCGTCGCTCCAAACGAATGGTAGTGATCTACAGACAATAGAAACTTCTCTCCAGGAAAGTCTAAACGACGTGTCAGACTGGTGTCATTCAAATTCAATGGTCATACACCCAGCCAAAACCAAATCTATGATTATAGCTACCCGCCAAAAACACCAGTTGACTCCTCTTTGCCTAAAACTTCAGTTGAATGGCACTTCTATCGAGCAGGTAGATGAGCATCGTGTTTTAGGCTTAACGATAGATAAAGAATTGAAATGGCAATCTCATCTAAATAACGTATGCAAGGTAGTCTCAAAACACCTTTTCCTGTTATCTCAATTAAAGCGCTACGTCAACAGTAATGTGCTTAAACTTTTCTTCAATGCACACATAATGTCACGTATAAATTACGCCTCAACAGTGTGGGACGGCAGTAGTGACGTCCACAAAAAGGCTAAATTCTCTCCATAGACGTGCAGCAAAGCTACTCCATCCAGCTGTATCTCTAACAACAGACGAAAAACTAAAAGCGCTGAACATACTTCCTCTGAATAGGCAATTGGAATTCAACAAGGCATCATTTATGTTTACAATCTTGACAGATACTATGCCATGT
Organism: Conus ventricosus; assembly: GCA_018398815.1. Classification (NCBI taxonomy): domain Eukaryota; kingdom Metazoa; phylum Mollusca; class Gastropoda; order Neogastropoda; family Conidae; genus Conus; species Conus ventricosus. The sequence goes on from CM031608.1 coordinate 57,717,773, forward strand.
TATATCAATGCCCTTTTTACAAGATCGAACAGCTTTTCTGGCTCGACGAAATTCCTTCTTCCTGTCAACCTCGAGTGATGTCGATGGAGGAAGGACTAGCGCACAGCCCAAACACACTCACAGCTTGCTTACAATCTCATTCATATATCATGCATTCGTCACATCAAACCACTAGTAAAGTCTATAACTTTACTACACATGATCATAGAACGAAACATCAATGCATATGAAATCAAATGAAATAAAACATTCTCTCTTTCCTGAACTTCACAAAATCATTTATCTAAAACATCATTAACTAACCCGGGTATAAATAGATTTCTACTTTACCTGGCCAGGTGATCTTAACTATTCACGAATCACTGTCTCTTTTTCTTTTCCTTTTTTTTTCTTTTCACTGTCACTTTCACAACACGGCACAACTGCTGGCACCGGTCAAGTTAGACTGCTGGCATCGGTCAGGCTGGACTGTTGGCACTGGCGTTGGTCTGTCGATGAAAGTGGCGCTGGCCAAGTATGAGGTCGAACCCCAGTGAAGATAGAACAGTGACTATCAACATCGATCTGTTCTCCTTTCTTTCTTCCTGCATTAACGCATTGCACTCTCTCTCTCTCTCTTCTAGTCTGCTCTTATCAAATGGACATGGTTGCTTTTCTTTCTTTTTTCTTTTCTTTCTTTTCTTCTTCATTAGTTAGCAACTCTCTCTCTCTCCACATCTCTCCTCAGTCCTTCCTCTGCAGACTATCTCATGCTAATCTCTCAACTTGGTTCTCTTCTCTCCTCCCCTCATCTCTCTGCTTTTCTCTCCTCAGAGATTACACTCAGACCTCTCTCTCTCTGTCTCTCTGTTCGTTCTCCCCTCGTTCTCCCGTTCTCTCACTCTCACATCCTTCTTATTCGTTCCGATCTGTCCAAAAAGGGCGAGTACCATTGGTCAGTATTTTTACCCCTGACACCCGAGGTTATCCCCCTCTAATTCCATTGGATATTCAAATCATGACAGTCACGCCTACACACTTTACTCTCTGTCGTGGTCAATTGGTCATTTAATTGACTAGCTAGATTTCACCCCCACCACACACTACCTTCCCCCCTTCCTCATTAACTGGCGCCGTGTGGCTTAAGTCGTGGGCACTGGTCAGTGTAAATTGGCTAGCTGAGTCTGGGTAGGCGCCACGACGTCTAACTAACAATGACGCTGGTTCCACAAATTGGCCAGATGAGCCTGAGCCAGGCGCTACGACTCGTCTCGCTAGACATCGAGGCGTCGGTCAAAACGGCTTAGTCTGTCTGGGTGGATCGTACCGTCTCCGTGAAGCCCCTCCACTAAGCTTAATTGGCCGGATCCGAACCATGGGCCCGTCTATGTGGCGCCTAGAATGTTTGAGTCGAAGCTTATGTCCGAACAAATTGGCTGGCGACTCCACGAGTTGGGTTGTTTCATTTTTGTCCGTGACAATTTCCCCCTTGCAAAAGACCATGCTCCGCATTGTCTCAAAACAACGGTACAAAAAAGGACAACAACCGAATTTGCTGACACACAGCTACACGTGCAAAGTTTGAAAAAAAATACTTTACAACCAACGGTTTATAAATTATAAAATATATCATTAGTGAATACCACTCCAATGAGTTATCATTGACGTGCGCTCTTGCGTTATTTCAATTCATTTTATAACGACCTCTGTGCGCACTCATGCCATTCCCTACCTGCGGATTTGCCATCTCTCCTTTTCACAATTCTTATGAAAAGCACAATATAGTATGATCACGATCCATGACACTTCACTGAGGAATCTCCATCCCCACTTATTGCAAATAATGCATTACTACACAAGCGACTGTATGCTCCAAGCATAATACATTCACATGAACAAGTCTCACAAAGGAAATATGAACAAGTCTCACACAAAAAATATGAACCATAGCCAACTGGGAATGAACCCCTATCAAATCAACATAACTGTAATCAACACATGTTATCAACAAAGCACCCTGGATATGACTGACTTCCTCTGAGTTGCAGCTTGCTAGACTACACGGCTTAAATAGTCAGCTCCGACATTCTGTTGACCGGGAATGTACTGCACTCGGTACCTGTAGGGCTGCAGTGCCATTGCCCACCGCAGCACTCTGCTGTTTTTCAACTGCGCCTCCTGCAGGAATTTGAGTGGTTGGTGATCTGTCTCTATCACGAACTCTTTCCCATACAAGTATTTGTGGAACTTCTGCACGGCCCACACGACAGCTAAACACTCCTTCTCCACCGTTGCGTACCCTTCTTCACACTTTGTCAACTTCCTGCTTGCATATCTCACAGGGAACTCGACCCCTTCATGCTCCCGTAACAATACTGCACCTATCCCCACACCCGATGCATCTGTCCGCAACAAAAATGGTTTGGACATATTGGTAGCTTCAAGATGGGACGGGAACCTAGTCTTTCCAACACCGTCTGCAGTGCTTGCTCTGCAGCGTCTGACCACTCGACCACTGCCGGTTTCCCTGCCTTGACCAAATCACTGAGAGGACTCGTGATTGCAGCAAAGTTTGGGACAAACTCCCTATAGAACCCAATAAAACTAGCAGACTCCTGACTTCTGTTTTGGTCTTTGGTCTCTCTGAATTCATCATCTTCTCCACCTTTCCTCTTTCGGCTGCTTTGTGTCGCCTCCGACAAAAAAACCTAGGAACCCCGGGCTTGGAAAACCAACCGGGCACTTTTTTGGGTCTGGGGTGAGTTGGTTGCCTAAACTCTCAAAACTGCTCCTAGTCCCTCATATGCTCCTCCATGTTCGGATGCTATCAAAGTCACCATGAAATTACAACGCCTTTCCCAAACCCCGTCAATAACTTCCATCACCCGGGAAGAAGATGCAGGCCGGTTGCCCAAACCCAAAAAGGGGAAGTACTCGCAGGGTAACCCCCATGGGGAGTGGAGATGCTGTGATTCCCTTTGAGCCCTCCCAGGGTTTTGCAGAAACCCCTTGCTCAATTATCCTGGTGAAATACTGGCCTTGCTTGTGGCGATTGAGGAACGGTCTTCCATGTTCGGTATGACCTCTGCTCGATTTTGGGTGACATGTTCAGACGTCTTAGTCAAACCCAAAATCGTGCTACCTGATTTTTCCCTCACAAGCGAGGGGCACTATATGGATTTGGAAGGGTTCGATCCCCCCAAGGCCCAACATTTTTTTCCCCTCCCCCGATCACTTGCTTGGTGGAATTTTGGGATCGGGTAGGTTTCACATGTGGGGGTTTCCCCTGCGATTTTAATCCCCGTACAGGGTTCTAGAGTTGCCTCCCCGGGTTTACAGTCAGGGACGCCCTTATTTCTAGACCCCCCCTAATTTTCCCCTGTCTCCACTGTCACCTTCATCAGTGACAACCCCGTATGACTTTCTCCTGGAAATCAGGAAAAAAAATCCCCCCTTCTTCTGCTGGGTCTCCTTCATCCCAATGTTTGTTTGCTGGTAGTGCTGAGTCTCACGTGAATATTTTTTGCGGGCAAATTTGATGGAAAAGTTTTGATTTCCCATTCCATCGATTCGGTAGCCCCTGATCACCTTTCAATGATGGTGAATGGTCCTTCCCCAAGCACAGAGTTGTTGTGATCCGGGGGAACAGTAACGGACTTGTTTCCCCCACCTTGGGGGAATTGCTTCCTCCCTTTTGTCATACTCTTTTTCTGACGCCCCTAGCCCCTAAAACCCCTTCGCCCTTACATGTCTCCTCGAGCCTATGCGTAGGCCCACCAATATGATAAGTGGTTTTGCCCTTTTCGGACTCCTGTTTGGACCACAGCTCTTGAAAATGCCACTGGCCCCGAACTGCCCGCCATAAGCAGTAAGGGCAAAAAGCCGTGCTTTCCTGGGGGGTTCCGTAGGAAACAGTCCCCCGCTGGAAGTGCGGTCCCAATTGCTGCCTTTCCTCACAGAGCTTCTTTAAGATGCCCTTCGCAACCTTTTAAATCTTTCCACCAACCATTGCATTGTGGATGGTAGGGGGTATAGCAGTGTGTGATCCCTAGCAGCCTTTTGACCCCCCTCACACCCCGAGGTGAACTGTGCCCCCCCTGTCACTGAGAATTTGTGTCCCCCACCGAGAAAAGAGTTACCACCCCTTCAGCGACCTGTTGCGTATCTCCCCTTTCAATGCAATGCTTCTGGGATCGGGTCGGGGGTGCCCCAAAATGTCAACACTCCCCTGTCCCCCTTTGGAACGGGGCGCGATTGGGCCAATAGGTCAACAGCCCCCCTCCTGAATGGTGGTAAATTTAAAAGGGGCTTTTTAAGAGGCGCCTTCCTCTTCACCCTCTTGTGGTGCCTTTCCCCGCACAAAAATGCAGAAAACGCTGTGTCGCCATTGCCCCTGGCCAATGAAAGTCTCAAAGTTTGGTCAGGGGTTTGGGGGTGCGAGATGACCCGCCATGAGCGACTCGTGCCCCATGACATGACAGTGTCACGAAACCTGGGGTTTCCTCTAATGATGGTCCCCTTTATGTCTTCCCCTTGGGAACACTGGGTACAACACCCGCCTTTCACAAGAAATTCTGTTCACCCCCTCTAACCCCCTGTTTTTTCCACCTTCCCCAACCCCCAAGATTTCACGACAAAGGGTTTTTTCCCTGCGCTGCCCTAAACTCATGGGGCAAAAATTATCCCTGATTTCCCTTCCCGGGGAACGACTAACTTTTATCAACCTTTCCCCTCTTCTTGCCCCGTGTTTGAACTGCTCCCCCTGTAGCAGTCAAAACTCAGGACCCCCTGGCCTTGCCCCGGAATATTTCCAATGATCAAATTAAAGGGTTTTTCTCCATCCCCAAGGGCGACAATCCCCTAAAAAGTAAGGGGTAGTATTTATCTTAGAATGGCTTACAGTGCCCCGATTAGAGTACAGGTCGGATTTGCCTGTCAATCCCCTTTTTGACCCGCGTTGTTGTATAACCGCATGAAAACCAGTGTCCCCCCAACCTTCACCCTTGGGCCAAACCACCTTCTTCCATGGTAACGAACATCAGCCCAGGCCCCCATCCCCGACACTGTGTGCCCGTGTAGCCATAGGCTCACTCCCCCTCTTAACTGAATCCCCTTTTGGTTCCCCTGCGGTCGTTTCCCTTGGCCCTTTTAACCTTTGCAAGGGGTGCCTTTGGAAAACCCCATGGACAATCCCCCGCCACAGTCCCCTTTTTGTGACAAAAGAAACACCTAATGTCCTTTGCCCCTTCCCTTTTGCCCACCCCTGGGTTTGCAGATTTTCAGAAAAAACTCCTAGTCCTTGCACTCTTCTCACCTGTGCCTGACCCGTTCTCCTGCCTTTTTGCCCAAACGTGCCCCTCTAAACCCTGGAACTTCAAAAACTCCCCCGCTGTCTCTGGTGCCCCCTTTCAAATGTTTGGGTTAACTCAGGGCCGCAACCTGACAAATTGTTCTTTCTAATGCTCTTTCATTCCGAACTCCTTTTTGTCCATAACTTAACCACTTCTCAAAATAGTGATCTAAACGGCACAAAAATGATGTACGTCTCACCCGCTTTTAATTTGCTGAACGAAATTTTCTTCCTGAACCCTCCTTGTGAGGTCAAATCCCTTTTACAACGAGTCCCCACAGCGTCGAAATCAGACTGTTGTTCCGCTGGTACGCAGTAAAAAAATTTTAATGCCTACCTTAGTAAAGCTGAAAATGTGCCCCCCCTTTTTGGGGGCCAACCCCCGACTGGGCGAAACGTTTCAAACGACGATGTATGCATCAATCAAACGGTTCCTTCAGAGAATTTTGGCAACTTGGGGGGGGGCGTAATGCGCCAGGTCCTGGAAACTGAAATCCCATCCCGGGGTTCCCTTTTTATTCTGACTTTCTCTAGCTCTAATTGAACCCTTTTAAACTTTCCCTTTCCGCGCTTCCCTTTTGTCTTTGTTTGCTTTTCCCCCCACCGATTTCATTAGCCTGAATCTTTAATTTTTTTTATTTTTGTCTTTTTAGCCTTTTTCCCCCTCTGCTATTTCCAAGCGAGCGGCGTCTTTCCCCGCGTTTATTCTTTTTCCCTCTTTTGTTGGTTTAACGAAAGCACGCAAATATTCCTGATAACCCAAAACACGAGCGCGCCAGAGTTGTTTTAATAGGGGTTTCTTTTTTCGCCCTTGTATCTCTTTTTTTTTTTTTTTTTTTTTTTTAAAAAAGTTTTTTTTACTACGACAGCCAAACTGGTGGTTTCCGAACGAGTGACGTAATAGAAATCCCTTGAAAAATAATTTAGTTGGGGCAAGTAGTTAGTTTTTATAAGACGCCCGCGCCTGACCCCAATTGAGAGCGATTATAGGAAAATCTGTGCAAATAATCTCTGGGGGAAAAGGGCCCAACCCATTTTAATACAAACATGCCAAACCTAGTATTTAATATCTTGGAAATCAGAAGAAACCCCTTGTTTAGGATTCAACATTGAATCCAACTTCCCCTCTGAGAATTTAAAAAAATATAATAAAAAGGGCCGAATTCTGGGAGGCTGCCAATAAATTGTCAAACCCCGGTGATGTCGATGGGGGAAGGATAGCGCACAGCCCAAAACTCCACTTGCTTACAATTATTCATATATCAGCATTCTCACATAAAAACCACTAGTAAAGTCTATAACTTTATACACATGATATAGAACGAAAATCAATGCAAGAAATAAATGAATAAAAATTCTTCTTTCCCGAATTAAAAAATCATTTATCAAAAAATCATTAATAACCCCGGGGGTAAAAAGATTTCTATTTTCCCGGAGGGATCTTAAATTCACAATCACTGTCTCTTTTTCTTTTTTTTTTTTTTTTTTCACTGCACTTTCACAACCGGCAAACTGCTGGCACCGGTAAGTTAAGTGGGATGGTCGGCTGGACGTTGGGATGGCGTTGGTTGTCGATGAAAATGGGGGCCCGGCCCAAAATGAGGTCGAACCCCGTGAAGATAGAAAGGACTATCAACATCGATTGTTTCCTTTCTTTCTTCCGCATTAAGATTTCCCTTTTCTCTCTTTTAGTCTGTTTATCAAAAGGGCATGGTTGTTTTCTTTCTTTTTTTTTTTTTTTTTTTTTTCATTTGTTACAAATTCCCTCTCTCCACACTCTCCCCCGTCCCTTCCCCTGCAGACTATTCAGCTAATCTCTCAACTTGGTTTTCTTCTCTCCTCCCCTCTCTCTTTTTTTCTCTCCTCAAGATTACACTCGACCTCTCTCTCTTGTTTTTCTGTTCGTTTCCCCCCGTTCTCCCCTTCTCTCCTCTCAACTTTCTTATTCGTTTTTTTCCGATCTGTCCCAAAAAAAGGGGGATCCCTTGTTTAGTATTTTACCCCCCGACACCGAGGTTATCCCCCCCTATTCCATTGGATATTCAAATCATGACAGTCACGCCTACACACCTTACTCTCTGTCGTGGTCAATTGGTCATTTAATTGATTAGCTAGATTTCACCCCCACCACACACTACCTTCCCCCCTTCCCTCATTAACTGGCGCCGTGTGGCTTAAGTCGTGGGCACTGGTCAGTGTAAATTGGCTAGCTGAGTCTGGGTAGCGCCACGACGTCTAACTAACAATGACGCTGGTTCCACAAATTGGCCAGATGAGCTGAGCCAGGCGCTACGACTCGTCTCGCTAGACATCGAGGCGTCGGTCAAAACGGCTTAGTCTGTCTGGTGGATCGTACCGTCTCCGTGAAGCCCCTCCACTAAGCTTAATTGGCCGGATCCGAACCATGGGCCCGTCTATGTGGCGCCTAGAATGTTTGAGTCGAAGCTTATGTCCGAACAAATTGGCTGGCGACTCCACGAGTTGGGTTGTTTCATTTTTGTCCGTGACACTTCCCTACCCACGCATTGATCTATACAAAACAAGTCTAGCTTACTCTGGACCATATGTCTGGAACTCACTTCCACCGAATCTACAAAACATGAATACTTTAAAACCTTTCAAGGAACATTTGCATAAACATTTTATGTCTCAGTAGTTAAATTATATCGATTACAATGATTAGCGTCCATTCGCTAAGTCTTCTGTGAACCATACTTTGGATAAATCGTCTCAACATAAAACCTACTCCGTTAAAATCGCTCATCCCCACTCCCACTCTGTCTACCATCCCTTTTCTCCTCCCCCTACCTATCATTCTCTCTTCCCCACCCTCCTCTGACCTCTCTCTGTGTAGTTTTTGTTTGTTTGTTTGCTTGTAAGTTTCCTTTTGTTTTACCATCCCCATCTCATTAGTGCTTTTATGAGCAGTTTTGCTTATCATTGTAGAATTAGATTATCATGTTGCTATGTTCAATTGTCTGTATGAATGATATGTGCTGAAATAATGTATGCATGACAAGGACAGATTGTAAGACTAGGCTTTGGCCTAAAATCTTCATCCTTGGGTATTAAAGATCAATCAATCAATCAATCAATCAATCAATCAATCAATCAATCTCTCTCTCTCTCTATCTCTGCTAGACATAATTCGATTATTTCCAAACCTTTTTATAATCAGAGAGAAACCATGTTCTAAATGATTTTTAAGGAAGATGTGGATAATACTATAAACTGCCCTGCTTCTGAGATGAATTAGTGCTAGCGATCAGAAGCTTAACAATCGGAAAGCAGCTGCATCCGCTGGTATTACAGGTGGACTGGTTATACAGTCATATAAAGATGTAGTGTTGATTTTTCTCAAACATTTAAAGACTTTGTTGATGATGGAACATTCCCTCGCGGTTTGGGCGAGTGCATCATCTTGCCCATCTTAAAAAAAGACATAAACCCCTGACAAATATCAACAAATCTCTCTTTTACAATATCAGCAGTAAACTATCTAGCACAATAATGAACAACCAACTACAAATATGAGTGGATGAAAATGACTTGACAGGTCAGCACCAGTTTTCTTGAATTGTAAATTGTATGTAAAATTTATAGACT
>CM031608.1:57736707-57739207 GCA_018398815.1 Conus ventricosus
CCCAGGATCACGAGTCCGTCGCTCTTTTTAACTGAGCTAAGAAGAAACAGAGAAAATAGAAGAAGCCACAAAAAGAAGTGGTGGTGTGTGTGTGGTGGGGGGGGGGGGGGGGGGGGGCTCTGTCGTGTCGCATCCAGTGGCCATTAGACAATGACATCTGCCAGGGAGCAATTATGTCCCTTGACATCTATCTGAATGGAATGCCATGTACGTGCCTATACATTATGTGAACACAGCGCAGACTTCGAAGCCTGGTGCAGGATTGCCCTCAGCTGGGTTGCTCGGCAGTCAAGGACAGTACTTCTCTGAATCCCACCAGCATCTTCTCGTGTATTTTTCTCTCTCTCTCTCTACCGTATGTGGTAACGGAGGGGTGGGGTGGAGGAAGGCACATTGTATCAACACACTGACCCGGAGGAAAGGAGTGCCGATTCCAGTTCTGTGTTGTGAACATCATTCAGCCCAATCCATTCTGCCCAAACGCAGTGCAGTTTGTTTTCGTTTATAAAGGACACTGAACAAACAACCGCCTATCCCCTTGGCAGGGCACATTTCACACGGTGTGATCTGTACTGCCGTAAACGTTATCCGATATGTTCCTAACCTAAATAACTGCAGTCGCTCAGTTTGAATGAATAATCGTCAGTCGTGTTTCTCGTGAGTTAAACACCCTTCAGAAAAGGTGTTTTATATATATATATATATATATATATATATATATATATATATATATATATATATATATATATATATATTATATATATTATATATATATATATATATATATATATTATATTCCAAGGATAAGTACCGAGCACCATTCAGCAACTTACAGAGCAGCTTGGTGTTGCAATGACTGCAAGAAATATTCAATTATAAACAAAGCTTGCTCCTATGTCTTAGATTGAAGAAATAGGGGAAGATAGGCATTCATATCTGCAGTGGTAGATAGTTCTGCCTAACTAACAGTATGTGCTTGAATGGGTGAATGGGGAATAATGAATGCTTCTCAAAATGAGCCTTCAGCAAGCTTACAGTCTTATATATATATTCAACACCTATCAGACTTGGTCTAAGATGAAACCAGTCTGGTGCATATCAAAAATATTTTGTTGATCAGCTAGTAACTTCATTACTGGAACCTGATTCAGTGAAACCGCATAGTCATGCAGGTTGGTCAGAAACATTTCCTTAGCTTGATTTTTTGTAACAATCATAACACGTCGACATAAAGCGTTCCATTAATGTTTAATCTTATGCCATCTTATGTGTGTGTGTGTGTTGTCGTCGGTTTAATGTCCTTCCACTACAGTGATTCAGACAGTTTTATGTGTGGGTGAATGAAGTTTGTAAGTGATTGAGCGTATTAATATGTTAATGATAGAATATGACATCCTCCCCCCCCCCCCCCACCCCTCCCCTCTATCCGTCTTCCATTTAATCAAACAAAATTATGTAACTGAGTAGAGATAAGATCTAAAGATAAAGGCAATTGAACTACTTAAACAAACATTTGCAAATTGACTCAGGGACACAAGAACTGTTTAAAATACATGGTGAAGATAAGGAAGTCGATCCATCAGTGTAACCATCAATACCCGAATTTGTAAAGAGTTCTCTTGCTCTTGGGCATTAAATTAGTAAATGACTGATACTTAAGGTTTCCCCACACATACATTTAACGTTATGACAATATTTTGTTTTCAATGCGTTCAAACGAAATCTATGGATTAAGCTTTCAATCTCCCTAGACGAGAAAGAGACTTGTTTGTACGTTTTCCCCTTGTACCCATCACTAAACTTTACACAGTTGTGATAATATTGGACGTCTGAGTTCATCAGTAATGTTTTAACTTTTTTCTCATGACGTTGAATTTATAATTGAAAACATTCTTTCAAATCTAAAGGAATGTTAAGTGGTATTGCGTAATTGACATTTTGAGCTGCTTTTCTTGGGGTCATGCCGCTGTTCCCCAGGTTCTTTGTTCCCCAGTCTCTATATTCCCCAGTCCCGGTGTTCCCCTCAAGAAAAAATCGAAATTCAGTCCCTAAGCTCCCCAGTTTCGTTGTTCCCCACCCTGTGGCGATCCCGTGGTTCCCCATTCCCGCAAATCCCCGGTCCCGGTGTTCCCCAGTCCCGGTGTTCCCAGGCCCGCTGTTCCCCAAGTTTTTGCTGTTGGTGGTGTTGGTGGGTTTTGCTGACTTAAACGTTGTTACTGTTGTTTTCATTGCTATAGGCGAGGCAGTGGGAGGGGGGAAGGAGGGGGGTCAAGGAGGGGGGAGGGTCGGGGTATTGGGGGTGGAGCGGGAGAGCCGTAGAAGAGGGTTTCATGCCGACTGGACAGCGCTGGAACCAGCAGGTCAGCACTTGCATGACCCATCAGGTCTGTGTAGACAGTCTAAAAGTAAAATGGCCCGTTGCGAAAGAAAAGGTGTAGCTCACGCAAAGTGTGATATTAAGGGATAGGAGTTCAAAGCGTAAAAAGAAGCGCATCACTGT
>CM031608.1:57746707-57754207 GCA_018398815.1 Conus ventricosus
GACCAAACCGCTTTCGAAGGAATAATGATCTGTCCTGTCAGCTGGGCGCATGTCACGAAGAGTTCTCTGTGCTGATGAGAAATGTTCAATCTGTTCCGATTCGATTCCATCCAATCCAGTGTGGTGCAGTCCAATTCAGTCAAGTCCAGTTCAGCCCTGTCCAAGTCATTCCAGTCCAATCCAGTCCAGTCCAATCCAGTCCTGTCCGATCCAGTCCGACTATACTGTGCCCAGTCCTATCCAGTCCAATCCAATTCAATTTACTCCCGTCAAATCCAGTCCAGTCCAGTCTGTCCAATCCAGTCTGATTATATTTAGTCTTGCCCAATCCAGTCCAATCCAATCCAATTTACTCCAGTCAAATCTAGTCCAATCCAGTCTGATTATATTTAGTCTTGTCCAATCCAATCCAATCCAATCCAGTTTACTCCAGTCCAATCCAGTCCAATCCAGTCTGGTCTAGCCCAGTTTAGTCTGGTCCAGTCATACCATACCCGTTCTAGTTCATTACAATCCAACACAGTTCTATTTCAGTCCAGTCAGATCCAATCTGATCTATCCAAACTGACACAGTTTATTCCATCCAGTCTGATTGCTATGGCATCTTTTCAGGAACTAGTCGCATATCCTGTTAATGACCTTTTTTTTCTTTTCAAGAGCGTTTGATTTCTGTATCCTGTCCAGTGTTTAACATGTCATCAGTCTCCTATGGCCTCGTGATATCGACATACAGAGGAGGCGGCGAGTTTCCTTTCTCTTCTTCTGTCTTTAATTGAAAAGATTTGTTTACCAGTTTTGTTACAAATACATGTGACGAGGTCAGTGACACTTTAGGGAATATGATTCTGTAACAAACATAGCCTTAGCAAGAATTTTTTCTTATGGTTTTAAAAGGTTCACATAAAACACCAACGTAAAATGTCGATGGAAAGACAGATATTCTCTTCGATTATGGCATACAAGTAAGATATTACGTGTGTGTGTGTGTGTGTGTGTGTGTGTGTGTGTGTGTGTGTGTGTGTGTGTGTGTGTGTGTGTGTGTGTGTGTGTGTGTATGTTGCTGTCTGTCTGTCCGTCTGTCTGTCTGTTTCTCTCTCTCTCTCTCTCTCTCTCTCTCTCTCTCTCTCTCTCTCTCTCTCTCTGTGTGTGTGTGTGTTGTGTGTGTGTGTGTGTGTGTGTGTGTGTGTGTGTGTGTGTGTGTGTGTGTGTGTGTGTACAAAGAAACAAGAGAGAGAGAGAGACAGACACAGAGACAGTGAGACATACAGACAGACAGACACTCAGACAGTGAGAGAGTGGCAGGTTATGTTACACCAACAAGGCAAACAGGTTTTGCGATATCAGTGCCTCAGGGTTTTACCGCTTCACGAGGAATCTCCTCTGTCACAGCTGCTTCACAGTAATTTGCAAGCTATTGCCCTTGTCCGTCTTTTCTTTCAAATGTTTCGCCGCACAAGCAAAGAACGTATCCAGTGGTCTTTTAAAACACACACAAAGGCACAAATCCAAATCTTCATGCCGTGAAAGTCACGATGTAGAAATACAACCGCACAGTTCGACCTTTTCACACAGAATCAACACTGATAGTAAGGGAGGGGAGGGGGGGGGGATACGGGAGAAATGGGAGGAAGGGAAGAGAGGAGTGATGAATGAAGAAGGATCGAATTCCTAAAGACGAGATGTTAGTGACAAAGCTTCGGATTTGTTACGACAGTTCGCCGCACGTGAAGACTGTCTCTATTCACTCGGGTCAGAGTGTGTGGGTCGATAATGAAGAAAGGAAAGACCTCTAAATAATGAATACCAAAAAAAAAAGGAAAGAAAAGAAAAGGAAAGGGGAAAAAAGAAAGGGAACAGTTTAGGAAGGTGAGCAAAGGAAGGAAGACACAGGAAAAGTGATGAAAGTGAAAGAAGGATGATAACAGACAGAATGTTACCGAGGGGAGACAGCAAAAAAAAACCCAAAAAAACCTTGATAAAACTGAAAAAAAGGATAACAGATAGAATGTTACAGAGGGGAGACAGAAAAAAAACCCTGATAAAACTGAAAAAGGGATAACAGATAGAATGTTACAGAGAGGGAGGGGGGGGGGGGGCAGAAAACTGATGAAACTGAAAAAGGGATAACAGATAGAATGTTACAGAGGGGAAGAGTAAAAAAAAAAACTGATAAAGTGAAAGAGGGATAACAGATAGATTGTTACGGTGGAGACAGAAAAAAAAACTTGATAAAAGTGAAAGAGGGATAACATATAGAATGTTACAGGGGAGACAGAAACAAAACTGATAAAAGTGAAAGAGGGATAACAGATAGAATGCTACGGGGTAGGGGGAGGGGGGGAGGGGATAGAGGGGCGAGGGCAGAAAAACTGATGAAACTGAAAAGGATAAAAGATAAATGTTACGGGGGGGTGGGGGGGGTGAGACAGAAAAAACTAGTAAAACTGAAAAAAGATAACAGACAGAACTCTTACAGAGGGGAGACAGAAAAAGACTGATAAACTGAAAAAGGATAACAGATAGAATGTTACAGAGGGGAACAGAAACCCCCCCTGATAAAACTGAAAAAGGGATAACATAGAATGTTACAGAGAGGGAGTGTGTGTGTGTGTGGGGGGGGGGGGGGGGGGGGGGGCAGAAAAACTGATGAAACTAATAAAGGGACAGAATGTTACAGAGGGAGACTGAAAGACAGTCCAAATACAGTGTTGAAGATAAAGTGCTGAAGATTCCATTATCACGCTATCCTCTGTCCTATTCACCAGTTATGAGGAATGATGCATTTGTCCACACCCGCATGCTCTCTGTCTCTGTCTCTGTCAGTCTGTCTGTCTGTCGGTCGGTCTATCGTCTGTCTGTCTGTCTGTCTGTCTCTCTCTCTCTCTCTGTGTGTCTGTGTGTGTTGTTTGTATATTAGTCTGTTACTTCAATACAGTTTGCAAGTTGACTGTGTATTTACTTTTCCTCTTTGTTGCCATATTGACTTGTGTGTTGTCCATGTGGGTTCTTTTTTTTTTTTTTTTTTCCCAGGGCTGGGTGGAAAAAGCATAATGTAATTTGCTATCTCATTACCCTGGGTGAAATAAAATTTCGTTCGTTCGTTCGTTCGTTCGTTCTCTCTCTCTCTCTCTCTTCTCTCTCTCTCTCTCTCTTCTACTCCCTCTCTTCTCTCTCTCTCCTCTCTCCTCTCTCTCTCTTTGCGTGCGGTGTGTGTGTGTGTGTGTGTGTGTGTGTGTGTGTGTGTGTGTGTGGTGTGTGTGTGTGTGTGTGTGTTTGTTTGCGTGTGTCACGGTCAAAATCAACTCAACCAAATTCGTGTCAATCGCCACCAGCCCATTGGACCTAAGCCCTAACTCAACATTCTAGGCGTCAGGAAGACGGGCCATAGGTCGGGTCCGCCAATTAAGCCTAGTGGAGAGGTTTCACCGAGACAGTCCGACCCACCTAGACTGACTAAGCGGCTTTGACCGACGCCTCGATGTCTGCCCAGACGGACCTCAGGTACTGGGCCAGCCTTATCCGGCCACTTTGTGACCAGCGTCATGTCAGTTTAGACATCGTGACGCCCACCAGACTCAGCTGGCCAATTTAGATTGACCAGTGTCCACAACTTAAGCCACACGGCACCAGTTAAATAGGAAAGGGGGGAAGGTAGTGTGTGGTAGGGGGGTGAAATTGGCAATCAATTAAATGACATTGACCACCACAGAGAGTAGGGTTAGACGGGACTGTCGTGATGTGAATATCCAATGGAATTAGAGGAGACAACTTCGGGATCAAGGGTAAAAATACGACCAATGGTACTGGCCTTGGACCGGGGTTAGAGGATAAAGGAATGTGTGAGTGAGAGAGAGAATCGGAGAAAAAACGAACAGACAGAGAGAGAGGGGGAAAGTCTGGGGAGTAGGCTCTCGCCTACAGGAAGGCAGGGAGATGAGAACGAACAGAGACAGAGAGATGAGAGGTTTTAGTGTAGTCTCTGCACGAGGGAAAAGGCAGAGAGATAAGAGAGGGTGAACGAGGGAAGAACGAACAGAGAGAGAGGGAGAGGAGGTTCGAGTGGAGCTCTGCAGGAGGGAAGGGCAGAGAGAAGAGAGAGATGAGAGAGAAGAGAACCAAGTTGAGAGATTAGCATGAGATAGTCGCAGAGGAAGGACTGAGGAAGATGTGGAGAGAGAGAAAAGAGTTGCTAATTTATGAAGAAGAAAAGAAAGAAAAAAAAAAAGAAAGAAAGCAACCTGTCCATTTGATAAGAGCAGATAGAAGAGGAGAGAGAGAGAGAGTGCAATGCGTTAATGCGGAAGAAGAAAGAGAACAGATCGATGTTGATAGTCCTGTTCTACCCTAACCGGGGGTTCGACCTCATACCTGGCAGCGTCACTTCGCCAAGCAGAACCACAGACCAACGCCAACAGTCTCACCTGACCAGGCGCAACCAGACCAACACCAGTGCCGGCAGTTGTGTCGTGTTGTGAAAGTGACATTGAAAAAAAAAAAGGGAAAGAAAAAGACAGTGATTCGTGAATAGTTAAGATCACCTGGCCAGGTAAAGTAGAAATCTGTTTATACCCGGGTTAGTTAATGATGTTTTAGATAAATGATTTGTGAAATTCAAGGAAAGAGAGAATGTTTTTATTTTGTTTGATTCTATATGCATTAATGTTCTTTCTATGATCATGTATAGTAAAGTTATAGACTTTACTAGTGGTTTGATGTGACGAATGCATGATATATGAATGAGATTGTAAGCAAGCTGTGAGTGTGTTTGGGCTGTGCGCTAGTCCTTCCTCCACTGACATTACACCGAGGTTGACAATTTATTGGCGAGCCTGCCAGGATATTCTGGCCCATTTATTATATTGTTCAACTTCTCAGAGAGGAAGCTGGTGGGATTCAAGTATTGTAATCCTAAGACAAGGGGTTGTCTACTGTATGTTCCCAAGATAGTTTAAATAACTAGGCTTGGCATTGCTTCCAAGATAGTTAATACTAGGCTTGGCATTTCAGCCCCAGAGTACTCATTTCGCACAGATTACCTATAATTCGCTCTCATAGTTGGTCAGGCGCTGGCGTCTTATAAAAACTAACTACGTTGTCCCAAGCTAATATTATCATTCATAGGATTGTGCTATTACGTCACTCGTATCGGTAACCACCAGTTTGGCTGTCGTTGTTATAAAATCTTGTTCAAAAAAAAAAAAAAAGAAGATATAATGCGAAGAAAAGAACACCCCTATTGAACAACTTGTGAGCGTCGCTCGTGATTTAGGCTACTCAGGAGATAGTTGCGTGCGTTCGTTGAAAACCAACAAAAGATGGAAAGGGATGAACGCGCGGAAAGACGACGTGTCGCGGTAGAAAAAGAAGAAAGCAGAAAGGTTAAGGATTCAGCTAATCAGGAAGCGCAGGAAAACAGAAAGAATAAGGAAGCACAGGAAACAGAAAGAATGAAGTAGGAGACAGAAAGATAAGGATTCAGGCTAATGTAATCAGGCTAGGGAAACGCAGGAAACAGAAAGATTAAAGGTTCAATTAGAAATAGAGAAAGTGAGAATACAGAGGAGACCACCGAGGTATGGGAGTTCAGTTTCCAGTGACTCTGTGCGCAGTTACGCTCCCCGACCCAATGTTGCCAAAATTCTCGGAAGGGACCGATTCGATTGATGCATACATCAGTCGTTTCGAAACGTTTGCGACCAGTCAGGGTTGGCCTCCAGAAGAGTGGGCAGTCATTTTGTCGGCGTTACTGACGGTAAGGCATTGCAGATTTTCACTGCGTTACCAGCAGAAACAACAGTCCGATTTCGGTGCTGTGAAGGAGTCTTTAATGAAGGGATTTTGACCTCACAGAGGAAGGATTCAGGAAGAAATTTCGTTCAGCTAGATTACAAGCAGGTGAAACGTACACTCAGTTTGGTGCACGTCTAGATCACTATTTTGAGAAAGGTTAGAGTTGAGTGGTACGAAGAAGAAGTTCGTTGAATTGAAAGAGCTAGTTATGAAAGAACAGATTTTGTCAGGTTGCGGCCCTGAGTTAACCATACATTTGAAAGAGAGACAGCCAGAGACAGCAGGGAGTTGTTGAAGTTCGCAGAGGTTGTATAGAGAGGCAGCGTTTGGCACGAAGGTGCAGGAGAAACAGGTGCTAGGCACAGGTGAGAAGAGTGCAAGGAGACCAGGGAGTTTTCTGCAAAGTCTGCAAACCCAGTGGTGGGGCAGAAGGAAGGGCAAAGGGAAATTAGGTGTTTCATTGTCACAAGAAGGGACATGTGGCGAGGGATTGTCGCATGAGGTTCCAGAAGGCAGCAGCCTTGCAAGAGGTGGATAAGGGTCGTCAAGAGAAACGACCTGCAGTGGAACCAAAAGGATTCAGTCGGAAGAGGGTAGAGTGCAGCCTATGGCTAGCACTGGACAGCAGTCAGTGTCAGGGATGGAGGGCACTAGGCTGAGTGGTTTCATTACCAGTGGAAGAAGGGTGGATTGGCCAGCAGAGGGTGAAAGTGTTACGAGACACTGGTTGTTCATGGCGGGTAGTACGGACAACGCTGGTCGATCAAGGGGATTTGGCAGGGCAAATCCAGACCTGTACTTCTAGTCGATGGCACTGTGAGGGAGTTTCCAGTTGCTAGATAGAAGTACGTACCCTTTACTTCTCAGGCGCGTTGTCTGCGTTGGTAATGGAGAAACCCCTTCACGATTTGATCATTGGAAATATTCCAGGTGCAAAGGATCCAGGGGATCCTGAGTTGTTGACTGCTACAGGGGCAGCAGTTCAAACACGGAGCAAGAAGGAGGAAAAGGTTGTTAAACCGTTAGTTGTTCAGGAAGGAAGTCAGGCATGGATGTGTCGCCTGATGAGTTTAGGGCAGCACAGGAACAAGACCCTTCGCTCGTGAAGTCTTGGGAGTTGGCAAGAGGTGGAGGAAACAGGTGGTTAGAGGAGGTGAGGACAGGAATTTTCTTGTGAAAGGGGGCTGTTGTACCGAGTGTTCACCAAGGGGAAGACAGTAAGGTGACCACCAGTTAGAGGTACCAGCATGTTATCGTGACACTGTCAGTTTAGTGGGTCACGATCGCTCATGGCGAGTCATCTCGGCACGGTAAACGGCTGACCGAGTCTTTGATGATTTTCATAGGCGCAGCAGCAATCATTGATGAGGTGAAGGAGACCCACAGAAGAAGGGGTAAATTTGTTGCCTAAGTTTCCAAAGTCATACAGGGATGTGTCACTGTATGAAGGGCTAGACAGTAGGAGTTCCTAGTTTTGTGTCGGAGGCGACACAAAGCAGCCGGAAAGAGGAAAGGCGGAGAAGATGATGAATTCAGAGAGACAAAGACCAAACAGAAGTCAGAGTCTGCTAGGTTTTATTGGTAGTTCTATAGGGAGTTTGTCCCAAATTTTGCTGCAATCACGAATCCTCTCAGGATTTGGTCAAGGCAGGGAAACCGCAGTGTCGAGTGGTCAGACGCTGCAGAGCAAGCACTGCAGACGGTATTAGA
>CM031608.1:57759207-57761707 GCA_018398815.1 Conus ventricosus
TCCCCCATTTCTCTAAAAGCAATAAATTATCTGCCCAAAGGTTTTGCCTTTGAGGGAATTTATTTTCGTGACCCTGAAAATTATCAGGGATAATAAAAACCCACCAAAAAAAACAAGCAATTAAAATAAAAATTGAAAAAAAACCAACTAAAATAGAACAAGCATCCAAGCAAACGTTTGGAAAGTTAATATGTCCAAAAAAGTTTCCTAATACACCAACTGGAAAAGGGATTTTTTATAGAAAGGAAAGGGGCCCCCACCACAGTCTCTCTTTTGGGCACAGCACTTCAAAATTTGTGACCTTTTTGTGTAATGAACAGTCGTCGTTACTTTGGAACAAGATCATCTAAATGAAAAGAAAGCGAATCTCTGTTCATTTTGAAAATTTTAAAAACCAAAAATTTCTTAAAAACCTAAAGTTTTTTCTTTTTTTTTTGGAACCCCCCGAAAAACGTGTTGACAAATGTTATTTTTTTCGCACCCCAAAGGGTTCCCCACAATTGCAAAACATTCAAACAACCACCGCCATTTGAAAACTGCGGGGAAAGATGCCAAAACGTATCCCACCCTTCTAGGACTGGGGTCTCAAAAGAAAAACGGGAAACCCCACCCCCCGGGGTTTAATCGGGAAATCAGATGGCACGCAGAAAAAAAGCTTAAGGGCCCCTTTCCGGTTTATGTCTCGCTATTCGTTAGGGTTTAAACCCAATTTGATGCACGAAAAAACGATTCAAAAATTCAGCCCATTCCCTTTTTCGGAAACGTCCGCCCAAAATTCTTTTAACTCGCTAAAAAAAGGCAGACAAACAAATAATAAAAAAACCCAAAAACCGAAGATTGTGTTTTGGGCCGCGCAGTGTCACGGGGGGCAATCGTAAAGCTCTCTTTTCAGCTGTCACGACATAAATTTATTTTTTCCCGGGCTGTGTCAGGGGGGCAAAAATTAAAGTTCATGTTTATAAAAGCAAAACCACGAAAGGAGAAATTGGACCAACACGAGGGTTTGGACTGGAAAGGTCCCCGGAAAGCTGCACTCTTCTATGTTGTGAGAGTTGCATTGTAGGGGGTTGTTTTTGTTTTGTATTTTTGGTTTTGTATTGTTTCGTATTTAGCATTTTGTATTGTTTTAAAGGGTTGTTTGTTTCGTGTTTTTTTTGAAATTGTACTGTATTGTATTGTACGGTACCAATTTGTATTTTTTGGGCCAATTTGTGTTGGTTGTCTTGTGTCGAAATTGAAAGGCATTCTACAGTACTCAGGATTCAAAATTTCATTGTATTGTATTAAACGGTACTCCCCTTTCTAAAATGTTTTTAGAAATTAATTCAAATGGGGGGCTTTCCCTAAACCTCATTTGAAGAGAGAAAAGGGGAAAAGAGAGAAAATAGAGAGAGAGGGGAGAGAGAGAGAGAGAAAAACAGAAAAGCTCGGGGTTTACTTCATAAAAAAGGGCCTTTGGGCCCCTTTATGAAGGGGGTTTGGGGAAGAAAACAAAAAAAACAAAAAATTTATACAAAAACCCCAAGGGAAAAACGGGGATAAACCCACTCCCGCACGAATTTCATGGGGGGGGTTAAACTAAACTGAAATGCCTTGAAAAAGGGTTAAAAGGGGAGAAATTTCTTTTTTTTTGGCTTTCTTTCCCTGAGGCCATCGGGGCTTAACCAAAAACTGCAGGGACCCTTTGGGAAAACTTTATCATTATATTGCGCTTTTAGACTAGATAATTTCCGCCCCAAAAAACAAAATAAATTTTCCCCCTCCTTTCCATGTTTGCAAAATGGCAAATAAAAATCCCCCCCAAGTATTTTTTAATGTAACGAAACGGTGTTTTGTTAGGGGCTAAAATTCCCCAGCAAAATTTTGGGTCTTTGGTCAATTTCAAGCATTTACCACTTTTTAAAATCGTGTACCGAAAAAAATGCCCCGATACTGGAAAATCAATCGCTTTTTTTGTGACATGAAAGCCCCCTTTCTTCCCAACCTCCCATACAATCGGGCTGTTTTTAAAAAATTCACATAGAAATAAACTTCATTTTGCACCCCTTTTAATTTATGTAAAAAAAACCAAAAAAAATTTGATAAAATTTTGCAACCCTTTCGCTTTTTAAAAAATCTGTGTTTGAGAAAAGAGGAGAGAGAGAGAAGAGGGGAGGGGAGAGAGAGAGAGAGAGAAGAGAGGGGAGAGAGAGGGAGAGAGAAGAGGGGGGGGGGGGGTAAAAAAAAAACATAGAAACCCCCACAAAAAACAAAAATTTTTGGAGATAGCGTATGGTTTAAAAACTCTACCTCCCACCCCCCCCAAAAGGGTTCTCCTTTTTCCAACCCCCAAATTCTTACCCATCAACCACGCTCAAAATTCTTGGATTTGCATTTTGGGTTTGTAAATGAGGAAGATTGGGAGAGGGGGGAAAAAAAAAAAAAAAAATTTTTAAAAAAAAAATTTTTAAATTTTTTAAAAAATTTTCCCCCCGGGGAAAAAAACCTTTTTAATTTTTTA
>CM031608.1:57766707-57771707 GCA_018398815.1 Conus ventricosus
AAGGGCTCTGGCTGTCTCTCTCTCGTTTCGCAGAGTACCTGTTTAGTTTTGTCTGTTTTGTATTGTTTAGTCAGTTTGTCGTGTTTGTTTGTGGGTGGTTGGCTGGGTGACTCTAGTGTGAAGGGAGTCTTTTTGTGGCCTGAGGGACCATCCGGCGTGACTCGGGAGTCGAGGTGAGACCGAGGGGAGTCGACCGCGTCCAGACCTCTTCCGCCGGGTACCTCACGCAGGTACGGCCGTAAGTCTTGCCCTTCTGTTGCCGCTCAGTCTTCCATTCCTGTTTTGTATTTAGCCAGTTCTTGTTTTTTTTTTTTCTCTACCGGGTTATTGAGTACAGGGGGTTGTATCGGACGCTAGTGTCTCTTTTTTCCTCTCTCGGATTCCGTCTGCTAGGTTTTTGTTTTGTTTTTTTCCGGCCAGCCCCACCGCACTGTTGCTCGTGCTGTAGAGCGCGGTGTTGCCAGAGTGGGGGCAGCCGGACATAGTTTTTGTGTTTTGTTTTTTTTTTCGGTGAGCCCCACCGCACTGTTGCTCGTGCTGTAGAGCGCGGTGTTGCCAGAGTGGGAGCAGCCGGAACTTGTCCGCACACGCACACACACACACATACACACATATACACACGCCCCTAAAATATTTGTTTTTTTTTTTTTTTCTCTAGTGGAATTGTTTTTCCCCTGTATTTGGAAAACTGTAGGATATTGTTGTCATGGCAACGTCCGGCGCTGGTGGTGTGGCGACGCGTGCGTCGAAGAAGAAGGGTATTCAAAATGTTACTGTAGTCCCTACTATTAGTACCAGTACTTCGACTACGGTAACTTCTACCTATTCAGTGCTGTAGCAGGTAGTCCAGTGAGTACTTTTACTACCTCTTCGCTGGGGGGTCTCCCTGTCGAGACCCGACTGGCACTTCCGCTCGGAAGCGTCAGAGTATAGCGAAGCAACTGTGGGCTTCTGTTGAGTCGCAGAGACCGAAACCTTCTCCTCTCCAGGCTTCCCCTCGTAAGGGGCATGCCCCAGAAGACTTTCCTTATGGGAAAGTCGAGACCCAAGGGACGGGTCAGACGGATCATCCTCCCGTGTCGGGAGTGGTGAACCCCGCTCAGGATATCACCTCTGTGCTTATGTTTCTGGAGCGACAGCGACGGGAGGATGAGGCCCAACGTAGGGAAGAGGTTGCTAGGCAGGAAGCTCTGCGTAGGGAAGAGCGTAGAGAGGAGGCGCTAGACAGGAGGCTCTGCGCAGAGAGGAGACTGACAGACAGGAGATTATGCATAGGGAGAGGCTATGCTGCGCAGAGAAGAGGCTGCCAGACAGGAGGCCCAGCGTAGGGAGGAGGCTGCCAGACAGGAGGATCAGCGTAGGGAAGAGGCTGATCAGCGTAGGGAGGAGGCTGCCCTCCGTAGGGAAGAACTAGACAGGATGGAGGCTCTGCGTAGGGAGGAGATGGAACAACTTCTTTCGCGGCCTCCCGCTTCTGTAAACCAGGGGGTTAATCACCAGGCAGGTGATAGAGTTAGAGGCCCAAAGTTAAAGCTTCCAGAGTTCAGACCTAGTGAGGACATTGATATGTTCTTAGAGCATTTCGACAAGGTTGCTTGTTCATACCAATTGTCTGAGGAGCAAAAGGCTATGCACCTTTTTTCTGGATTATCTGGTGCTGCAAGGGAGTGTGTGCTCACTCTAAATGAAGGTGCGTCTTATGCAGACATGCAGTTGGCTCTGCGTAAGCGTTTCCACCTTACCCCAGAGACCTACAGGAGGAAGTTTAGGTCCATGAAGAAGAATAATGACGAGACCTTCGTGCAGTTTGGTGATAGGCTGCGCAAGACGCTAGGGTACTGGCGTCAGTTAGCTAAGTTGGAGCTGGAGGATCTGATCCTCATTGAACAGCTCACCAACACTGTGTCCCCAGAGTTGAGGATCCGGATAGGCGAGACAGCACCTCAGGATTTCGCGGCTGCGATTCACACAGCTGAGGTGTTTGCTGAAGCTCGCAGGGCTTATGGGCATCGCCCAGATACGGAGAGGAAGCCCTCCACAGGATTTAGTAGCAATAAGGTGCCGACAACTGCTAGTGGGGTGAACAAGGCAGGCAGTTCATCGGGGAGTCAGCGCCCGACTGTGTTTTCTTTGTGGTCGTCCTGGCCACATTAGGAAAGATTGTCCTAAAGCGCTGGTAGTCGTGGGGCTGCTCCTTTCCAACGTCCTCGTGCCTCAGCTAACGTGGGTTCCATCCCAGCTTCTGGTGGTACAGAGTGTCCAGTGTTTCTCTCTGTTGTTGGTTCCTCCTTGGTCGACACCATCAGGGATTCGGGAGCATCAACACTCTTTGTGGATAAGGGTTTAGTTTCCCCTAAGGCCCGGCGGGGCGCTAGTTATGATGTGTGCGGGTTGGAGGCTGGTTTTACCTCCACCCGTCCTTCTGTACTCGTTTCTATCTCCACCCCCTACTTCTGTGGCGAAGTATGGGCTATCGCGGTGGAGCGACCTCTGTATTCCCTTATCATAGGGAATATTATCACCTTCGCAGACGGACGCAGTCAGTCCGTGTCTACGGATTTGCCCATACAGGCGTGTGTGGGAGTCACCACACGCGCCAAAGCTAAGAAGCAGGCACAGGAATTGCGTCCCGTTCTTCAGCCGATCTCTAACGAGGTTCTGGCAAGGGCCGATCCTGCTAGCATTATCCGTCTTCAGGCCAGGGACTTGGATGTCCAACGCCTACGACAACTTGTGGATCGTCCTGCTCAGTCTGCCCGACACGCCAAGGTGAGCTTCAAGCTCCACAAGGGGATCCTTTTTAGGGTTTTTACCCAGGCAGATCGTGTGGCCAAGCAGCTTGTGGTTCCCCAAAGCCTGAGAGAGTCTGTCCTCCGGCAGGCCCACGATTCCCCCATGGCAGGTCATTATGGGCTCCAAGCGGACTCTCGAGCGAGTAAGACAAGACTTCTTTTGGCCAGGGGTGAACTCACAGGTTAGGCAGTACTGCCGCAGTTGCGATGTCTGCCAACGGACAACGCCTAAGGGTCGCTTGAAGCGTGTTCCCCTAGGGTCAGTGCCACGGGTTGGGGAGGCATTCAGCAAGGTTGGGGTCGACCTGGTGGGGACCCATTAATCCTCCATCCGATCGCGGTCACCGCTACACTTCGGTAGTGTAGAATCTGCGAGTCGATACCCAGAGGCTGTCCCGCTTAGGACTATCGATGCCCCACTGTTGCTGAATCTCTCAGGCAGATTTGGACGCGCACTGGCGTGCCCAAGAAGAAGTACGGCCGGAAGTTTGTACTGGAGAGCGATCATCATCCTCTCAGTGCTTGGACCGGATCCGGCCAGTCAGTCGTCGACTCATGAGTTAGGCAGTGGAGCTGCAGAGTCATGCGTTCACTTTCCGTCATATCAAGGGTTCCTGTAATACGGATGCTGACTATCTTAGCCGAGCTCTGTAGTTAGCATATTGGAAAATCAGTCAGAGGGACACCTCCCTCAACCAGGGTTATATCCCTTTTTGGTCTCTGTATCAGGTGTAGTGACAGTTGTCACTTCAGTGAGGTTAACGGTAGTGAATCACCAATGGTTCGGATTGTTACTTTCATGGTTGGAAGGTTTGCTTAGTTGTTTGATAAATGTAGTATTATGTATTTCCCCGTGTGATTCTATCGTGGAATGTTTGTATTGGATTCATCGTACTCTGTCGATCACAGAGAGTTGGGTTCGGTCCCATTGTTGTGAAGTTGCACATGCGACAAGGTTCAAAGGAGCACTGTATCTCAGAGAAACAGATGCTTTTAGAAGGGGGGTTTGTCACGAGTTTGTCACGAGGCCTACGACGTTCGACCCACCTATGGGTGGCGGAATTACTTATTTGTTTATTGTCGTTGCTGTTGTCGTGTAGCCGTCCTTAGGTGGCTTGTTGTGGTGCAGTTGCACCTTGGTATAGTTCAGCTCAACTTCGGTTTGCTTTCTCTCTCTCTCTCTCTAATTCCACCACCCGTGCTATTCATCCTGCAAGTTCACGGGTGGCCGGTACCTTTCTCTCGAACTTTCTGTCTATCGGCCTCTCGCCTGTCTTTTTACCTGTCGCACGTGCTTCGTTTCTTTTAGTTTGAAGTATGCTCACTCTGTGACGCAGCATGGCATGTTGGCCGCCATTGCTGAGGGAGGTTAGCTCTTGACTCGAGCGGAAGATGTCTCTGGGGCGCCTGCTCCAGTCCTGGTTCTTTACCTTATCGTCGAGAGTACAGTCAGTACTTTCAATTCCTGCAGTCGGCCTGTAGGAGAGGGACATCATTTCTTCTGTTTCCGCATCTTCGCCTCTGTCCTTCGACTGGACAGAGGTAGAGAGAGTCCTTTGACCCGCCTCTTCGGGGTCACCCACGGGTAGCTGTACCTTCTTCCTTCCTCCTTCCTTCTTCTTTTCCTCCTCTCCGACTCTCCTCCCAGCTACGTCCTCCCCCCTCCCGGGGGCTTCACCTGGAGCACGAACTGGATGGTGCCACGTGCTGGTCGAGGCCACGTTCTGGCTGAGACCACGGACGAGATGGTGCCACGCGCTGGTCGAGGCCACGCCTTGGTCGGGACCGTGGACTGCTAGGGGAGCCCGCCGTCTCGACTGGCCGGCCTGGACCCCCGTCCAGGACCTCCAGTAACAGCTACGTCCCCCCCCCCCCCCCCCCCCCCGGGACACGCTCTTCGCCGCCCGCTTGGGAGTCGAGGGTGTCGGCTTTTGGGCGACTCCCTGCGAGAACCAACCCGGCTCGGAGCACCTAGTGCGACAGGGTGCTCCCTGCGGACTTGACAGGGGCAGGGATGTGGACGCACTCCGTGGTGTGAGAAAGGGTCAATACTGGAAATATTTCTTTATAATTGTGTACATGTCATATGTGCTGGAATGCTGTAATTGTGATTGTGTACGTCGTATGGTGAAATATTTATTTATAATCGTGCATGTTGTGGGTGTGGGAGTGCTGATTGCGATTGTGCATGTTGTGTGCGCTGGAGTG
>CM031608.1:57776707-57779207 GCA_018398815.1 Conus ventricosus
CAAGCATGTATGCATGTATTGTACACATTCGCTAATTCGTTGATATCAAGCACTTACAACAGTACGTGTTCAAACAGTCAAGACTAAACGACTCAGAAGCAGTGTGGTGATATAACGTCACAGCAAGATTCGGCGTTAGGAACATGTTTCTGCAATCCACTCTGACCAAGCTTCTGTAAAGATTGGTAGTCCTTCCAGCGCAAATAAGCGTCAACACGCAAATAATCATACAGATTTTAACATACAATCCTTTTGCTTCATCTTCGGCAAAAAAGCAAAGCGATGGTCTAAAAAAAAAAATGGCCACGTTGCCAGCATTTAAAGTGAGTATTGTAAGCTGCCATACGTAATGTTGTGATTCAAGAACTGCGGTGTCTAAATGGTAAAACCGCCATGATATTAAGAGAATCGAGCAAGGAAGCCACTACACTCTTTCGATCAGCACATGCGTTTTTTTTTTGTTTTTGTAAAGTCACGGCCCTTTGAGTGGTGAACAGCCCCGTCACGTGGAGCAAGCTCAATTTGGTAGGAAGGAAGCTCAACTAGACGCAGTGAATTCTGGGGCCGTTCGAGCTGAAAATCTGAGAAGCCTGATGACGTGTTCTTCTCCTTTGGCAGCCTCATGCATGCGTTGATATATGTTAATATTTCTGCTTCCCACGGTCCAACGCTTGCTAGGTCTCCTACCCAGCCGCCGCCTTTTCTAAACGCTCCCCTAACGTCCAAAAGATATCCTGGTAAGCTAGGACCTGATCTTCAAAAAAAAAAAAAAAATCAGGAAACACCTCCCTAGGAGTTATCTGGAAATCAGACGGCACACGCCGATAGCAGTAATGGTCATTTCATGGCTATATTTCTCTACGTGCTCATGGTCAAACCAAGTTTGATCCATGGCTACGATTCTACATTCGGCCTCTGGCGTTTCAGCTAGATCCGTCCAATTCCCCTGATTTCGCTACAAAAAAAGCAAAAACAAAAACAAAAACAAAAAACCAGACAGGGAAACAAACAAACAAACAAACCAAATCCAGAAGATCTGTCTTGGGGCCGCGCAATGTCACGTGCAATCTGTCAAAGCTCTCTTCTCAGCTGTCACGACATCAATCAATTTATTGCCGGCAGTGGCAGCGGCGAAATTAAAGGTTCGTGATCGATGCAGCAAAACCACGCATGACGTATTCGACCTACACGAGGGTTTGGGACTGGAAAGGTCACAACTAGCTGTATTGCTTTATTTTGTATTGCATTGTACTGCATTGCGTTTATTGTCTTGTAATGCATTGCATTGTGTTGCATTGTTTTGTTTGTATGTTGTATATTTATTGTGTTCTACTGTACTGTGCTGTGCTGTGTTGTGTGTGTTGCATTGCTCTGTATTGTGTTGCATAGTCTTCTATTTCATTGCATTGCACTGCACTTACCAGAAAGTGAAAGGAATACCAAGGAGGTCGGAGGTGGAGGTGAGGGGTGGGGGGGGTGGGGGGGGGTAGGGGGGAGCTGGAGGGGATTCAGAAGTTTGACGTTCTGGAACATGCACCTCCTTTCTCGAACGCCTCCCACACGCCTCCCTCCGGGACACTTCCACCAACAAAAGAAAGCCTCCCACACGCCTCCCTCCGGACACTTCCACCAACAAAAGAAAGCTCCCACACGCCTCCCTCCGGGACACTTCCACCAACAAAAGAAAGCCTCCCACACGCCTCCCTCCGGGACACTTCCACCAACAAAGAAAGCCTCCCACACGCCTCCCTCCGGGACACTTCCACCAACAAAAGAAAGCCTCCCACACGCCTCCCTCCGGGACACTTCCACCAACAAAAGAAAGCCTCCCACACGCCTCCCTACGGGACACTTCCACCAACAAAAATCCTCTACAAACGCGTTACTGAAAGCATTAAAAAACAACAACAACAAAAAAACCAAAAGGCAGAAAAGGAGGGGAAAGTAAAACCGACATGGAGACGCCTCAAAGTGAAGCGTGTAGACAGTGCGTGGATTAAGCACTGCCTCCCACCCCTCCCCAACAACAACCCCCCCCCCCCCCCCACCCACTTCCCCATCCCAAACCTCCCCTTCCTGCATCCCCGCTCAACACCTTCTGGCAGGCGCACTTCATTCTGTAAAATCTAATGAGTTTTGCTGCTGTTCCCTCCACCAACACCACCACAAGCACACCACTATCCCTCCACTCACACACACACACACACACACACACACACACACACACACACACACGCACGCACGCACGCACGCACGCACGCACGCACGCACGCACGCACGCACGCACGCACACACACACACACACACAGACACACACACACACACACACATACGCCCACGCAGAACAATCTAAAAATAAAAGTTTAAACAAAGATTTTAGGGGGTAGGGGTGGGGTTGGGACTGTAGATTCTGAAAAGACCCCCCCCCCCCCCCCCCACTCCTCCCTACCCCAGTCCCTCCCAGAAGGAAATGATCCATTCCTGCCCCACTTTTTTGTGT
>CM031608.1:57789207-57794207 GCA_018398815.1 Conus ventricosus
CCCTTAGGCGGTATTCGTATTTCTCTGGATGACCTTTTATTCTTTTGAAAAGCTCTCCCGTGGGATGAGCGGTCAGCGAAATCAGCTTTCCTTGCTTGGGATGGAAATTAGGTACGTTTCTAAAAATTGCACTACTTTTGTCATCATGCATGACATCGATTTGGGTGCTTTCTGTCCCCAGAGAGAGAGAGAAGAGAGAGAGAGGGAGGGAGGGATGGGATAATAGATTCCCCCTCCATGCAATTCACTCATTATTATAATTCTTACCATTATTTAATCAGAGAGATCATTTTTTTTCATATATATATTTATATATATTATATATATATTATTATATATATACTATATATATATATATATATATTATATATTTATTATAATAAAAATAAAGAAAATCCACATGCCCGTGCCTGTTTTCTTCCACTTTATTATTTTTCTCAAATTTTCGGCTTTTCAGCCTTTCATCAGGAAATCTGCATTCCCCCCCCCGAAACAATAAGCATCCAACATTGCGCTCCCATCCATTCTACACTTTTACACTTTTACCATTTCTATTGTTCCTTCACCACACACACATATCACTGTCATGTATGCACCACCAGCTAACCCAATACCCCACCATACCAACAATACAACACATACACGCATTTCACACACACAACACACACACACAACACACACACCACACACACACACACCCACACACACATACACTCACACATAACTAAAATAGCATACAAAACAAATCATACATACACACACACTCATACATCACTAATATTACACATAAACACAACACACCACACACACCTCCACCCATTATACACACCCATCCCACCGCCTGTATATTTCATAGCTCTAATGTGATTTTGATTTACAAATCATTGTTTAAAAAACAGCCAACCTAAAAACAAATTATACATACTATCAAAAAGATTGCTCATGTGCATACCCCCCCCACCCCCCAACACCCACACACCACACACACACACACTCTCATAAACAACATTCACACACACACACACACACACACACACTCACACACAACAAACACACACACCCCACCCACCACACCCCACACACACACACACAACACACTACACACACACACACACGCGCCCTCATAATAAAGTTGTTTTACATCATGATTTTCGAGATAAAATGTACATGTTCTGACAAAAACCAAACACATTAAAATCCATTCATCAGTTGTTATGATCATACTACTACATCTTACTTGTACGTCATCTGCCAATGTGATATTTATGTTATCGGTGCAGTCTGCAACCACAGCATTGGTATGTAGGCTCAACCCAAAACCTGAAATTCGCTGGGCCAACCATAAACGTGATGTCAATCAGAGGCAAGAACAACAAATGCATGGTTGCCCACACGTGAACACGGACACCTCACCCAGACATCCGTGATGTCCCTTTCTGTCATACTGTCCAATCGAGTCAGTGTGTGGGGGTGACTGCAACTCCTTCGTAGGGGAAATATATTGGCAGCAATGTGGGTACATTGTTTACAGGTCATAATCGCAGAAAAGAATTTAAATGATGTATCACAAAGAGAAAGTCCTGTATAAAAACAGTTAGGCACAAAAAGTTGACCCCCGACCCCCCCCCCCCCCCCATCACCTTTCTCTGCACATCTCTTCTATACCCCCCCCAACACAAAAAACAAACCCAACCCCCTCAAACCACCCCCACCACACACACACACAGCGAAACCGCGTGCAACTTAGCACGCGCGCACGCTCACACGGCGCACACCCACACACACATGCACGCACTAGGCACACGTACGCACACACGCACGCAACACAACGCGCGCACGCACGCACGCACACACACACGCACACAACAACACCCACACAACACTACACACACACACACACACACACACCTCACACACCCACACATCACACCTCCTACACCTCCTTCACCTTTCTCTGAGTGGTTCTCTGTCTTTCCCATTCTCCTTCCCAACGTTTTCTATATATAGGTACACTACAACCAATCCCACTCCTACCCAACCCTCTCTCCCTTCCGCCACTTCACCCCCCAACTTCAATTCCTTCAACTCCTATCCTTATTCTACACTAATTATGCTCGCAGTGCAAGTAATAAGAGCGAAAGGAAATGGAAATCTAAAGTGAGATTGAAGGTTACGTTACAATGTCCACGTGAGTTGATTTGTTATTAATTTCGGAATTGAAGAGGTTAGATAGTGTTCTGTTGGAGCTGGTGATTGGTATTTGTCTTAATTTTTCAGCTACTTTCCAATAAAATCGAAGCAGGTTTTCTGTGTCATTATCGGGGTTTGGCGGTGGGGAAAGAGAAGGGGGGGGTGGGGACGAGCATGGGGGAGGTGGGGGGAGGGGTGGAGAGGGCGGAGGGGTGCGATGGGGGAGATGGTGGGGGGAGGGGAGAGAGGGGGAGGGGGGAGGGATGGGGATGGTCAGCGATTAAACAGTTGAGTAGATCTCACATCCCATGGTCTTGGATGATGCCAGTGGCCAGTGCATCAATCAAGCTAAGAACTTGATACTCGGCTGTATTTTTGATTTGCCCCTTATTTTGCTTTTAGCTGTAACTTGTTTGACCAGAGCTATCCTGGCACGGGGTACGTAGCATATAATGATGGTTACTATGTGTGTTCTTGTTACTGAAGGGTGGGGGCTTATAAACTTTCAGAGATTGCCGCAGAGTTTTTTAAAGTTTAGTAATGTCAGGAAGTTCGGGGGTGATCACATTAAGCTCTGATAATAAGGTAATACTGGTTATCAGTTTTTAGTGATAGTTTACTATTTTAATAATTATTTTTATGTTTGTGAGACCGTGTTATATATAACGACTATGGTACGGAAGGAGATGGTAATTGTGGTGCTCTTAGTAGTGGTAACAAAGGCTGACAAATAGGAAATCCATCTAGGAACACTATGTTATGAGCACCTTAGTCAAATGGCACATTAGTATGCGGTGGGATTGAAGTTGGTGGTGGAGGTTGCATACCATGTGATGTGTGAGCGTGTAATGTGTGCAGACGTTGTGTGGCGTGAGTGAGTGCGTGCGTGCGGAGGCGCGCGGCGCGCGCGAGCGGGAGTGTGTGTGTGTGTGTGTGATGTTGTGAGAGAGTTTTTGTGAGAGTAGGAGAACATCGTCTATGACGAGAAATGATTGATATAGCAGTTCCCGTTGCGCTTCCTGCCACCCCCCCCCCCCCCCCCCCCCCCGCCCCTTTTCTTACTTTCTTTTCCCTTCCACCCCAGAACCATTTCGTTTTGGGACAACCCCCACCCCCCCCACCCCACCACCTCCCGATCCACTACGTTTTGCCCCCCAGAACCCACATCACCTCAATTTCTTAACACTTATGGCTGTCTTCAGGAGAAACTTGCATCCTCCCCTCCGGGTTAAGGTGTGAACTAGTTGTAATGGATACAGCTGTTGGAACAACTATCATAAACAACTGATGAATGGATTTTTATGTGTTGGTTTGTCTGAAATGTACATTTTAGTCTCGAAAATCTTGATGTATAACACTTTATTTATGTTGGCATCGTGTGTGTGTGTGTGTGTGTAGGGTGTGGTGTGTGTGTGTGTGTGTGTGGTGTGTGTGTGTGTGTGTGTTTGTGTGTGTGTGAACATGAGCTAGGCTTTTTTTGTGTAGGTATATGGTTTTAGGTTGGATGGTTTTTAGCAATGTTGTAGAATTCAAATCCACTTTGTGGCTATGTTAGAATACTGGCGGTGGGGTAGGTGTGTATAATGGGTGGTTGTGTGTGTGGGTGTGGTTGTGGGGTATGAGTGCTGTAGTGAGTGTGTGTGTATGTAGATTTGGTTTTGTATGCTTTTAGTTAGTGAGTGTGTGTGTGTGTGTGTGATGTGTGTGTGTGTGTTGTGTGTGTGTGTGTGTGTGTATGTGGAAGTGTGTATGTGTGTTGTGTGTATGTGCCTTTGCATGGGTGGTGCATACATGTATGTGTATATGTGTGTGTGTGTGGAAGGAACATAGAAATAGTAAAAAAGTGTTAAAGTGTAGAATGGATGGGAGCGTCATGTGTGAAGGCTATTGTTTTTGAATGTGCAGATCCTGATGAAGGCTGAAAAGCCGAAAATTTGGAAAAAAATAAATATTCATCCCCCAGGGCACGGGCATTGTGGATTTCTTTATTTATTATCATTCCATATCCTACATTGAAACTATCCTTGCCCCTTCTACTGCTTGGTGCGGAGTCAGAGTTATAGCAGGGTTTTCGAGAAAACTATATATATATTTATATATATATATATATATAATATATATCTATATATATTACATACATACACACACAACACACATATAAGTAGATAAGAGGAATGTTTTTTTTAAAATTATCTACAAATTTGTTTATAGCGCCTTGGCTATCGTCAGGATGGAGTTTGGGTTTGCCCACCGCCGGTGGTGAAATAGCGTGTGGGGCCCGGTTGCAGCTGTTTTTGCGTGCGGCTGTGGTTGCCACGTGTTTCAACACAGCAAGAAGCGGGATGAAAGAAATCTTGTATTGCACCAAAAAAAGAGCAGTGTCCACTAAGCAATAAATGTCTTCACAAACAATTTGTATACCAGGATACCTTGTCACCGAGAAAATGAAAGAAAACATACATTGAGATCACTGAAAACAACTTCAAATCAGTATGCAAACCACAAACAGTCATTCAACAAAGAAAAACAAAAACCAAACTGAATTGAGCAAATACATTTGGAAAAACTTTAAAGGACGCCAAAAAAATAAACTATAACATATTCCTGGAAAAATAATGAAGGCTTCACCATACAGCAATATTTAAAAAAAGATGCACTAATGCCTACTGAAAATTGACTAATACTGTGTAACCATCATTTGAAACTCTTATACTAAATACAGAAATAGTAAATTAACTGCAGGGCCTATATGGAAATCGTTGTAGTGGATAACACACCCGTACAACAACCTGATGGAAAACCAAAAAAAA
>CM031608.1:57799207-57814207 GCA_018398815.1 Conus ventricosus
GAGAGATAGAGAGAGAGAGGAGAGAAAAGACAGAACAGACAGACAGAGACAGAGAAAAGACAGTCAGAGAAGCAAACGGAGAGAGACAGACAGGCGACAGACAAACAGACGAGCAGACAACGAGAGAAAGACAGTCAAGAAGAGGAACGGACAGACGGAAAGAAACAGACAAATGATGGGCAGAGAGAGAGAAAGAGACAGACAGACAGACAGACTGACAGACTGGCAGACAGACAGACAGACAGAGACAAACAGGAGAGAGAGAGAGAGAGAGAGAGAAGAGAGAGAGAGAGAGACAGAGACAGAGAGACAAAGACAGATACACACACACACACACACACACACACACACACACACACTCACACACACACACACACACACACACACACACACACACACACACACACACACACACACACAGAGAGAGAGAGAGAGAGAGAGAGAGAGGAGAAGAGAGAGAAAGAGAGAGAAAGAGAGAGAAAAGAGAGAGAGAGAGAGAAGAGAGGAGAGAGAGAGAGAGAGAGAGAGAGAGAGAAGGATTGTCTGTAGTGAAAGGAGGATTATGAATGGTATAGATCACCATCATTAGAGGAGCGCCACATCAACACTCCACACTTTCTCCGAGTACAATACTATGGTAGGCGATTAGTCTTCAAAAGTCTAGTAACCCAGTTATCTTCATCTCTACATACATACATACATGCATGCATGCATACATACATACATACATACATTCTCTCTTGCTTGCGTGCATACATACATACACACCTATGTGGATACATAATACATACATGCATACATACATACACACCTATATAGATAAATAAAACATACATGCATACGTACATACATACATGCACATACAGACATACAGACATACAATATATATATACATGCATACATGCATACATACATACATACTTGCTTGCATACACACCTATATAGATAAATAAAACATACATGCATACGTACATACATACATGCACATACAGACATACATACATATATACATGCATACATGCATACATACATACATACTTGCTTGCATACACACATATATGCATGCATGCATACATACATACATACATACGCACACATACATACGCACACATACATACGCACACATACACTACGCACACATACATACGCACACATACATACGCACACATACACACATACACACATACACACATACATACATACATGCATACATACATGAAAGGAATACTTTTAACTAAAATCACACGAACAACATGGTGACAGTGCAGAGTCCTTCGTGTTCCAGATGACAATGTTCAGGAAGACCTTTTGACGCAAACGTAACCCGTAGTTCCCATTTTAAATGAATGCTTAGTCCGGTCATAGAAGCTGGGAACATTTTCCCCCCACTCTCTTTGGTATGGCCAAAATGGCCGGCTTCAGCACGGTAGAAACGTAGAGAGAACAAAGCGGTCAGAATGAGAGAGGGGATAGAGAATGAGGTGGAAGCAAGGGTGGGGGGTTCAGGTTAGGAGGACAGGGGAGGGGCGGTGTTATGTAGAGAAGGCAACAACAACAACAACAACAACAACAATGTCACACTGTCACTTTTGCACACATGCATTCATGACAGCATTTACTCCATACGCACACGCAATCTTTCCAATAAACCAAAAGGCGCACTACCGAATGTTTTTTCTTCTCCCCCTCTCCTTCGGGGAAAAACACTTTACTAAATCACATCAAACAATTTATAAACAGATTTTATACATGTATCTCTCTTTACACTGGGAGATAAACTAATTCATTCAAGATTCTATAAAGTCATGGCCTTCACATTACATTAGCCCAAGATCCAGACCAGGAGAATAAATAACTCCTGTAATCATTGATGCCATGCCTGCATCAGATATAAGACTCTCTCCATACTGTCATGATTCCCTGTCTCTCTCAGACATCGTATCGCCCCCTTGAATTCTCCCGTCACTGGAGGTATAACTTCCGACTCCTCTCCCTTGAATTCTCCTGTCACTGGAGAGATGATGAGTTCCAACTCCTCTCCCTGGAGTCTTTAATTGCTGGGGCTGAACTACCGGTGTGTTCCCCACACCATGGCCATCTTTAAAACCACCTCACGGGGTGAAGGGCGAAGGCTGAAACACGAATAAGGTTCGTGTAAATAACCTGCTTCTTAATTCAACATAATGAATTCTTTCTTTCTCTTTTCTTTAGGTTTTTCCCCTGTAGCTTTCCCCAACTATCTATGGCTCACCTGGTAATGACTGGTCAGCAGTGAGGACCAGCGTCCTGACAGGTTCGAGTCTCTAGGCCATCTGCTGGGCTAAAACTGATTCTTTCCTCCCTCCTCCTAGTGAGTGCATACTCAGTGTTCAAAACACATGACCAGCACCTTACCAACCCTTATTAAACTATCTCTCAGTGGTCACTTTCACCCAATGACCACGTTTGTTTATTTAATGAGTCATTCTCACAATTATTTGGGGACGCCCGCTACACAGTCAAGCCACATGAATACTCTTCCTTTTTAGT
Source organism: Conus ventricosus (assembly GCA_018398815.1). NCBI lineage: Eukaryota > Metazoa > Mollusca > Gastropoda > Neogastropoda > Conidae > Conus > Conus ventricosus. The sequence continues at coordinate 57,801,737 of CM031608.1, forward strand.
TGTGGCATGGGAAATGATTCATATCCCTAAACTACATGTGATGGAGCGTCACATGCCTTGATGTGAGGCTACGTCACATGACAAACAACAACAAACAACAACAACACACACACACACACACACACACACACACACACACACACACACACACACACACACACACACACACACACACACAGAAAGAGAGAGAGAGAGAGAGAGAGAGAGAGAGAGAGAGAGAGAGAGAGAGAGAGAGAGAGATGTACATATACATATGAAAGGAAACATTGTTACGAAAATCACGTGGAAATGATACTGATGGCGTAGAATCACTCGTGGTCCTGATGATAATGCAGAAAAGATATTTTGAAACGAACGAAATCCCGTAGTTCCAATTTTAGATGTATACTCAGAACGGCCAAAGCGGCCGGAAACACTTTTTTTTTTCCCGCTCTCTTTGGTATGGTCAAAGAGGCTGACTTCAGTATGGTAGAACCAAAGAGATAGAAAAAAGGAAGGGGTAGGAATTAGAGATGAAGAGCGGAGATAAAAAGCATAAATTACAAACCCCTTTTGAAGACCAATCGCCTGCCATAGCGTGTTATATCAGGAAGGGGGTTTTTCTTTTGATTGGCGCTCCTCAAAGTGGGTCCAATACCATTCATAACCCCCTTTTTTTCACCCCAACTTGGGGGATGGGGGACAGAGGGGGGGGGGGGGGGGGGGGGGCGGGTTTTAGGGGGGGAAGGAGAGGGGGGGTAGGTAGAAGGAGGTAACAGTAGCTGGGGGGACGATGGTGGTGGCCATCTCCTTAACCATGCTGCCCCCAAGCTCTGAAACAGTTTATGCAAAAAATGTTCATGGGGGAATAATGGGGGAAACAGAGAGGGGGGGGGGGAGGGGGAGAGATTAGAGAGGGAGCCGTGGGAGGGGGGGGGAGGGAGGATGTATGGGAAGGAGGGGGAAAGAAAAAGGGGGGGGGGGGGGAAGGGGGGGGGGCTTAAGGTAGGAAGAAAGAGAGGGGCAATGTAGTAAGGAAAAGACCCCCCCCCCCACTTTTTTACGTGGATAGAAGGTGGGGTGGGGGTGCCGTGTTGTAGTGGTAAGGGGTCGTGGGGGCGTGGGGGGAAAAAGGGGGGGGAAAAGCAAACCACTTTTTGCTGTCCTGGTTGCGTGACAAGGGGGGAAAATGGGGATGAAGAGAGGGAGGGGTGAGGGGGGGAGGGAGGAGTGTGACATGCTAAAAAAACGTCTTTTCAATTTCTCTCCATCCTCACCCCCCAAAAGTTCTGGGGTTTTCCCCTGGGGTACTCTCTCTTTTGTGTCTCCCTCTCACCCCCACCCACACATACACGCCGCACGAACACCCCAACAACCACACACACACACAAAGGCACGTGTTTTATGCATATTGTGTCCACACATCCCCAAAATAGCGGCTTGCCTCCGCACACCAACACACACCCACCACACACAGCCGGCTGTTGAGTTTTGTACGAACCGGTTTTTGACAGCAAAATTTTGGACCAACTAAATTACAATATTGGAAAAGCTTAAAAAACCCCCCACCCCCCCCCCCCCACCCCCAAACACACTGTCAAGGGCTTTTGTTTGGCATCGCTAGGGGGGTTTAAAACTGTGCAATTTCATTTTTTACATTTCTCAATTTTGCCATGTTTGCTGGTTTTATAAATACCCAAAAAAAAAATTAGGAATCCAGTAGCTGCGGACGACCAGCCACGAATGTCGTTAAAAACGTGATTTAATTGGGGATCGGTGTGTGGTGGAACTGGCCCTTTTGTCCCCTTGACAGCAAACGCGTGGCTAGCTTAAAGCCAGGGCTTTGGGAGAGGGAAAAATGACAGACCGGGGAACCCGGGCAAAGTACTACACAACCTTTGCTGCTAAAAGGGGTTTTTTGTATTTACCATCCGGTGTATGGGACGCTTGTGTGGTTTGAAATAAAAAACCCGAAACGGTGTTTCTTGTTTACCCTGGCTTTTTTCGTGTTGTGAAGGTCGGGGTGGTCCCCGCTTGCTGGACCAACCAGGAGAAATTGGTTGTTGAAACTATTTGTCGTGGGGAAACAAGGCAGGGAAAAGTTCTTTCTTTTTAAAAAAAATAATTGGAAAAAATTTGAATTAACAAAGAGGTAAAAAACAAAAAAAAAAAACAGACAGTCTATATTTTTGAATACTAAACTTCCCCGGGAGCATCGGAATATTTCAATCCTTTTTAAGACAGATTTTGTCTTATTGCCTGCTCCTAGACCCTTCGTCCGCGGTGGGCTCATCAGAGAGACACAGTAATTTAAAATGTACCCCCTAGACGTCAAATAGAAAAAAACCCATAGTCCCTGATTCTGGTGTTTTCCCCCACCCAAGGTTCGAAAAAAAATGCTAAGGGACCCCCCAAGCGCCAGCGAAGGGCGAAAAAGGGAAACAAAAGAAAGTGTGGGGAGGAAATTTGCTAAAGAATATAAAAACATTACGCAAAAAAGTATACAATGTAGCGAACGTCTTTGAAACCTGTACTTGAGGCCACTCAAGGTGCAAGGGGGATAAAAAAAAAAAAATGAAACAGCTGGTGGGCAGCTCGCTGTTCTCAACCCCCCGCGTGTCGCGGGGTAAAGGTTGTGCAGAACAATTTACTTGGATCTCCATTGGATAACATCGAGGAAGAGGGGGGGGGGGGGGGGGGGGGGGGGGGGGGGGGGGGAGAGGGAGAGGAGAGGAAAAGAGAGAGAGAGAGAAAAGGAAAAAAAAAAACAACAAAAACAAAAAACCACCCAAAAAAAAGGGGGGCCCCACGAGCTCGAGAGCAAAAAACCAAACCCCCCAACACACACACCACACACCCCCACACACACACACACCCCACCCCCAAAACTAAAAAACAGGAATTTACACTGAGACCTTACAACTCAACACAACCCCCCTTGAAAAACAACAAAAACAACCTAAAACACCCACACACCCCACACGCTATATTTAATTTTAGAATTTTTAGTAGTTAAGTAATATTTAGTTTAACCCTTGATAAATAATAGTCAACAACAAACAACAACAAAACCATAATAATTATGATGATGGTTGATGATGATGTATATGGAGATTATATGGTGAGACGTGATAAAAATAATAAATATTATTATATTATTTTTTATTATTATTATTAATAAATATTAAATGATGATGTGATGATAATAAAGATGATGGAAAAGATAGACGTGTATTCAAGACTCACTCCTCTCCTCCTCTCTCCCCCTTTTTTCTCCCTCCTCCTCCTTTTCCCCTTCCTCTTCTCTCTCTCTGGTCAACAAAAAAGGAACGAAGGGAGGGGGAAAGGGGCAGAAAGTATGGGGGGAAAAGAAGGAAGGAAAAAAGAAAAAATACACAAAAACAAAAAAAATTTTTTAGACACAGACGAAAGGAAAAGAAGCGACAAATGCCCCTGGTGGCACGGATCAGTTCATGAGTGACAAGAAGATTACAATAGTTGGTGAAGACTGAAGGATTCATGCCCCGTGTACTTTGTTTCAAACGAAACATGAAAAAAGACAAAACATAAACGTCTATGAAGCTCGAAAGCCGCCTTGATATTTCATTTTTAAAAAATGTATATGTATCTGTTGTGCATTGTTCTCTCTCTCTCTCTCTCTCTCTCTCTCTCTCTCTCTCTCTCTCTCTCTCTCTCTCTCTCTCTCTCTCTCTCTCTCCTCTCTCTCTCTCTCTCTCTCTGTTTGCTCCTGTTATTATCTGTCAATTGGTTTCGTGTTTTTGTTTTCAGTTTATTTGCGTGCGCGCGCGCATGTGGTGTGTGTGTGTGTGTGTGTGTGTGTGTGTGTGTGTGTGTGTGTGTGTGTGTGTGTGTGTGTGTGTGTGTGTGTGTGTTTATTTTAAGTTCACTTGTTGTGTTGTATGTTTGCTTGTTTGTCAATTCCCACACGTGTTTCAGTACGCCTGTTTTACAAGCGAACAATAATTATGCTGTGTGCAGGGACAGAGTGGAACCCTTGAACGCCCCGCAGAGTCTAGACTTCACAGGAGGACCGCGGCCCCCCATGATGGCGGCGAGCATTACTGGCAGTGACGGGAAACCTACGTTGTGAAAGCCTCTTCATCACTACTGATCTTTTATTTTTGATTAATTTTGTTTTTTTAATTCATTTTTTAAATTCATTTTTGCACAGAGAATTCTTTTGTCTGCCAGCTAGGAAACATGTATGGGAACTAGAAAGAAAGAAATGCATTTATGACTCTTGTATTTATGATCCATATCAGAGTGAATGGCCCAGTGCAAAAGACAAATGAATCGGGTGTCGACAAAAACTAAACAATGCTACATATGTGCGAGCCATGTAAACATGAATGTCAGTTTGCACTCTGTCAGTTTCATCTCAACGTGGACGGAACTATAATGTTAAATGTTGGTCTGCTTCAGTTAAAAAACTGTACTTTCGAAGTTTGTCAGAAAGGACATAGACAAGCCTCTAAACATCGACTTGATACAGTGATCGAGTTGGTTAGAAGTGATTTGTGTGACAGGGAATAGTGGATATAAATTATTTAGATACCCAGGAATGTAACCCAGATGTACCCACGCAATAAAGATAGACCTACAATGGATATATCGATGATTATGGATCCATATTACAATGGAATGCCGTCAATGAGAATGTTTCAATATATGAACCCACTTCTAGATCAATAAGCCAGGACCTACACCATCAGGAAGGACCTATACCAGTGAAAATGGACTTGTACAAGTGAGCTCGGACCCATGTCAGAAAGCGGGGATCTATACCAATTAGAATGTATCTGTATCAGTGAGCATAGACCTATATCAATGAAAATGGATCCATATTAATAAGTATGGATCTATGTCAGCAAAAATGACTCTATGACATTGACAAAGATGGCCCTGAAGCCAGGTCTACCCCCGTGAAAATCCGAAGCTCTCCCCCCCCCCCCCCCCCCCCCCCCCCCCCCCCCCCCCAGAAAGTTGCTGAAGGCCATGGGGTAGCCCCGGTTCCGAAGTGACCAATCAAAAGGTAGGATGTCTGTGGTGATGGTGGAACCAGCCAATCGGCGCCAGCGTATTGATTCCACGGAACAGCTGCTGCCACCCGCTCGATCAGCGGGGAGACAAGCGATGAGGGCGACCCCTCCCTTCAGGGGCAGGCAACTCACGACAGGGTCGTGCCACGCGGCGGCCGCGTCGCCGAAGCAGCAGCAGCAGCAGCAACAACCGCGGCCACAACACGGCACGCAAGTGGGAGCGAGGAGGAGAGGCGACGCAGCAGCAGCGTTGCAGCAGGCCACGCGCGGCAGCGAGAGGGGTTGCGCAGTGGTGACGGTGACAGGTCGGGCCCTCAGTTTCCTCTCAGTCGGCGCGGCAGCTTCGGTGCAGACGGCAACCAGGTAAATCGTGCCAGAACAGATCTCCGCAGTAGTGACAGCGTGTCAGCCAGTAGCACTGCCAGTGCCTGCAGCGTGTCTAGGGTTAGTAACAGCAGCAGCAGCAGCAGCAGTAGCAGCAGCAACAACAGCAGCAGCAGAGGCAACAGACGGGCGGAGAGCCGCACAGCGGCCTGCAGTCGTGCAGCAGACGCCTCTAGGAGAAGGAGCAGAAGCAGCTGCAGCGCCAGGAGCAGCAGACACAGACTGTGCGAGGAGCACAGGACACCCCTGCCCCTGGACGTCTCCCTGGCTGGGGGCGGCGCAGACCCGTCCTCCGAGGCCACAGTCCGAGCTCTGCCCACGGACGTGCCGGTGGCCCTGCCGAAGAGATCGACCCCGACCCCCTCCCCGCAACACGCCCGCCTCTTCAAGCGTTCCTCGTCCAGCGACAAAAAGCGCCATCTTGTCGTCTGTCACCACGACGACCAGCAACCCTCCATCCTCAACGACGGCGACAGGGAGAGGGGCGGACGGCGAGCACACCTTCAGTCCCGGTGCCGGAGGTGGAGGTGCTGGTGGGGAGGGGGCCGACAGGATGCGCGGGGGATGGAGGGTGCGGGGCGGGAGCTGCCCTCACTGAGCATCCCCCCTCTGCCCGGACACTCCCAAGATGGGAGGGTCAACCGCGGCTACACCTCGCCCGACATCGAGCTCCAGTCCTACAGCATCACGGAAGGCGAACCTCCCCCCGTCCACATCACGCCCTCCCCGCATCTCTCCTTCCCCTCGCCTCAGCCAGACAACCCGAGTCATCCGTCCTCTCACACCCCGAGCCCCACCTCGGCAGGGGGAGCAGTGCTCCCAGCGGGGTCCAGTCGCAAGGCCAGCAAGAGCAGTCAGGCCTCGGCGCTCTCGCCCTCCGATGCTGGGCCGCCGGACCTCGACGACGACCCGCGAGTGGTTTTCTATCCCCCCTCTCTTCCCGTGTCCTCTCGCCAGCAGACCCCCACAGGGGGTCCGCCCCCACCTACTTACGGGGAGATGAGTGGTGGTGGTGGTAGTTGTGGTAGTGGTGGTGCTGGCGGCGGCGGCGGCGGAGCAGAGGGTCTGGACAACAGCACCATGAAGACCGCAGGGTCACGGTCCCGTCTGCACGTGCAGATGGAGAAAGCCCGGCAGAGCAGCGAGGAGGAAGGGCGTGCCCACAGTGACGTGGAGAGCTACACGGGAGGGGGCGGGGGGATCGGCAAGGGGGGCCGCACCTCCAGCGCGTGTCACCTGGGGAACCCAGAAAACCGGGGCAAGAAGGAGTCAGCCCTGTCGGATATCGGGGCGGACTACATGAGGGTCAACGGCGCCATCGGCTCCTTTAAGCAGCTGCAGAAGCCGCAGTCCATGCAGTCGCTGCCCACCTCCTCCAAGATGTCCTACACCTCCACGGAGGAGGCTGGCATCGCTCTGGTCAGCGGCGCGGACCTGCATAAGTACCGTGACGAGAGCCTGCAGCCTAAGGTCCGGCAGAAGCCCAACGTGGGCTACAGGCTGGGTAAGAGGCGAGCTCTGTACCAGAAGAGGAAGAAGATCTCCGACTACTGCCTGGTCTTCGCCATGTTCGGCATCGTGATCATGATGCTGGAGACCGAACTCTACATGGCCGGCGTCTACGGCAAGCCCAGGGAGGCCAAGGTCAGTGTCTTCTCCGGCCTGCACTCTGTCTGCCTCTGCTCTGTGTGTGTGTGTGTGTGTGTGTGTGTGTGTGTGGTGTGTGTGCGTGCGTGCGTGCATGCGTGCGTGTGTGCGTGTGTGTGTGTGTGTGTGTGTGTGTGTGTGTGTGTGTGTGTGTGTGTGTGTATGGTGTGTCCCTGTGTGTCTGTTATGTTCACACTGCTCAACGTATGGAAACCTGCCTGTAGGCATGCAGTGTGTGTGGGTCTGTTTACCTGTCCATATACAGTGTAAAGTTTACCTATTTATACACAGTGTGAACGGCTGTTTACCTGTTAATATACAGCCTGAAGGTCTGTCTACCTGTCCATAGACAGTGTGAAGGTCTGTTTCCCTGTTCATATACAGTATAAAGGTTTGTTTACCTGTTCATATACAGCGTGAAGGTCTGTTTACCTGTTTATGTACAGTGTGGAGGTCTGTTTATCTGTTCATATATAGTGTAAAGGTCTGTTTACCTGTTGTGTCAAGATCTGTTTACCTGTTCATCGAAAATGCGAAGCTCTATTTACCTGTGCATGTACAGAATCAATGAACATGTATCTGTACATGTAAAGTGTGCATGTCTGTTTATCTGTTTATTTATTATCCGTGTGACGATTTATTCACCTGTACGTGTAAAGTGTGGAGATGTGCTTACTTGTCCACGTGCGATGTGTAAAGATCTGTTTACTTGTTCAGGAACAATGTAAAGATCTGTTTCCTTGCTTATGTGAGATGTAAACTGTTTTCATGCTCATGTACAATGAAAAAGTCTGTTTCCTGTGATGTACAATATGAAGGTCTGTTTACACGTTCATGTACAATACTAAAGGTCTTTTTACCTCTTCGTGTTCACGGTGAAGATCTGGTAACTTGTTCCTATACAGTTCGAAGATCTGTTTGCTTGTTCGTGCACAAAATGATGACGTGTTTATGTGTTCATATACATCGTGAAGATTGTGGTGTTCGTCCATATCATCGGAAGATCACAATATGACGTTTATTTCATATACATGTGAATCACAAAATGATGAGTGTTTACTGTGTTCATATAACGTGAGTACAAATGATGACGTGTTTATGTGTAATATGTGAAGATCACAAATGATGACGTGTTATGTGTTAAATCGTGAAGATCACAAAATGTACGTGAGATTGTTATATACATGGAGTAGAAATGAATGATCTGTTTGTATGTGTTCATTACATTCGTGAAGATCATGTTGTACTGTTGAGTGTTCAATAACGTGAAGATCACTGATGAGTGTTTATGTGTTTATACATCGTGATGATCACATAAATGATGACTGTTTATGTGTCATATACATCGTGAAGTCACAATGTAAGTATTGTTCATATACATGTGAAGATCACAAAATGATGCTGTTTATGTGTTCATGACATCGTGGTCACAAATGTCTGTTTATTGTACATTACACGTAAGTCACAATGATGACGTGTTTATGTGTTCATATACATCGTGAAGACACAATGCATGGACTGTTAGGTCATATACATCGTGAGATCACAAAATGACGTGTTTTGGTTCATTACATGTCGATGAAGATCACAAAATATATTTATGTGTTCATTACATCGTGAAGTCACAAAATGACGTGTTTATTGTTCATTACATCGTGAGATTGGTCTGTCCATGTGCAGAAAGACAGTTCTTACCATATTCATTATACACTGTGAAGATATACCTCTCATTGTACAGAGTAATGACTGTTACTGTATATTGAAATCTGTAACTTTGATGTAGAAAGTGGAGATCTGTTGTATTCATGTACATTGAAATGTACCAGTTGGGTAGAAAGTAGTGTTGTATCGTTTGTACATTGTGGTCTGTTCTTGATGAGAAATAATTTTTCATGTTATGTGCATAGTTGTTAACTGTTCTGTACAGTGTAAATCTGTTACTTGTCAGTTGCCTGAAGATCTGTTTACATGCATGGACAGTGCACAAATTTGTATCTGTACCTGTTCCACGCATGTGAGAGTCTTTCCATTAATACGTGAGTGTAGATCTGTATACAAAGATGTACAGTTTGAAAATGTGCCAGTATGACAGATGTACAAGACAGATATTTTGTTCTATCAGGTGTAAAGTCAGCTGTTCATTGACTTGCATGTACAGTGTAAGACCTTCTTCATGTACATGTAACATTGATTGGCAGTTGACGGATTTAGTAACATGTGTGTAGACCATTATTGCTATAACAGTACGGAGATACGTTCCGTTCTCTCAGTGTCATGTTCATGAAACACCAGCAGTCAGTTAAGACTGCTAAATGAGACAGGAAGATCTTTCACAGTCCTGACAGTGCAAAAGTCAGTTTCCTGTTCCTGTACAGTGGTAGGTCAGTAGTGTTCGTTTACAAGTGAAAATATGTTTACATGTGTATGCACATTGTAAAACAATTTGTTCGTGAATCATGTGAAGATCAGCGTGTTTGTTCATGTACAGTGTGATGACCTCTTCATTATCATGTACAGATTGGGCATTTACTTGAGTTTGAGTGAAAGCTGTTTACATATTCATGAACAAGGAAACGTTCCGTTTCCCTGCACGCATGCATTTACACACACACACACACACCCACACACACACACACACACACACACACAACACACACACACACAACACAAAAAGAGAAAGAGAGAGAGAGAGAGAGAGAGAGAGGAGAGAGAGAGAGAGAGAGAGAGAGAGAGAGAGAGAGAGAGAGAGAGAGAGAGAGAGACGTGGCGAGGAGGAGGGGGGATGTGGGCTGATGTTGAGGTGGATGTATGTAGTGGGGGAGGAGGAGAGGCGCGGTGGGGGGGGTGGGGGGTGGGGGGCATGGTAAAGGAGGAGGTGAGTAGGCGTAGGGGTAGAGGGGGGGGAGTATTGTTGACCTATCCGATACAGTTATTGTGTGCTCCCATCACGCACGTGTCTGGCCACGTCGCATGTGTTACCTAATACTGTGTAAACAGATCTTTATCCATAACATCTTGAGTGTGTGTGGTGTGTGTGTGTGTGTGTGTGTGTGTGTGTGTGTGTGTGTGTGTGTGTGTGTGTGTGTTTATGTGCGTGTGTGTGTGTGTGTGTGTGTGTGTGTTGTGTGTGTTGTGTGTGTGTGGTGTGTGTGTGTGGTGTGTGTGTACACGTGCACGTGTGCGTGCGTGCGTGCGTGTATGGTGTGGTGTGTTGAGTGTGTGTGTGTGTGTGTGTGTGTGTGTGTGTGTGTGTGTGTGTGTGTGTGTGTGTGTGTTGTGTGTGTGTGTGTGTGTGTGTGTGTGTGTGTGTGTGTGTGTGTGTGTGTGTGTGTGTAGTCCTGCGCATCTACTGTTTATTTACGTAATGTGATCTCAGGGGAAAAACCGAACCCACCCCCCACCCCTCCCAAAGACAAACAAACCAAACAATAAACCAAAATTTGTAATTCTGGGTTTTTCCCTCCAAACTGAACAGCTCCTCTCAGGAATTTCCCTCCCTCTGATGTCATGCGTCTCAGAAGGCAAACATCCAGGTTCAAGATTGTCTACCTTATAAGACAGAGCACGAAAAACACTTTTAAACTGTGCAAAAATATACATAAGTAATTGATGAAGAATGAATATATTCTGTGGTTCAAAATTAACACAAATTCAAAACCACGAAACACAGACACTAGAGCCGAGAAATGTTAGCGCTGAAGTCACATGACCTAACGGAAGTGGGGACAGTAACCCAGTAGAGGTTCATCGTGTCCAGAACACAGGGTATGGATAGACGGAGGGTAACCCTTTCCTTCTGCCCCCTTGATATTCCCTGAATTGAATCAGTGAGGGCCTTTGAACCGTAAAAATGCATTCCAGGTGGGGGGCTTGAACCTACGACCGTCAGGTCTCCGGTCGAATACGCTAACCACAAGACCGTGAACCTCTGAAGTTTTTTGTTTGTTTGTTTGTTTTGTATATAACCGGGGCCCTTTGTTGAATGGTCAGAATGTTTGCTTACACAGCTGCCGGGCGTGACATCAAAGCACCCGTTAGGTTCCGATTTGTCCGGCTTGAAAAACTCTGTCCACCCTTAGAAGAAAACTTACTGTTCCGCCGAACGAAAGAGACAAACACTTTACAAGACAAAACACGACGCGTTTCGACCTCTTTGGCATTCTTCAGACAAGACAAACAACATGCAAGGCTATGAAAACGAAGAAGGAACGATTACTTGTGTCCTCAAATTTGGACGCAAAATGGGAGGGGCACTCTGTCCGTCCATGGGAGTGGCATCTCTGTCCGGCCATGGGAGATTGGCATCTCTGTCCGTCCATGGGAGTGGCATCTCTGTCCGCCATGGGAGTGGCATCTCTGTCCGCCATGGGAGTGGCATCTCTGTCCGTCCATGGGAGTGGTCATCTCTGTCCGTCCATGGGAGTGGCATCTCTGTCCGCCATGGGAGGTGGCATCTCTGTCCGTCCATGGAGTGGCATCTCTCGTCCGTCCATGGGAGTGGCATCTCTGTCCGGCCTTGGGTGTGGCATCTCTGTCCGTCCATGGGATGGCATCTCTGTCCGGTCCATGGGAGTGGCATCTCTGTCCGGCCCTGGGAGTGTGCATCTCTGTCCGGCCATAGGAGTGGCATCTCTGTCCGTCCGAACACGGGTGCCTGATTCAAGGCAGGGAAGTTTATGGCGGCGGAAGGAGAGAGACGGGCCCCACCAATCCTTCATGCCGTACGCTGCACATGGTGAACCTTTAACGATGAACTACCCTTTGATTGCTTGCTTATTGGACTTTAATCTTTAAGAAGAAAAAAAAAAAAGCTTTTTCGTTAAATAAATGAACCCGTGACTTTGTTATATACAATTTTACCAGCGCATTTTGACCTCTGAGCAAAGTAGATGTTGTTTGTATCCCTGGGGTTTTGGTTCGTTGATTTCATTTCGTTTCTTCTTCTTCCTCTTCTTCTTCTTTCGTTCTTTCTTTCTTTCTTTCTATTTTCCTTCTTTCCTTCTTTTCTTCTCCTCCTCTTCTCCTCCTCCTCCTCTTTTCTTCTTCTTCTTCTGTATTTGTTTTACCATTGTGTATTCTTCTTAACATGGAAGAAAAAAGAATTTCTGTCCCAAGAACGTTTAAAAAATATATGCCATACTGTGCTGTCTCGTCATCGTAAAATTCATTACTACATTGTTTGCTCGCATCGTATTGATTGAAGATTGTCTGAGCTCAATGAAATATAACTCAAACCGATTCATTTAGAATCCTACACTAACCTTTAAAATGACTAGCTTTCTCAGACGGCTTCATTACTTTCCGGTTTTTCAGTTTTCAGGTGCAGCAGTACTAAATTTACTCCGGGGATTTTTGGTTTGCGACAGACTACATTACTGCTCTCAGATATTCTAACTCAGGT
>CM031608.1:57816707-57819207 GCA_018398815.1 Conus ventricosus
GTTGTACGCAATCATAAAACTGTTCCGTGCCAAAACAATGGCATATTAGGTTCTTGTTACCGGGAACTACAAAACATGTTTTGTCCAAATTATTAGAATAATAGTTTCCACTACGAATCATCTAAACGGTGTTTTGAATCATCGATGCACACGCTCTCACACGGGAATCACTATAAACGGTGTTTGTGCGAAAATAATCAAAGTAAGAGGTCTCACACCGGAATCACTAAACTTGTGTTTTGTGCCAAGACTATGACAACCGCGGCGCATTAGTCTACGTCCACTCTGGAATCACAACCATGGTTAGTCTCGGCACATGGAATAAGCAGCATAGTGTTCATGCCTAAACCGTGATAAGTGTTAGGTCTCTGTCACATGGAATAAGCAGCATAGTGTTTCATGCCAAAACCGTGTAAGTGTAGGTCTCTGATCACATGGAAAAGCAGCATAGTGTATCATGCCAAACCGTGATAAGTGTTAGGTTCTGTCACATGGAAACAGCATAGTGTTTCATGCCAAAACCGGATAGTGTTGGTCTCTGTCACATGGAATAAGCATTTCATAGTGTTTCATGCCAAAACCGTGATAAGTGTAAGGTCTCGTAAGAGGAATAAGGCACATAGTGTTTCATGCAAAACTCGTGATAAGTGTTAGGTCACTGTCAACTGAAAATGCGCATAGTGTAAGGTCTCTGTCAACATGGAATAAGCAGCATAGTGTTTCATGCCAAAACTGTGACGTGAGAAGTGTTCGGTCTATGTCACTACTGGAATACACGAACAGTGCTTCGCGCCAAAGCTGCACCATGCGTTAGTCGTTATTAATATCATCTGGCAATCCCAACGCCGGAATGGTATTTTGTGCCAAAAACAACGTGGAAATATAGATTTTAATTTTTAAGTTGTTGTTGTTGTTTTTTTGTTTTATTATTTTTTTTTACTTTTACTGTTACAGAACACACCCATAATAAAATTTGAACCACATCCATAACAAAGACACAGTAGCGTACAGCAGGACCTTGAGACACAGTATTATACAGATGACACCAAACAGAAACAGACAACAGATTCAGTTTTATCTTAGCTGGTAGATTTGAGTGTGGCAGCAGCTTTTGAAACTTAACGTTCCTTTGTCTTCGTACTTCGTTAATAAGTAACATTTATACTGCAGAATATTCAGAAATCTGCTCTTAGCGCTTCACAAATCAAACAAGAAAAAAAGAAGCATCTCTCTCAACCTTTTCAAATCCCATACCCCTCATCTTGATAATCACCTTCCATGGACCCCCAAAAACGTTGTGTTTGCATTTGTAGCGATTTCCTTTGTCTTTTTAGCGACGAAAAAAGCAGCTTCTTAAGCCAGAATAGCATGACCTTTCTGCTGACAGTATTTGTGGCTTTTAAAACAGAAGCCTACCCTCCCTCCCCTACCCTCCTTTCTCCAGTCTTTTTTTTTCCTATCATTTCTTTTTTTCAATTTGTCAGTCATAATGCATAATTCATGGTCGGTTTGAGGTGTGCAAAGTAATACAAAGTTTCTATCCAGAGCGATCGGATTACTGTCGGTTCATGAATTGTTAGCCCTGACCAAATGGACACAGCTGTCTGGAGCAATGAGGCGGCTTTGGGACTACTTCACTTCAGACACGTATCATTTCCATCGACGTCGCTGAACTTTACTGACGCGAATGTTGATGACAATCTTTATTCACCTGCGTCTGACAATTTTTCACATTCTCCACTTTCGCGAAAAGAAGATAGTTACACAATCGCAGCTCTTGAGTTTCCTCCGCTCAAAAGGGTTTGTATGATCGTCAAACAAACAAACAAACAAACAAAAAACCCCCTAAGCGACATCCAATTTCAGTTTTTCGCAAGAAGGGCCATCACCCTCAAAACGAGGCAGTTGAATCTCACGGACAATTAATTCTGGGCGGCGGACACGCGCTGCATTAGGCGCATGTTTTGCCGGAAGCATTTTCTCCTGTGACATGCCGAAAATGAAACGGCTTCCAAATAGCTCTGGCTCTAAATTATTAGTGCTGTTTCTTTTGGGAAGCGTGTTCCACGTGCTGACATTGCCTGCCGACACAGGCCTCAAAATAGTTTCAAGCTTCTCTCCGCAGGAGATCTTGGTGCAACGTGTCCCATTCACTTTGTATGTTTGTGGATTTTCTGTTCGTGTTCAAACGCGTCCTCGATTATCCTTGTCATCCTGTACTTTGTCTCTTTGAATTGTTGAAAAATAGATCATATACTTCGAATTCTTATTTTTCACTTTCTGTTTTATACATGTTTTTCCACTTTGATTTTTTTTTCGTTTCGAAAGAGACGGTGCTATTCAGCTTTGATTTTTTTTTTCATCCAACAATAGATTATAGTTTCCATTTTCAATCTTTCAGTTTCATTCCAAAATCGATTGTACAACGTAACTTTGATAACTGAATTTCTTTCCGAAACAGACTATGCTTTGTGATTTTGTATCAATGATCCCCCCCCCC
>CM031608.1:57829207-57831707 GCA_018398815.1 Conus ventricosus
AACACACCCACTACATACCATCACACACCCTCCCCCTCCACTCACTCTCCTTCCCCTCCTCTTCTCTCTCTTATTCTCCACTCTTCCTCTACTTCCATTCTCTCTCTGTCTCTCCCCTCTCTTTCTCCCCTCCCCCCTCTCTCTCTCTCTCTCTCTCTCTCTCTCTCTCTCTCTTCTCTCTCTCTCTCTCTCTCTCTCCCTCTCTCCTTTTCCTCCTCCTCACTTTACTCTACCCTCTTTCCTCGTGCCCTATTCTTCGAACTCTACTCACCCTCTCTTCCACTGTCCCTCTGTCTACTTCATTCACCACTTTGGCTTCACAAGGGGAGTATTGTGCATGTTTATGTCTGTATTTTTTTGTCGCTGAGGAAGGCATTTTGCCGAAAATTTCTTGTCCTGTTTTGTGTCGTGCATTAAATCGTCGTTACTTCACACTTTGTTTTGTGTGCTCTTCTGCGTTTTTGTCACATGTCTAATAACTAGGAACTAATAACATGTCTTTTCTTCTTCTCTTCTGCGTACGCAGGCTGATACTCCTGCGGACACTCCCTGTATAGCCAGGCTGATACTCCTGCGGACACTCCCTGTATAGCCAGGCTGATACTCCTGTGGACACTCCCTGTATAGACAGGCTGATACTCCTGCGGACACTCCCTGTATAGCCAGGCTGATACTCCTGCGGACACTCCCTGTATAGCCAGGCTGATACTCCTGTGGACACTCCCTGTATAGACAGGCTGATACTCCTGTGGCCACTCCCTGTATAGACAGGCAAGGATTAAGCCCATCTACCCAACAAAGGAGTGGAGTTTTGTGTGTATGACAGTTTTTTTTTTAATCCCGCTATTAAAGCAGCCATACTCCAACTTCGGGGAAGGTGCATGCTATGTGTAACGTGTCATCCATATCAACGGCCAAACTGGTCTTCTCTTCCGAATGTTGGTGATGGGATTTTACATGTGTGCAAGATTGATTTAATTTAGAGTCTCTTCACAACAATGGTGATATTAGACTAAAAATAAATAAATAAATAAAATAAAATAAAAAAGTGTATGTGTGTAAGTGCTTATATGAGTGTGTGTGTGGTGTGTGTGTGTGTGTGTGTGTGTGTGTGTGTGTGTGTGTGTGTGTGTGTGGGGTGTGTGTGTGTTTGCGAGTGCGTGCATGCACGCATGCATGCGCGCACCCGTGTGTGTGTGTGTGTGTGTGTGTGTGTGTGTGTGTGTGTGTGTGTGTGTGTGTGTGTGTGTGCGTGCGCGGCACGCGCGCACGGACACAAATGCATGAAAGTTTGCCTATTAACGACCAAACAATAATTTAAACTGATAAATCAATTACAATAAATGAATGATAACAGAACTCGATATAGCCTTTGCTATATCAATCATTTTGGGGCTGTAAAGAATTTCTTGTAAAGCCCCTAAGGAACCAATATCTATCCTTTGAATATTATATAAAGATGTTAGAATTGGACATTCAAAAAGAATATGTTGAATAGATAATGGGAGACCACAAGCGCAATCTACATCCTTAGAAAATTTGGTTTTCCACGAGTTTAAACGCATCTTAAAAATTATTCTGGACAATGATCTTTGACATAATAACACTTTCGTTTTTGCAGGAAGTTTTTCATTGTTCATACAATTTTCTAATAGAGAAATGATTTCATGTTTATCCAGTTTTAATCTACTTTCTGGATTTTTTCTAAGAGCACCCTCTTTTGCTAATTTATCAGCTATTTCATTTCCATAGATACCACAATGAGTGGGATCCAGCAAAACTCTACAAAAGTTCCTTTCGCCATAACGGAATGTATCATAAATTTTATATCAAAAATTAAGTCTTTCCTTACATTTGCATCCCAATTTTGTAAGCTAAAAAGAACAGATTTCGAGTCAACACAGATTAGAATGCTGTAAATTGCCACATCAAGATCAGATATCCAAGATAAGGCCATAAGGATTACATATAGTTCAGCAGTGAAAACTGAAAAGTTCTTTCCTAAACAACATCTTGATATGTGTGTGTGTGGTGCAAGATGTTATGCGTGCGACATGTCTTTTCAAATGTGCGTCATACTCCGCTCTCAGTCATCTCGTTTTGAAAAAAGACATAGGTTGTTTTCACTGACCGGAGGTAAAGAGAACGTCTTTTCTCATTATGTTCAGACATTATCCTGCATTAAAAAAAAACAACAAAAAAAAACAACTAACAAACAGTCTGTCTAACTGGTGGAAAAGGTTTTGTGGGAACGTTTTCTCTATCAGTATCCGTAACGAGGAGTAAGACATTGTAACCACAACAGTAGTGTATGAAATGTAGGTCACTGCTTTATATTATATTCCATGTGAACTGATATCACCACTGTTCTTGTTGAATCTGACTTAACCAAGCTGTTGTAACGAGTAGGTGGTGGTGTGGTGGTGGGTAGTGGTGTGTGTGTATGTGTATGTGTGAGTGTGTGTGTGTATGTGTACGTGCGTGTGTGTGTGCGTGTGTG
>CM031608.1:57851707-57856707 GCA_018398815.1 Conus ventricosus
TACTACTACTGCTACCACCACCACCACCACACCACCACCACTACTACTGCTACTTCTGCCGCCGCCGCTGCTGCCTAACTACTTACTATTACTACTTACTACTACTACTACTACTACTACCACTGCTATCACAAGCCTGACCAACGACTCCCCGCGTGCTGGTTCTCTCTCTGTCGGCCCGTGGTTTTTACTGCCGGCCTGACAGGGCAATGATGATGCTCTAGTGCCGAAGAGCTTGCTGCGTGGATGGCGTTTTATGGAGGCCGCAAGCCGAGTTGATGAGGACGCCTGATGGCCGTTTGGGACGTGTTGATGGTGCCGTGAGGCTGATGGCTGATACTGATGCTGTTTCCACGCTGATTAGGACGACTGATCACGGCTTTTGATGGAGTCTTATCCTGTACTTGGTCCATATGCGTGGCGTGCGTTGGTTTTTAGCAGCGGGTTGTTTTGGGCTCATAAAGCATCTTCATCGTCTCCTCCACCCCCCCCCCCCCCCCCCCCCACCACCACCGTCCCCCCTCCTCGCTTCTTCTCCCTTCTCCTGCCCCCCCCCATCTCTCTCTCTCTCTCTCTCTCTCTCTCTCTCTCTCTCTCTCCTCTCTCTCTCTCTCTCTCTCTCTCTCTCTCTCTCAATCCCCGTGAACCAAAGTAGGGTCATTTTCTTCTGATGGTTCTGCGGACACACGGACTGTCAGGAAAAGAAAATGCCATCATTAGCAGTCATTAGCTGGAGTAGCAAATTTATTTTGTCAGGAGCACAAAGGTCAGCTGGGATCTCCCACCCCACCCCCCCTCCCCCTTCTCCTTCATCCACACCTTTCGTGTTTTTGTAAAACAGTTTGTAAAGCTGTTCTGTACACATATCATCGGCCATGGAGAAGAACTTGTCAAGTAAAATCGGTGTGTGACAGTTCCTGATTCTTCCATTTTTAGAATACTTAATTCATTTATATAAACTTGGGAAAACAACAATCTGCCAATGGTAAGTGCAAAATCCGCCGCAGTCAGATTAGTTATCGTAAGCAAAAACAGAAGCATGGTAAGTATGCTTTTGTATGGGGGAGGGCGGAGGGGAGAGGAGGAGAGTAACAGGATAAGGATAACAGGATAACAATTTTATTTGTCCAAGAGATGGAAAATTCATTTTCGAGAGTGGAGGTTTGGGAACCATTGTCTTTGGCAAGGAGAAGATGAAAGGGGTCGGAGGTTGGGTACCAGGCAAGAATCTTATTTCCAAATCGTTCGTGAACTCTGTGAATTGTTTGTATTGTTTTGGCTTTGCCGAACTCACACATTGAAAGCTTTAGATGGTGATAGATTTGCCAGAGGTTTTTGTTGTTGTTGGTTTTTTTTTGAGGAGGGGTGGGAGTTTGAGGGGGGAAGGGGGAGGGCAGTGACGGGGAAGGGTCATTTATCTCCAGACTCGCTGAAACAATTATGTGGAAGGTCGGTTCAACTGGAATGGTCGCCTTAGTTGGAACTGAAGCAGTTTTCGCATAAAGAAGACGGAGAACGTGAATATCATTGATAGTTGATGTGAACAGAGTGTCTTCTCTTGAAAAAAGAAAAAGAAAAAGGCTATTGCTAAGATCAAAAAAAAAAAAAAAAAAACCACCAGACGTACAAATGATTAATAAGTAAGTGATTAGCACTTTCTTGTTTCAAAAACCTCAAATGCTTATTACTTTTTTTTCCGATGAAAATTCACTACGCTACAAAATGTCTATCGCTCTTACTGCTGCGTCGCCTCATGACGGACGAGGTGATGGTGATTGCTCCCTGGACGAGGTGATGGTGATTGCTCCCTTTGGACTGCTGAAAGATGGGGCTGGCACAGGAGAGGCTTGGGTGTGGGTGCGGTGTGGCTGTGTATAGGGGAGAGGGGTGAGTGCCATGGGAGTGATGCCAATGACGGAGAAAGGGGTGGGGGTGGGGGGAGGGGGGGGGGCACGGAAAAGAAGACAGCATAGAACAAAAGAAAAAACATGACTGCACAACAGTTGGTGATGGTGGATGGGGAAGACTTTGTGACTTTTCTATTATTTGTACACACACACACACACACACCACACACACACACACACACACACACACACACACACACACACAACTCTCTCTCTCTCTCTCTCTCTCTCTCTCTCTCTCTCTCTCTCTCTCCCTCTCCACACCACCACGCACCACCACACACACACACACACACACACACACACACACACACACACACACACACACACACACACACACATCTCCTCTCTCTCTCTCTCTCTCTCCTCTCTCTCTCTCTCTCTCTCTCTCTCTCTCTCTCTTCTCTCTGTCTGTCTGTCTGTCTGTCTGTCTGTTTGTCTGTCTGTCTGTCTGTCTGTCTCTCTCAGGGCGAGGACTGGATGCAAAAAAGCATGTCAGTGCTTATCTATTATCCTCGTAAATAAAGAAATAAAAAAAAGAATTTTATCCCCTTCTTCAACCCCCCCCCCCCCCCCCCCCCCCCCCCCCGGCCGCCCCCCCTCTCTCTCCTATATATTATATATTTTTCTTTGCCCCCCCCTCTCTTTCTCTCCTCTTCTCCCTCCCTCTCTCTGTCTCCCTTTGGTTCCTATTTTTCCTTCTTTTTCTCTCTCTCTTTCTTTTTCTCTCTTTTCTTTCTGCTTTTTTTCTTTTTTTCCTTCTTTCTTTTTCCCCTTTCTTCTTCTTTTTTTTTCCCTTTTTTTCTTCTCCGTTTCTTTTCCTTTTTTCTCTTTTTTCCCTCTTTTTTTTTTTTCCTTTTCCCCCCCAAAATTGTGTGGGGTTCCTGCTCCTTCAGCTGTCGGCTCAACGCTGAAAATGGAGAGGCATGTGGGAAATAGATTCTGTAGGGCGCGGCCTTCCCTTGGGGCAATGAACTCGGGTTGGATCTGGTTGCATTTAAAGCCCCCCGGGATAAAGGGGGGGGGGGAGAGGAGAGAAGAGAGAGAAGAGAGAGAGGGGGAGAGGGAGAGAGAGGAGGAAAGGGGAGAGAGGAGGGAGAAAGAGGGAGGAGGAGGGAAGAAGAGGGGAGAGAGAGAGGAGAGGGAGGAGAGAAGGGAGAGAGAAAGGGGAGAGAAGAGAGAAGAAGGAAGAGAGAGAGAGGAGAGGAGAGAGAGAAAAAAAGAAAGAGGAAGAGGGTAAATGAAACATAGTTTTTTTTTTGAGGGGGAAAAGGAAAGAAGGAAAGGAAAAAAGGAGAAGAGAGAGAGAGAAGAGAGAGAGAGAAAAAAAGAAGAAAAGAAGAAAACAGCACAGACAACGACAGACAGACAGAAAAACAGACGGACCACACACACACACACACACAACCACACACACCCACACAACACACACAACAAACACACTGACTGATGACTGTGACTGAAACCATTTATGTCAGATTGACATAGGTTAATCTGACAGTACGCCTCTCTCTCTCTCTCTTCTCCTTCTCTCTCTTTCCTCTCTCCCTCTCCCCTCTCTCTCCTCTCTCTCTCTCTCTCCACACACAACCACACACACCCACACAGGAGGAAAGAAAGAGAGAGAGAGAGGAGAAAAACAGACAGACAGACACACAGACAGGGACAAAAGACAGACAGACAGACAACGACATTAAAAACAGACAGACAGACAGAGCGATGGAATAGGAAAAAAGAACAGGGGTTCGAAAAAGGGACAAACGGGGGGAAACAGGAAGGTTTTAGGGGTGGAGGAGGGGGGGAGTAGAGGAGAAAGGGGGGGGGGAGGGGGATGGGGGGGGGGAAAAGGCTGACCTTTTTCCCCCCAAAGAAAAAAAGTCGCGACCGGTTTGCAGACAAGATTCCCCCCGCTGATACATTTTTAAGCCCGACGAGGAGATTTCGGTGTGAAGCAGAGAGAGAGAAGGAGAGAGAAGAGAGAGAAGAAGAGAGGGGAGGAAAAGAGAGAGAGAGAGAGAGGGGGGGAGGGAGAGGGGGAGAAGAAAAGAGAGAGAAAAGAGAGAGGGGAGAAAGAGAGATAAGACAAGAGAGAGAGAAAGCGAGAGGATGCGAGCAAAGGAAGAAGAGAGAGAGAGAGAGAAAGAGAGAGAGGATGAGCAAAGGAAGAAAGACAGAGAGAGAGAAAGAGAGAGAGTGATGGAGCAGAAGGAAGAAAGAACAGAGAGAGAGAAAGAGAGAGAGGAGGAGCAAGGAGAAAGACAGAGAGAGAGAAGAGAGAGAGGATGGAGCAAAGGAAGAAAGACAGAGAGAGAGAAAGAGAGAGAGGATGGAGCAAAGGAAGAAAGACAGAGAGAGAGACACACACACAGAAGGGGGGGAGAAGAAAGGAAGAAAGAAAGAGAAAGAGAGAGAAGAAAGAGAGAGAGAGAAAAGAGAGAGAAGACGGGGAGAGAGAGAGGAGAGAGAGAGAGAGAGAGAGAGAGAGAGAGAGAGAGAGAGAGAGAGAAGACGGAGGAGGAGAGAGAGAGAGAGAGAGAGAGAGAAGAGAGAGAGAGAGAGAGAGAGAGAGAGAGAGAGAGAGAGAGAGAGAAGAGTTCTACTGAAGCCATGAAGATGTGGCCTGAGGAGAAGGAGAAAGTAAAAAAAAAAAAAGACAGAAAGAAAAAGAAAAAAAGGAAACTAGAAAAAAAAAGAAAAAAAGAAAAAAGAACAAATTTCCCCCAAACCACATCAAAAAAAAAAAAAGAAAAAAAAAAGAGGAACGACGTCAGTAAATCTGGCATGCCCAACGACAGTGTGCGCCACGGTGTATAAAAGCTCTGCCGCCGCCGCCGCCATCACCTCCACCAGCGGCTGACGTAGCCTACGTCACGGCCAAGTCCGCTGACCTCACTCCGTAAAGCGAAGGCGGGTCTCACTCAGAACGTTATCCTGCTGTGTTTCAGTCGCTGCAGAAAAGGTGTCTGGCACCGAGATCAAAGAGGACAGACAGACCGACAAACGGACAGACCGATCGAAAAGACAGACCGACAGACAGACCGACTGACCGACCGACAGACCAGACAGACAGACAGAAAAGACAGACAGACAGAC
>CM031608.1:57866707-57879207 GCA_018398815.1 Conus ventricosus
TCACATTGCACCCGTGTGTGCCTGGCTGCAAAGTTAGAATGGTGAGGTTTACTTCCTATTACACAAGTGGCTCCGCGGCGCCACGGGAGGAGAATGATGAGCCTTACGTCATATGTGTGAGGTTTACGCCCCATTACACTAGTGGCTCTATGATGCCAAGGAAGGAGAATGATGAGCCTTACGTCATATGTGTGAGGTTTACGCCCCATTACACTAGTGGCTCTATGATGCCAAGGAAGGAGAATGATGAGCCTTACGTCATATGTGTGAGGTTTACGCCCCATTACACTAGTGGCCTGTGATGCCAAGGAAGGAGAACGGTGAGGTTTACGTCACATTACACCAGTGGTTACCTGGCTCCAAAGTCGAATGATGATATTACGTCCTGTTGCACAAGTGCCTCCATGGCGCCGAAGGAGAATGGTGAGGTTTACGTCCCATTACACAAGTGGCTCTATGGCACCAAGGAAAGAGAATAGTGAGGTTTACGTCCATTTACACAACCTCCATGGCACCGAGGTAGGGGAATGGTGAGGTTTACGTCCCCATTACACAAGTGGCTCTATGGCACCAAGGAAGGAGAAGGTGAGGTTTACGTCCATTTACACACGTACCTCCATGGCACCGAGGTAGGGGAATGGTGAGGTTTACGTCCCATTACACTAGCAGCTACCTGGCTGCAAAGTCGAGTGGTGAGGTTTACGTCGTATTACACAAGAGGCTCCATGGCGCCACGGAAGGAGAATGGTGAGCCTTACGTCATATTACACGAGTGACTGCCTGGCTCCAAAATAGAATGGTGAGGTTTACGTCCCATTACACAAGTGGCACCATGGTGCCAAGGTAGGAGAATGGTGAGGTTTACGTCCCATTACACAAATGGCACCATGGCGCCAAGGTAGGAGAATGGTGAGGTTTACGTCCCATTACACAATGGCACCATGGTGCCAAGGTAGGAGAATGGTGAGGTCTACGTCCCATTACACAAGTGGCACCATGGCGCCAAGGTAGGAGAATGGTGAGGTTTACGTCCCATTACACAAGTGGCTCCATGGCAGCCAGCTAAGAGAACGGGAGGCTTTTCCAGCTAGGTGAGGCTCTCACAAGCCGAGGATTGTGATGGGGAAGCGACAAGAGCATTTGGGTTTACTGACAGCTCGTTCCGTTTGTTTTCAAGTAACAAATGTGAACATTGCTGGAAAAGTGTAAAGTTTCTGTCTGTTGCCAAAACGCATCTTTGGCTGCTTTCTCTTCTTCTTCTTCTTCTTCTTCTTCTCTTCTTCTTCTTCTTCTTCTTCTTCTTCTTCTTCTTCTTCTTCTTCTTCCTCTCCTCCTCCTCCTCCTCCTCCTCCTCCTCCTCCTCCTCCTCCTCCGTCGTCGTCGTCGTCGTCGTTGTCGCCACCGCCGTCGTCGTCGTCTTCTTCTTCTTCTTCTTCTTCTTCTTCTTCTTCTTCTTCTTCTTCTTCTTCTTCTTCTTCTTCTTCTCGTTTTGGAGAGGGAGGGGGTGGGGGTGGGGGCAGGGGAGATGATGGAGGAGGGCCAGGGGGTGGGAGAATGGAAGGGAGCGAGAAGGTGGAGAAGAAGTAGGGGAGAGGGAAAGAGGGTAAATGTATATAATTATCTTTTCGTGTACGATTTGCATTTTGGTCTGTTTGCAGGCGGATAAGCTTCAAAGTGCATATATTTCTCCTTTCAAAGTGGGGTGACAGGGGGAAGTTGAAACATTACAGCAAAATGAAAAAAAAAGGAAAAAACGGAGCCGCCAAAAAAGAAAAAAACACTTTTACAAAACCCACACTTTGCTTTTCAAACCTGTGGGGTCTTTTTTCATCAGGACAGACAACTTTCAACACAAATTGGAAAAAAAAAGGGCGAACACATGACTTCTCTGAAAAGTTTTTTTTTGGCTGAAACGAAAACCTCAAAGAGTAAGATTTTTTTTACTCACTCATGGGGATAAGTAAACGGTTTGTTGGTTTGGGGAAAATTTTTTTTTTCCCCTTCTCTTCTTTTTAATGACCACTTCATTAGTTAACTGCGTATTATTTTCATTAAAAAATAAAATTTTATAATTTAGTCTTTCTGTAAGCCTGTTTGTTCAGTCATTTTAGTTAGTAGTTAGTACCGATTAGAAAAGGGGATGTGAGTGAGTGGTTAAAAAATTCTGCCCCATTTATCTAACGTCAATTAGTAAAATCAGTGAGTGAGTGAGCCCAGGAGTTAGTCAATCACTCACCCATCTTTTAAATTTTAATTTGGTTTTTGTTTTAATAAAACATTCTTTTTTTCAGTCCGTCCAATTTGGGTTTTGATCTTTTGGGCGACTTTTTATTTATTTTTATTTTTTTTTTTTTTTTAGGTCAAAATTTTCCCAACGTTGTTTTGGTTTTATTTTTTAAGGGGGAATGCAGCTCATCACGGGTTAAACTGGGGGTGTGTAAACTGTCACGTTTTTTAATCAGGGTTTTTTTTTGGTAAGTATTGATTGATTCATGGCACGTTTTCCCTCCCCTCCTCCTCCTCCTCCAAATCCCCTTCGCTTCCTTTCTTAAACCCCATCCCCAAAATTTTTTTGCTTGATACTTTAAATTGGGGAGCGGGGCCGGGTTTTTTTCCCCCCCCGGTTTTCTCTGTTCCCCATAGCGCTTTTCCCCCCCTTGTCCCTTTTTCCCCAGGGGCAATGTCCCTACCGAAAAAGCGTGCCGCTTTTTCCCGTCCCCGGTTTTCCCCCGGGTTTCTCTGTTCCCCAGTAGCCCCTTTTCCCCAAAAAATTTCAATGAAACTTTAGCGCGGTCCACCCGGCATAAACCTTTTTCTTCAAACAGCCCCCCCTCCACCCCCAATACCCCCCAACCCCCCCCCCCCCCCCCCTCTCCTTCCCCCTCCCACCCCGCCCTCCCATTTGCCCGCCTATAGCAATGAAAAAAACATTAAAAACTTTAAGGGTCAGCAAAACCCCACCAACACCCCCAAAGGGAAAAAAAACTTGAAACACGGCCTGGGAAAACCGGGACTGGGGAACACCGGACCGGGATTTGGGGGAAGGGGGGAAACAGGGGGATCGCCACAGGGGGGGGAAAAACCCCGAAAAGGGGAAATTTTGGGGACTAAATTTTCGTTTTTTTTTTCTTGGGGGAACACCCCGAACGGGGAATATAGAGACTGGGGAAAAAAAAACCGGGGAACAGCGGCGGGCCCCCCCCTTTCTTCATTGTTTCTGTTGGCAGGGGACTTACAAGATCTATAATAATTTGAAAACGGTGCTTCTGCCAGGTTTGGTCTCAAAACAACCTTTTTCTCCAGACCCCTTTTTTTGCACTTTTTTCCGATTGTTATTTGATTTGCTGAAAAGGGTTTTAGGCCCCTGCAATGTTTTAAAGCTATTTGTTTGTTGGCGAAGGAAAAAAGATATCCAAAAGAAGTATACTAGGGGTAAAATAGGAATACATGAACCCTGAACAATCACAGAAGCGGCGGATGTGTGGTGTGTGTGTGGGGGTTTTGTGAGTGTGTGTGTGTTGGGGTTGTGTGTGTTGTGTGTGTGTGTGTGTTTTGTTGTTGTGTGTGGGGGTGGTTGTGGGGTGAGTGTTTTGAACAGGTATATCAAAATTTTGCAGAGGCTGCTTCAGCTAAAAAAACCGGGGCCCCTACTTTTCTAAAAAAGGTACATGATTCTTTGATTTTTTTTTTAATAGTTTTGTAGCGTGCAAAAAAATTTTCCGCATTTTTTTTTTTGGCAGCTACCAAAAAATAACCACACCACAAATGAATCAAAGCTAAAAATCAATAGCTAAATAAAACAATAGCTAAATAAATCAATGGCTAAATGAATAAAATAGTTTAAATAATAAGTAAGAAAATAAAAAAAAATTAACATGAACAAACCCAAACCTTCCTCTTTCAGTTTCCTTTTCCCCCTCCTTTTTTTTAACCATTTTTTTCCCCGGGAAAGATATTGGAAAGGGGAATGGCATGAAATTTAATGATTATTGTTGTTGTGACTGTTGTCTCTCCCCCCCCCAAATTTTTTTAAACCCCCATCCCCCCCACTTCCACACTTTGTTTTCCTCCCTCTGCCCCTTTCCCACCCCTCCCTCCAAACCCCCCCCCCCCCCCCCCCCTTTCCTTCCCCTTTCCAATTTCCCCTGAAATCCCCCCACCCTCAGTGAACTTTTCCATAACTCTTTCCAGTGAATTTTTTCCCATGTGAACTTTTTTTTCCCAGTAAAACTCGGTTAAAATTCCGCAACCGCAAAAATTTCTATGCTTTTTTTGGTTGGGAAAAAGGGCCAGGTTGCTTGAAAAAAAAAAGTTATGATAAACCAAAATATTGCATTTTAAGTCATAGATTTTGTTGGGTTTTTAAAACTTTTTTTTCTTTCTAAATGAATAAATAAAGTGAACTAAGCGAAGTTTTAAGAGTAAAATCCATTTTGGGGAAATCCTTTTTGGTTTTGGAAAGGCAAAACACGTTTTTTTGCATAATCCGATATTTGTTGGAAAGGCTGAACACGTGTTCTTTTTGTGCTGTAAAATCATGTGCTTTTTGGCAGAAAAAAGGGGGGGTGTTTTCGCGAAATCCCAAGCTGGGGTTTGGGCAAGGTTAGAAACATTTTACAAGTGGGGAATGTTGTCTCCCCCGCGGGGCAAAGCTTTTTTTTTTTGTTTTTTTGGTTGGTATGACAAGGGGGAAAGACGGGTCTTTAACCGGGAAATTTGCACAGTTTGTTTCCTTGCCCAACAAAACAGAATTCCTGACTGCGCCCCTTTTGTTGGGATTTATAAAATGGGGTGTTGTGTTTTTTGTTTTTTTTTATTTGCTTGTTTTTTTTGGCTGATTATCCCCACATCTGCCTTTCGGTACACACCCAAATCAACAGAAAACAGAAGGAAATTTTGGGACTACTTACTTTATATGATTCTTTAACCTTTAGGAAAAACTTTCCATACATTTTTTTTTTTTTTAAATTTCGAAACGAAAGGGCCCAATGGCAGACATTTTTTTCAAAATGGGGGCATAATAATAAATTAAAATGTACTGTAGCCCCGATTTTTGGGTTTTTTTTTTTTGTGGGCCCGGGCGCAAAAAAATTTCACATAACTTCACTTTTCTTTCCCCCTGAAATCTAAAAAAATTGGGGGGCTTTCCAAAAAATTCTCCCTCACCCCATACCATTTCTCCCTCTCTTCCTCCTCTCTCTCTCTCCTCTCCTCTCTCCTTCTCTCATTCTCTCCTCTTTTCCTCTCTTTTCCTCTCTTTCTCTTTTTTGTGTGTGTTTGGTCGTGCGTGCGTGGGGTCCCGTCGTGCGTCGTGCGTGCTTGCGTGCGTGCGTCGTGCTTTCGTGCGTGTGTGTGTGTTGTGCGTGTTGTGGGTGGTCTCATTTTTTTATTTACTGTGTTTTCTTTTTCACATTTTTTTATGCCTTTGAATATGAAGCCATACACTACCCCAACAGTTGTTTTTAATCTTTTACCTCTTCGTCAAGGAAAATCATTTTTTTAAACCCGGGCCCCCAAATTAGTTTTTTTTGTCTGTCTGTCTACATTTTTAAACCCGCACGCGCGCGCGCACACACACACACCACACAAAACAAAACACACACACACACACAAAACACACACACACACACAAAACACACACCCACAAAACACTAACAAACCCCACACAAAACACACTAACACAACACACACACACACACACACACCCCACACACACACACACACACACCCCACACACACAAAACCCACACACACACACCCCAAACCCCTTAAAAACTAAACCCCTCCCCAAACAAAAAAACAACAACAAAACAATAACACTTGTTCACGCAAAATATGGACAAAAACAAAACCCACTAAATGTTGGTGGTATCCATGCCCTGAAACCGGGTCGAAGGACAATCTGGGATCCCTTTACCAAGGGCGGCCACATTTTGCAACCCCTTTGAAGGGCACTCGGTGGAAAGAGGTGGGAAAAACTACCCGACGCACATCCTGAAAGGGTTTTCCCCAACGATCTTTAATGCAATCCACAAAAAAGGGACAATCCATGATTTGTTCAGAAATTTTTAAAAAAACAAAAACACTAAATTTAAATTTTTCAATGAAGCCGAGGGAAAGATAGACTGGGGCCCAAAACGGGACCCAATTAAACTGGGGGGATCCATCACTAAACCGGAACAAATGGCGGATCCGGGATCCGCTTGGCCTTGGTGAGGGCCATCTCGCTTCCCCAATGCGTGCTTTTTTTTTCCCCCCATTTACTAATTGGGAGGGTTTTCTGTATTATAAAAATTTTTTGTTTCCCTTTGCAATTTTAAAATTTTTTTTTTTTTTTAAAAAACGGCTGTCTTGTTTTTTTAAATTTACAAATGTCAAGGGGTTCCTTGTTTTAAATTGGTTTAATGTTTACGTCGGTTGGGAATATGTTTTTGTTTTTAAAATGGTTTTTTCGTGTAGCATTAAAAGTGGGAAATTTTCCAGTGCCCGGCATGGTTTTTGATAATTTTCGGAAAAGCGGTACCTTTTTAAATTTTTAATGTTATGAAAATTTTCTACGGGTTTAAAAAGTTATTCCCGGGAAATGCATGCTTTAAGATCGTAACACAACCCAAATCCCTTTTATTTTAGCTCTGTTATGTATTCTAAAAATTTTTATACATGGCTGTAACATTTAGGGGTTTTTCATTTTGTAAGATGTATTATCTTTAAAAAGCTTTAAAACCTAGCGTGTTTGGGGGTTTATTTGCATAATTTTTTGTATTAAACAAGGGAAAACTTTTTGTAAGGTGGCCCACGTTCTGAACTGAATTTAAAATTTCCTAACAAATTTTTAGTAAAACATTTATAATTTTAAACCCCTGGTCATATAAAAAACCCCCCTTCAAAAAAGCGTTTTCATGTTTTAACAGCCCCAAAAAGCCCGAAGCAAGTAAATACACAGCGATCTATGGTTTTTGAAGTATATACCAAGGGAAAATGCGTCTAAAAGAATTTCTTTTTTCTGTCCCAAAATTTTAAAATTAAGTAGGATTCTGTAAAGTAATTTTTATGTCTAAAAGGGAAAACCCTTGGGGGGCTAAACGTTATACGGGCCCTTTCTATTCCCCCATTGTTTCCCTGCACAATGATAATTTTTAAAGCATGTGTTTTTCCAAAAAATTTGGGGGTCGGTACTGTTTGGGGATAAGAGCTGAAAGCAGCGATAGTAAATCATTTGTTCACCGTTGCAGAAACGGAGAGACAAACAGAAAAGAAACTCACACGTACCCACGTACGCCCCCCCTACTCTCTCCCCTCTCCCCTCTCTCTCTTCTCCCCTCATTTTCTCCCCCCCTCTCTCTCTTTACTCTCCTTTCTCTCACTCCCCTCCTCTTCCCCCCCCCTCTCCCCTCTCTCACACACCCACAAACCCCCGCACACCCAACCCCCCCCCGTCTCCTCCCCTCTCCCCCCCTTTTTCATCTTCTCTCTTTTCCCCTCTCCTCCCCCCCTCTCTCTTTTCCCCTCTCTCTCTCCTCTCAGCAGCACCCACACACCCCACCACACACAAAACCGTCTCTCCTCTCTCTCTCCTCTTTTTCCTCTCCTCTCTCTCCTCTCTCTCTCCAAACAGCACCCACCCACCCCACCACACCCCACCACCGTCTCTCCCCTCTCCTCTCTCTCTCTCTCTCTCTCCTCCCCCCCTCCTTCTTCCCCCTCACAGCAAAACCCACACACCCCCCCACACACACACACCGTCCCCCTCTCTCTCTCTCTCAAAATCTCTCCTCTCCTCCTCTCCCCTCCCCTCCTCCCTCTCCTCTCACATTTTTAAACCCTTTCTGCCAAAAACTCCCCTTTCGTGGACATAAGGGAAAATTTAATTTTTTTTTGTTTACCTTTGGGTTTTATGCACACTGGGGAAAGAACGGGTACTATTTTTTTTGCGGAAAAAGGGAAAAGGGAAAAGTTATTGTTCTTTTTCCCCCCTTCCCCCCTTTTTAAAAAAAACCCCTTTGGAAGAAATAAAATTTTCCCAAAATTTCAAGTGCTCTCCCTCTCACACACACCCACCACACACACACACACACACACACAACCCCCCACACACACACACACACACACACAAAACAAAACACACCCACAACACAAACACACACAAAGCACACACGCAAACACACCCCCACACTCCATTCACAAAACACCTACACTACACCACCGCGCCCCGCACACCACACACACACCCCATACAACCACACCAACCCCCACACACACACACCCCACACACAAAACACACAAACACACACAACCCCACCCACCACACACGCACACCCCACACGCACAGACAAGCGCACTTTGACGGAACAAATGTGTTATTTTTGAGCTACCCACAGATTTTTGGGCATTAGCCGGAATTTTTTCGACAGTTGCCAAGAGAGAAACGGGGGGGGAGAAGAAAGAAAAAGAAAATAAAAAAAAAGTGAAGTAAGAGGGGGAACAGAAAGAGAGAAAAGAGAGAGAAAGGGGACAGAGACAGAGAAAGACAGACAGACAGAAAAACCGAACAAAACAGAGAAAAAGCGTGGGTTTGGAGGGGGGAGAGAGAGAGAGAAAGAGAGAAGAGAGAGAGAGAGAGAGAGAAGGATCTTTCTCCCTCTCTCCCGCCTTGCGCTGAAAATCTATCTGTCTGTCCGGGCTGTCTATTATCTATCTATCTAACTATCTATCATCTAAACATCTAATTTTCTATCTTTGCTGCGTCTGTCCCGCGTGTGTCTGTCCCGTCTGGTTGGGTGGGTGGCTACTTTTGTTTGTCTGTCCCTTCCCGTTTCTGTCTGTCTCTCTCTCACTCTCTCCCTCTCCTTTTCTCCCTCTCTCTCCTTTTCTCTCTCTCTCTCTTTTTCCCCCCCCCCCCCCCCCCGTTTGGGCGGGTTTTGGGTGTGTCTTCCCGTTTCTCTCCGTGTGTTTTGTGTGGTGTTGTTGTGTGTGTTTTTGTGTGTGTGTGTGTGTGGATGTGTGTGGTGTGTTGGTGTTTTTTTTCTCTCTCCCCCCCTTTTTTCTCTCCCCTCTCTCTCTTTTCTCCCCTCTCTCTTTTCCCCTCGTTTTTTTGATTTCCCCCCAAATCCCCCCTCCCCTCTCCCCCCCCCCAAACCCCGGGCCCCTTCCCCATCCCCTTCCCCCCCCCACCACCCTCCCCCCCCCCCCCCCCTTTCCCCAAACGGGTCCAATCTCTAAAACCAATTTCCCTTTATAAACAAAAAAAAAAGGTTTTTAAAAATAAAAAGAAAAAGGGCCCCGGAAAAAAGAGGGGGGTTTTAGAGACAAAACCCCTAAACCATACGTCCAGCACAGGCTTACTTTCGAAACGACTTTGATATAGGTGTTACCAGAGCCCGGTGTTACATCTCCATTTTCCCCTCTCCCCAGAAAAGGGGGGAAAGGGAGAACCCCCCCCCCCCTCCCCCCCCCCCGGCCCCCCCCCCCCCCCCCCCCCGGGCTTTTCCAAAATTCCATTGTTCCCACCTTCATTGGTCATGTGCGGTTCTTGGAGGGAGACCAATGAAAAGGGGTAGAGAAAGGGACCGTTTTAAACCCCACCGTCATATCGCATCCCACCCCGGGGCAAGGGAAGTCATCCACTTTGTCAGTCTGTGTCACTCAACTTGTTTCCCTCGTGTACGGCCAAATGGAGGCCACCGTTATGGTAAAAAGGCCCTTTTTGGAAAACCAGTTAGAGTCTGAGTGCGAGTTGGGGGGTGTGTGTTGTGTTGTGTGTGTGTGTTTGTGTGAGGTTTGTGTGTGTTGTGGGTGTGGTCCCTCTCTCTCTCTTTTTCCTTTTCTCCTCTCCTCCCCTCTCTCCCCTCTCTCCCCCCTCCCCCCCATTTCCCCCCCCCCCTCTCTCTCCCCCCCCTCTCTCTCTCTCCTCTCCTTTTCCTCTCTCCCCTCTCTCTCTGCGGTGTGTGTTGGTGGGGGGGAGTGTTGGTTGTTTTGTTGTGTGTGTTTGGGGTGTGTGTGTGTGGGGTGGTTGTTTTGTGTGTGGTGTTGTGTGTGTGTGGGGTGTGTTTTGTGTGTGTGTGTGTGTGTGTGTATGAATTGTGGTGCGTCCTCTCTTCTCTCTCTCCTCTCTCCCCTCTTCCACTCTCTCCCCTCTCCCCCTCTCCCCCACTCTCTCTCCTCCTCATTCTCATTCTTTTTCTCTCTCTCCCCTCTTTTTTCCTTCTTTTCCCGCCCTCTCTCTCTCTTCCCGCCCCGGGGTTGTGTGCGGTGTGGTTTAGTGGCGTGCGTGCTTGTTTTGGGGTGTTGGGGGTTTTGTTGTGTGCGTGCTGCGTGTGCGTCGTGCGTTTCGTGCGTGCGTTTCGGCGTGTGTGTGGTGTTGTGTGTTGTGTGTGGGGTGTGTGTTGTGTTTTGTGTGTGTGGGGTTTTGTTGTGTGTGTGGGGTTTTGTGTGGGTGTGGGCGGTGTGTGTGTAGGTTTATTTTTTTTTTTGTGTGGGTGTGCGTGCGGGGTGCGTGCGTGTGTGTGTGTGTGGTTGTGTTTGTTTGTGTTGTGTGTTGTTTGTGTGTGTTTTGGTGGGGTGGTGTCTTACATAACCTTATTTCCGAAAACTTTTCCGTCTTCAAAAAAACTGGTGGGTTGACTAAATGTTTGGTTTTCCCCCAATTAAAAATTTTCCAGTTTTTCGGCTTACAAAAAAAAGAGAATTTTGAAGCACAGAAAGGGAAAGGGAAATTAAAAAGTTATGGATATTATCTGACCGTGCGCTTTGCCCCTTTAAACCCAAACAATCCAAATTTCCTTTTTTCCCCCCTTAATTAAAAAAAAAGATGCACACAAAAGCAAAAAACTTTTTTTGTAATCTGTACCCCCCAAAACAAATGTAAAAAACCCCCAAAAACCCCAAAAACTTCCCAAAAACAACAAAACCCCACACATATAAAACGCGCGCGCGCGCGCGCGCGCACCACGAACGCAAAAGAAACACAAAACACACACACACCCCACACAACCACACACAAAAAACCACACGGGGCCCCCTTCCCCAAAGCACGCCCCGCACGCACGCACACACACACACACACACACACACACACACACACACACACACACACACACATACACAAACACACACACACACACACACACACACACACACACACACACACACACAACACACACACACACACACACAAAACACACATACACAACACAACACAACACACACACACACACACCACACACACACACACACACACACACACACACACACCACACACACCGCACACACACACACACACACACACGCGCGCGCGCGCGCGCGCGCGCACACATAGTAACGGAACTACATACGAGCCCGACAGTACTAGATCAAAGAGTTGATACGGACATATGAATATTGTGCTAGTCACTGCTGGCACAGAATGTAGGTCAGAAGGTTACTCTCACTCAAAGCCCCACCGCCAACCGGGGTATGGGCGGGCGGCACTGTCAAAGGATATAAGCTGCGCAGACATAATAGTCCCTGTCAGCAGCCCGCACTATCAGAGAAATCAATGAAACCGGGTACACTGAATGATGACAGGGATTTGGTGTCGGGTGGAAAACCAAACAGATCGATAGCACGCCTACGGGGCGACCAACCCCCCAACGCCCCCCACCCCCAACGCCCCTCTCTCCTCCCTCCACTGCCCCCACCCCCCCCCCCCACCACCACCACCACCACGCGCCTACCACCCTCCCTCACTCCCCCACACTTCTGGCCTGACAGTCTTCCTGCCCTTACGACCAAAGTCAAAAAAGAGACCATGGGACTTGTCATGGTGCGCTGGCCACACACCACCATTGAAAACTATGTCAGCGAAACTCCCAGCGAAGCAGTGCCAGTCTTCTCAGACAGAGTGGGTCGAATACTTTGCATCGCAATAGAAACAAAAAGTCTCTTGGGACCAAACGAAGGCTGGAGAGGGACATGTATCAGTTCCCTGTCTGAGATTGTTGTGTGTGTGTGTGGTGTGTGTGTGTTGTGTGGTTAATTTCAGGAACGTTGAAACGTGTGTCATTATTTACGATGGATGAGAATCATACCCTCTCCTGCAGTTCTCCCAAGTCAACCCTCACCACCCTCACAGAGATTCTAACACACACAGATATACACACAACACCACACACTACATACGCAGAGTTCTTCTATGATAACCATATTGTGCTCATAAACCACGTGGTTTCATGACAATAAAATTTATTCTATTCTATTCTATTCTATTCTACGCATGCATACATACATCTAAACAGACACATTCAAAAAACACACAGGCACACGCATACATGCACCTCTTGCTCCTCGCCCCCCCCCCCCCCCCCCCCTCTCCTTCTCGTACCTTCATCTGACTCTCCCAGCCCCCAAACACCTGTCCCCCAATGAGTCTGACTTTACTATTTGTCATTCTCAGTACCTTTTTTGTATATTTCTTTCTCTGCTTTGAACATCGTGAAGCTCTGTCACACGAGACCGCTAGTTCC
>CM031608.1:57901707-57913034 GCA_018398815.1 Conus ventricosus
AAACATTTGCGAAAAAACAACGTCGGAAGAACCCCTGCGCGAAAAATTTCAGGGGTGTTGTTTGCGGGAAAAGTGTGGGGCCCAAGCGTTTCTTTTAAAAAGGGGAGCCGCGGGCGTGGTAACCGGGTGTCACGGGGATGGAAATGTTCCCAAAAACCAAAAATGCTTGCGCGGGTCACGTCGGGGGTTTGCCCTGTAGCCGGGCCAAAAACCCGAGGAGCCCGTAGTTAACGGTTAAAGCGTGTGCATGTCGGGGGCCGCGTGGAAACTTCGAAACCCCCCAAGGGGGAATTTTACGGCTTGAAAATCCTCTCTGTCTGTCTGTTCCTTTTATTTTGTATCAGTAAACCCGATTCAGACCAGGGCAAAAATTTTAAAACGGCCGGGAAGGGGGGAGAGGATGGCCACAGCGTTTTTATCAAGCGGTTTCTTTTTCTCCAAGGGCCCCGGTGAAAAGCCTCCCCAAATTTCCAAACCCCGTAGTGTTTTTTTCCCTGAGGCTATCCCTTTTTCCCGTTTTCCCCCCAAACAACGGGGGAATGGGGAAAGGGGTTTGTAATACGGTTTTTATGAAGTGTATAAGAATTTTGCGGATCAGGGTTCCAACACATAATGTGAACAAACAAGGGCAGTTGAACAGAAAACAAAGAGAAAATTTGGTAAAAATCTAAATCTCTAATTCGCATCTTTTGTGAATTCTGCGTCGGCCACCGTATGTGTGAAATGTTAAAGATAATAATATTAACGACGATAATAACAATAACCAAAAACAACAAAAAAAAAGTTAAAATCAAACCTCATCTCCCTCATCATCATCATCTAAAACACATCATCATAATGGGCTTAACCCAAAAATGATGATAATGAAATAACAATAAAAGTAAAAATAAAAGCAAATAAAAAAACAATAAACAAAAAAACCAATAATGATAATTAATAATAAAAAAATAAAATAATAATAATATAATAATAAAATAATAATAAAAATAAAAAAGAAATAAAACCAAAATAAAAATATTCCCGTTATTGTTATAATTATAAAAAAAAAAAAAATCATAATCATGTACAATACCCCCTCTATTATCCCTTTGATTCAATGACGCGAGATGATTTGATGATGAGATGATGATTGGGGAGTGGTGGGGATCCCTCATTTACCATTACCCAACATCTCCTCTCATCATCCCAAAAATAGTAAAGGGACGACCCTAATTGGAAGAAAGAATAAAAGGGGAAGGGGCAATAGCCCGGCCCCCCCAAAAAACATAAATCCCCAAAATCCAAAAATAGACCCTTTCCCCGGCCCAAAGTATTCCAAAATTCATTCTTTCCCAACCCTTCCCTTTCCCCCACCACACACCCAAAACACCACAATTTGTCACTCTCACAACAAAAACACCACACACCCACCACACACCACACACACACACACACCCCAAAAACACACACACACAAAGTCACCCCTTTTTCCCAAAAACACACACCATCACCACACACCCCACCACACCCCACAAAACCCCCACACCACACACACCAAAAACGTCCCCCTTCACGTGCGGGGGCCGGGGGGGCGTGCGTGGGGGGCGGGGACGTGCGTGCGTGCGGGGTTGGGGGGTGTGTGTGTGTGGGGGTGTGTTTTTTGGGACCGAGAGAAAAAGAGAGAAAAAGGGAGGAGAGGAGGAGAAAAGGGAAAAACAGACAGACAGCCCGACAGCAGATAGACAGAAAAGACAAACAGACGGGAAAAAGGAAAGACAGACAGACAGAGGGTCCCCTTTTCCCAAAACCCTTCCCCTTTTAAAGTTGTTAGCCCTGGGGGAGGATCTCCCAAGTCTTCACTGCCCCCCTCCACAACACCAAAGGGCCACCCACCCCCCATTACTTCATTCATTCTTTTCACGCCCTTTCTTTACTCATTCTATTCTGTTTCACCCCCTTTCTTTACTTCAATTTTCTATTTTTTGGTTCACGGCCCTTTCTTTATCTATTTTTCACCCTTTTTACTCATTCATCTGGTTCACGCCCTTTTCTTTTACTTTCCGCCCTTTTTACTTCGTCTATTCTGTTCACGCCTTCTTTACTTCATTCATTCTGTTACGTTTCTTACTTCATTTACTGGTTCACGCCTTTCTTCTTCATTCTATTCTGGTTCACGCCCTTTCTTACTTCATTCTATTCTGTTCACGCCTTTCTTTCTTCATTCTATCTGTTCACGCCCTTTCTTTACTTCATTCTATTCTGTTCACGCCTTTTTTACTCATTCTATTCTGTTCACGCCCTTTCTTACTCATTCTATTCTGTTCACGCCCTTCTTTACTTCATTCTATCTTTGGTCACGCCTTTCTTAACTTCATTCATTCTGTTTCACGCCCTTCTTTATTTCATTCTATCTGTTTCACGCCCTTTCTTAAACTTCATCTATTCTGTTTCACGCCCTTTCTTTACTCATCTATTCTGTTTCACGCCTTCTATACTTCATTCTATCTGTTTCACGCCCTTTCTTTACTTCATTCTATTCTGTTTCACGCCCTTTCTTTACTTCATTCTATTCTGTTTCACGCCCTTTCCGTTTTATTTTCACTCACATTTTACTTCATTCTATTCTGGTTTCACGCCCTTTCCGTTTTATTTTCACTCACATTTTACTTCATTCTATTCTGGTTCACGGGCCCTTTCCGTTTTATTTTCACTCACATTTTACTTCATTCTATTCTGTTCACGTCCTTTCCGTTTATTTTCACTCACATTTTACTTCATTCTTTTCTGGTTCACGCCCTTTCCGTTTTATTTTCACTCACATTTACTTCATTCTATTCGGGTTCACGTCCTTTCCGTTTTATTTTCACTCACATTTTACTTCATTCTATTCTGGTTCACGCCCTTTCTTTACTTCATTCTATTCTGTTTCACGCCCTTTCTTTACTTCATTCTATTCTGTTTCACGACCCCTTTCCGTTTTATTTCACTCACATTTTACTTCATCTATTCTGTTTCACGCCCTTTCATTACTTCATTCTATTCTGTTTCACGCCCTTTCCGTTTTATTTTCACTCACATTTTACTTCATTCTATTCTGGTTCACGCCCTTTCCGTTTTATTTTCACTCACATTTTACTTCATTCTATTCTGGTTCACGCCCTTTCCGTTTTATTTTCACTCACATTTTACTTCATTCTATTCGGGTTCACGCCCTTTCCGTTTTATTTTCACTCACATTTTACTTCATTCTATTCTGGTTCACGCCCTTTCCGTTTTATTTTCACTCACATTTACTTCATTCTATTCTGGTTCACGCCCTTTCCGTTTTATTTTCACTCACACTTTTTCATTCGTTCACATTCATTTTGTTTGATTTTTTTTTTTTTTTGCTCACGTCGTTCAAGAAACATTCCTTTCTTAAATTCCATTTTATACAAAAAAGTAGCCAATTTTTGTTATTTTTCATTTCATTTTGATATGGGTTTTTGTCGTTTCTTTCTTTTGACTTTCTATTCTTTCATTTTAAAAAAAAAATTCCATTTCATTATGAAAATCGATAAATTTTTTTAAAGTTTTATTCTTTTTTGTTTTTTGCTTCTTTTGACTTTTTCTTCCCAAGTTGATAACTCTCTCGGGGGACTATAGACTACAGACTGAAAACATCACCATTTCACTTGATATATGTCTCCTCTTTCCCCTTGCCTTCTTCTTGTATTACTATATCTCACATTTGTTATCTGCATCTTTGTTTATTTCTATTTTAGTTTCTCCTTCCCTGAAACATTCTGCGAAAAGACAACGTCGGAAGACGTGCGCGACCTTTCAGCGTGTTGTTGCGAAATGTGGGGAGCTCCAAGCTGTGCTGTGAAAAAGCAGCCAGCGGCGTGGTATCGGTGTCACGGGGATGGAAATGTCAAAGGGCAAAAGTGACTTGCGCGGGTCACGGCTCGGCGTTTGCCCTGTATGCCGTCACAACAAGGAGCCCGTAGTCTAACGGTTAAAGCGTGTGCATGTCGGGGCCGACAGTGGAGGCTTCGAACACCCGAAGGGCGGAATTTGACGGCTTGAAAATCCTCTCTGTCTGTCTGTTCAGTGTATTCGTGTATACGAGTACCTGATTCAGACCAGGACAGGTTAAAGCGGCGGAAGGAGAGAGGATGGCCACAGCGTTTGATCATGCTGTGCTTCTTCTCCAGACACGGTGAACGCCTCACAGTTTCCAAGTCCCCGTAGTGTTTTGACGATGAGGCTATAACCTTGTCCCGCTTTGACCCGTCATCAACGGGGGGAAAGGGGCTATTTGTAATGACCAGTTGTTATGAAGTGTATAAGATTCTGCGGATCAGGTGTTCCAACACATAATGTGAACAAACAGAGACAGATGTGAACAGAACAAAGACGAAACTTTGAGTAGTCTAGTCTCTAATTCGCTATCTGTTTGTGAATTCTGCGTCGGCCACCGTATGTGTGAAGTGTAATGATAATAATATTAACGACGATAATAACAATAACAAGAACAACAACAACAGTTATCATCATCATCATCATCATCATCATCATCATCATCATCATCATCATCATCATCATCATCATACGACTATAACAACAATGATGATAATGATAATAACAATAATGATAATAATAACAGCAACAATAACAGCAATAACAACAACAATAATAATAATAATAATAATAATAATAATAATAATAATAATAATAATAATAATAATAATGATAATAAAAAACGATAACTATTACTGTTATTGTTATAATTATAAAAAAAATAACAATCATAATCATGATTACAATACTACTACTAATTACTAGTTCGATTACAATGACGATGACGATGATGATGATGATGATGATGATGATGATGAATGATATGATGATGGTCATCATCATCACCATTACGATCATCATCATCATCATCATCATCACAATCATAGTAATAGTAGCGACAATAATTGGAAGAAGAATAAAGGAAGAAGGACAATAGCAGTGACACAAAAACTCATAAATCACAAAATCCAAAACTAGACCCTTTCACCGGACAATCGTATTACACTTCATTCTTTCCACTTCCCTTCCCTACACACACACACACACACACACACACATAGTCACTCTCACAACACACACACACACACACACACACACACACACACACACACACACACACACACACACATAGTCACTCTCACAAAACACACACACACACACACACACACACACACACAACACACACACACACACACACACACACACACACACACAGTCACTCTCACGTGCGTGCGTGCGTGCGTGCGTGCGTGCGTGCGTGCGTGCGTGCGTGCGTGCGTGTGTGTGTGTGTGTGTGTGTGTGTGTGTGAGAGAGAGAGAGAGAGAGAGAGAGAGAGAGACAGACAGACAGACAGACAGACAGACAGACAGACAGATAGACAGACAGACGGACGGACAGACAGACAGACAGACAGACAGAGATCCCGTGTCCCAGACCTTCCCTTTGATGTTGTTGACCTGGAGGGAGAGTCTCCCAAGTCTTCACTGCCCCCTCCACAACACCAGACCACCCACCCACCCACCCATCCCCGCCTACCTCCCATGGCGTCTGCACACTGCGGCCAGCCTCGCCACGCACTGTTAGCTGCTGCTGCTGCTGCTGCTGCTGCCGCTGTTCCGGTGACCTTTAAGAGAAGAGAGCGAAGCCCTTGTTGTAATTGCTGGTGGATGCAAAGCAGGCTGGCATGTTGATGTGGAGATCTGTGTCAGCTGATAAGCTCCGAATGCCCTGAATAACCTTTGCCGTTTTTTTAAGAGCAACAAACAGACACACAAACAAACAAACCAACAAACAGATAGACAGACGAGCATAAAATAGTAAATTTCTTCCAGAAAGAAAACGACGATGATTGCTATTTCCAACGCCGAAACAGTAACTATCACTCATCTTGTTGCTGAACTCGTTTGGAGCTGAAAACAGATGACCGAAGTTCAGGTAGGTTGGTGCTGGCTAAATTGGTATTACGAGGGTTATTCACTAAGTTCTCAGAACACCTACCAGCAAACAGGCTGGTCCAGTTCTTCGACGTAATCCCCACAGGTCTCTTACACTTTGTGATGCTCTCAAATCACTTGTCGAAGATATTCGTGGACAAGAATATGGCGAAGAACATGCCATCGGACAAAAGCAGGGCAATGTCAGAGGGTCTGGAACTTCTTTCCCTTCAACTACGTCTTTGTGAAAGTGGAGGGGAGGAGGGAAAGGGGGGGGGGGAGGAGGTCTGGCGAGTGAGGCGGACGAGGGATCATCTTCACGCTGGTTTCGGCCGGGATGTCGAGAGCTGTAGCTACTGTGGTGTGAGTGCTAGCGTTGTTCTGGTGGAGCAGGAGGACGGGGGTACCCGTGCGTTCGCGACGATTGCACCATTTGTCGAAGATCTTTGGTTGGTGATAGTTGACATAGCAGTCGGAGATCAATGCCTCCCTTTGTTCGTGAGGTATTGTAGCTGTACGGCCAGATTTGGAAAAGAAACTCTCTAGCACTCCTTTATCTCTTGAACTCCAACTGGGAGGGAGGGGGTGGGAGGATTTTCACCGGGAATACCCAAACAACTGACTGTTTGTTGGTTTGCAGATCGTTTCGAAAGACTTATGCTTCGTCAGTCATTAGGATTGTCCAGACGCGATTTGAACGTCCTCCATTGAATTTCATCAGCATAATGGTTACACCATTCTACTCCAACCGTCTTGATCTTCTCAATTGAGTTGTGAGGGAACCGACGGTTGCAACGTTTGCTGACGCCCAGCTCATCGGACAGAACTATGCTCTCTTTCCATTGAAATGGCCATTTCTGCTGTATCTCCTGTCACAATATTCTGGCGTTGTCCTTAATCAATGTCTCCGCCATGGCTACTTTGTCTTTAATGGCCGCTTTGACTGGATGTCCGGTAGAGATTTCATTTCGAGTGTCTGTCTTCCGTGCTGAAATTCTCTGTACCACCTGATAACGGTGACCCTGGGAACAGACAGTATTTCCCCAAACAGACACAAACCTGAAAAGCATTGTCCCGGAGATTGATGTTCTTGAAGTACGTGCGCATGCTCTGACGATAACGGCCATTACTATGACGTGATAATTTGTTCCGTCAATCCGTAATTTACTCCATATCTCGAATGTTATTTTCAAGAAAGACAAAAGATAAATAAATGGAAATAAAGCTTTCTCACTGGGCGGGCAGGCAGCTTCGCAAGGCGCAGGAAACCTTGAAGCGTGCAGTCTCCGATCTGGGAACAACTTGTTGGTAGAGCACCATTCGTGATCTTGGTGATCCTGGGTTGCTGGTTTGAATCTCCACCGGACCGTTTCAGTACATGGGGGGGGGGGGGGGGGGGGGGGGGGGGGGGGGGGGGTAGGGGGGGGAGGTTCCCTCGGAGTTGACATTGATTCTGACTGCATTTTCCGAAGAAAAAATAAATTCTCCAAATGAGACTTTAAACCGAACTTCCGGTTTACGTTATATATAAGCGACATCACGACATCTGATGCAAACATAAACTCCCATCACCGATTTCGAATGAGATGGTCAGCTTAGACGTTTGTAAGGCTGACACGTATAAATGTAGCATGCATCTATCGTATTAAAAAAAATTAATTAAAAAAACCGAAGGAAAGAGTGACAAGCTGCGTGACTGATAATCTACTGAATGACGGGAGAAACAAATCATTAGCACCAGGAGGAAGTACTTCAGTCGGTTCTAGCCAGGCAGGCAGCCCGTTGTGTAAACGACAGCGTGGATTGTGCAGCACTTAGATCTTCGTCTCTAATCGAGGACAGACGCTGTGTAGGTGTTCTTAATAATGATTAGTAATCACTGGCCCCGAAGAGTCCCCGACTGCTAAGATGTTAATCTCACCTTCATCACGTCGAATACCGGAAGACGCAAATAACCGCGATAATTAGCTGTGTTCACTGTGGCTTACTAGGGTCAATATGTGTGTGTGTGTGTGTGTGTGTGTGTGTGTGTGTGTGTGTGTGTGTGTGTGTGTGTGTGTGTGTGTTTGTGTGCATGTGTGTGTGTGTGTGTGTGTGTGTGTGTGGTGTGTGTGTGTGTGTGTGTGTGTGTGTGTGTGTGTGTGTTTTGTGTGCATGTGTGTGTGTGTGTGTGTGTGTGTGTGTGTGTGTGTGTGTGTGTGTATTTGTATGTGTGTGTGTGTGTGTGTGTGTGTGTGTGTGTGTGTGTGTGTGTGTGTGTGTGTGTGTGTGTGTGGTGAAAATCAGGTAAAGAAAAAAAAACAAGATTTTACGTCAAAATTACCTTTTTGCGCCACAATTAGCGTTTATTTGAGGTGACTATTACGGCATAAAAAGCTCAATTATTTCAAAGCATCTGCATAATGAGAATAATGATGACTTTTACAATCTAAAAGGGCTCTGTAAAGATCACCTTTTTCTTGGTGTTGGCTTCCTTTCTGCTACGGTTCTCGATGTGACCACTTTACCAAGCAACTCCATTTCTGTCCATTATAGCCCGGCCGACCACGAGGGTCATGACAGGATTGACATTGTGTCATATAAACAGTTCCATACATCTGTGACAGGTGAATTTTCCTTCAACTTGTCAGCCACTCTGACTGAAAGAAAAGGAAAAAGATCATGTTTCCTCATCACGCCTGTAGTCCTATTCTTCCCCTCTGCCGAATTCCTCATGTTCTGCAGAGAGTCCTGTGTAGTGTGGAGCTGGTGGCTGCCCAGTGGTTTCACCGTTGTCTGCTTAAAGCCGTTCTAACCAACTGAACCTTTGATTTGCGAAGTGTTCGGTGGACACGGTATAGCGTACGAATAGAATGGCGGCGAACTGGTTCGGAAACAGCAGTTTGGAGGAACAGAACTTCTGGCTCCTATATGCATATGTGATCAGCTAACCCCCGCTTAATGATATGCATACGACCTTTCCAGGCCAAACCATCGCTTTTCGGCCTTTTGGCTAAGATCAAGGTGTAGTATTTGTTCTTATCAGCTTAATATCTGACACGCCCCCCTACATGGGGGCTTCGATATTAAACATTTTTAAGCCTCGGTGAAGTGTCAGGGGCTTGCGCCGCCTTCTCCACGGGTCAGTCTGGTATTGCAGGCCAAACAAAACTGGCTGCCTACGACAGCGACGTCGAAGATTTTGCTGCAGTTTTTATAGTAAATGGACTGTTAGAGGACTTGAAGAAAGAGAAAGGCAACGTTGCCTTATGTTCTTCAGCGATATGAGTACGGCGCCTATCATTCCTATGTGCAAGGTTCAGCAGACTTTATTCCATCGGCGTAGTGCCAGCCATTTTACTGCAATAGAAAGACATAAATGAATCTTCATCGCAAAAGAGTTCGACCATTCACATTGGAGACACACACAGTTCCAGAGCACGGCTTGAGAACCAAAATGTTTTTCGCAAACAGACTTTGCGAACCTCTCGAAACACGGTTTCCGAACATGTGTTTTGTACGGTTCAAATGCAAACTTGTTCGAAGTCTTCTCAAACATAGTTTGTAAACTTATTGTTCGCTCTGTTAAGAACGGGCTTAAATCCTAGGTTCATAGTTCGAATCTCTCCATTGGGCAGGTCTCCCCCTCCCCCCTCTCTCTCTCTCTCTCCTCTCTCCTCTCTCGTCTCTCTCTCTCTCTCTCTCTCTTCTCTCTCTCTCAAACAGCTTTTTTTTTAAAAAAGAAAATTGATAATATGTTTTTAAATCTTT
The DNA here is from genome assembly GCA_018398815.1 of Conus ventricosus. Lineage (NCBI taxonomy): Eukaryota > Metazoa > Mollusca > Gastropoda > Neogastropoda > Conidae > Conus > Conus ventricosus. Next base: position 57,911,434 of record CM031608.1, read on the forward strand.
GTAATTTATTCTATGACTGTGAGTCGTCTTGAACTGTTTTGGGTTTTGCTTTTTTGTTACTTTTGTACAGTATTCACACATCCCTTCAGTAGGGGGCCAAAGCGTATTAATGAATAACTCCTCTCTCTCTCTCTCTCTCTCTCTCTCTCTCTCTCTCTCTCTCCTCTCTCTCTCCTGTGATCCTTTGTAGGTGGCAGGGGTAACCGTTTTTTCGAGTGAAACACTAAACGGAAATCTTGGCCCTGCATGGCAAATAGCACACGTACACATTTGAATCTGCAGCAAAGATGGGGAGGTTTTGTTGTTATTTTTTTGTTTAGTGTGTGTGTGTGTGTGTGTGTGGTGTGTGTGTGTGTTGGGGTGTGTGTGTGTGTGTGTGTGTGTGTGTGTGTTCTTGAACACATTTTGTTTGAAATCCCGCTGGTAGGTGAAAACAAAGCAAAAACAGAATAACAACAACAACAAAAGCAAAACAACAACAGGAAGCCTTTATATAAAATAAAGAGGGAAAAAAACAAATAAAGGGAGACAGACTTGCACTGGCTGGAGTGTGATTGTATAGGCCCACCAGAGAAATTAGGCCTACAAAACATAAGGCGAAAGGAGAACACTCTAATTTGTAAGCAAAGTCATATACTTTGGCACGCAGTCAATAGATTGACTAGTAACAATACAATGCAATACCATGCTACATGATACAGTAGGATACAATGTGATTCGATCAGAAACAATTCCATGGACTCCGTAGGATACAATATGAAGTGGTCGGATACGCTACAATATAAAACAACACACTATGACTGGATGTTATACAATTTAAGAGGATACAATAAAATCTGACAGGACACAACCCCATAAGATACAATGTTATGACAGAAAGATACGACAGGACTTAATACAACATCAAAGTATGCAATACACTACGCAGGATACAGTTCAAAAAGGTAGAATATAATGCAACGTAATATATAGATGCAATACGATACGCAGATACGATTCGACACAAAAGGAAAGGATAGCAAGTGAAAAAACAAAAAGATGCAAAATAACACGAAACGATATTAGACGATATGATAGCGACACATGATACAATACGATACTCAAGAAGAACGCAATACCTTAGGACCAAAAACAAACACAACAAACAAACACACACAAAAACAGCACAACACAATGCTATACAATACAATAACAAAGGATGCAATAGTTTACGACGGAATGCAACCTGATACAATGCAGAAAGACAGAACGCAGAACACCACGACAGGAAACAGCACGATCTGATCTCTCACACTTCACAATCGCACACAACACAGCAAGGACGACTAAGGAAAACACCAATCTGAGACGAGTTTCCAAGACGCGAGAACTCGCGGCTGGGCTGGCTAGCTTAGGCTAACGACGAAGGCTGTCAGAGGCGAGTCAGGGGAATATAAAGACAAGGGCGCCAGACAAATTCACATTGACAATGTGACTGTTTCTTCTTCGAGCTAATCGTTCTTGTTGTTGAAAGGTCAGTGTTTCGATCGTTGTACCCACCAATCAGTGAATATGCTATTGAATATGCACCAATCACAGGCCTACAATTACGGCCGTTTTGG
>CM031608.1:57913134-57918134 GCA_018398815.1 Conus ventricosus
TTTGTTCACATCTACCTTGTTCTCTTGTTTTCTTTTTCTTTCTAACAATAGTGGTAATTTGGTTGTTTTTTTATTTCTCACAGCGACTTTACTATTGTTTTTTTTTAAAAAATATGTCTGTGGCCGTTTTCAATTGCTTCAACCATGCCGATGACACCATGTCCCCCTTTTGACTGAAAAAGGAATTGTACTGAATCAAATTTATGTCAACTGCTCGTTAAGTAGATGGTCATTTCTAATTGTAAACATAAATGTTTTAAAGATCCCCTCCACTTCTTCTTCTTCTTATTCTTCTTCTCCCCCCCCCCCCCTCCCACACATACACACACACACACACACACACACACACACACACACACACACACACACACACACACACACACACACACACACACACACACACACGTACGCACGCACGCACGCACGCACGCACCTCACACACACACACACACACACACACACACACACACACACACACACACACACACACACACACACACACACACACCACACACACACACACACACACACTGAGAGACTTAAGTTTAATTTGAAGCGCTTCATATTTAGAAGTTCTGATCATTTTGCTGTTCAAGAATGCCACATCTGAATGAAGGATTTCTGGACTTCTATTCCCTTCGTACATTGCATGTCACGCTGATGAATATCTATCGTAAAATTCTACCAGTATTAACTTAACCATTACTACAGACACGATGCCTTAGGTGTCTCTCTTGGTTTATAAATGATGCAAATTCTCTCTCTCTCTCTCTCTCTCTCTCTCTCTCTCTCTCTCTCTCTTCACCGTCCGAACGCATACACACAAACACGCACACACGCACGCACGCGCGCGCGCGCGCCACACACACACACACACACACACACACACACACACACAACACACACACACACACACACACACGCACGCACGCACGCACGCACGCACGCACGCACGCACGCACGCACGACCACCCCACGCACGCACGCACGCACCGCACGCACGCACACACACACACACGCACGCGCGCGCGCGCGCACCACACACACACACACACACACACACACACACACACACACACACACACACACACACACACACACTCTGACATGTTCTAAATATTACCTACCAAAGTGAATAACAGTAGGCTCTAGAATCGTACTTAGACAAAAACATGACCGACTTTAACCAACAAGGGGAAACGACTCTCCAGCTGTGATTCAGCTCCGCTTTACTTCCCTTTCTCTTCTGGCACTAAACAGGTGATTGACACATCAGGGGCGGTAAGGCTATGTCAAGATCAGATGAGGCCAGGGGTCGGAGATGGTGAGGGTGGCGATGGTAGTGGTGGGAGTGGTGACAATAGACCACCGAGAAGATGATGAGGAGCTGACGTGGGGGTGATGAGGAATGAGGAAGCACGGATGAAGGCAAAGGTCGAAGAGCCGAAGCAATGCAGACAAACTCAATCTACAGAGTCAACCCAAAGAGAAGGATAAGGGTCAGGGACTGGGTTCCGGGTATTGTCAATCAGGGCTGATCCAGGCTGGACAGTGTTGACGTGGAGGGTCGTGATTGGCTTAGCAGAGTGAGACGTGGTGTCTTATGCCCCCAGCTCGGATCACCTGAAGGTCAGGAGGTCACTGGATGATGCATGACTTTCGTCTGAACTCTTGTGGTCATCAGTGTATGTGGCCCTATGTAGGCCGTCTGACAATTGAGCGGGTAATCCTGTTTCTCTACTCCTTCAACACCTCGGCATCTCACTGGACTGTTGAACCCATCTCCTACTTAATCACTTGAGTCGCTGTTTCAGTTACATCACTGTGGGTACACAAACGCTTCACTTTGTCATCGTTCATGCTCTTATCTGCTCTATTTGCATCATTCCTATATCGACACTTTTGGGGTCCCCTTGCATCCTCAAATAGATCCTCAAGCGCAGCGTAGGCTCAAAGAGTATTCCCTACTTTAATCCTGCATATTTTGTTTTAATGTTGTTGTTGTTGTTGTGTGTCGTACCCTGGCTAAAAGACTCCAGGGATCATCCAAACAGCTGAAGTACTTGAACACTATGGTACAAATGCATCAGCTGGGGATGAGAACATTACGTGTGTGACCGTTTTTGATTACCCCGCCACATGGGCAGCCACACTCCGACTTCGGGGGATTTTTTTTAATGATTTTAATCATTTTTCAGCAACTTATTTCCTTACCACACTTTCTTTTAGTTTTCCTTCTCTACCCTTCGCTGGCTGCTTTGCGGTGTTGTTGGATTCCCTTTTTGAACCCTTGGTAGTGAAAATACCACAGAATTGTAGACTGTGGTGTCTTTATTGGATGCCAAGGGAGCAGAGACTCCGTCAACAGTGTCTTCCTGACGAGTCCGATCCAGCGGACGAACGAACTAGGTACAGGCAATAAGACTGATCCTGTCTTCAAGGTGGGTTATGATGGTCTACTTGGGCTGCGAATGAAGGGATGATTAAAACAATATATTTCCCACATCATTCGTTCTTCCTTCCTCACTCCACTTCCCCATTTTTTTGCAATTCAAATCTTTACAAAGTCATTCATAAAATGACGGTGGAATTGATAGCCTCCACTTGTGTACCCCATTATCAAAATTGCTCATCATATATATGTTGTGTGTTGTTGTGTGTGTGTGCGAGATCGGTTTTGTAGTCTCTATTCTGAACACTTTTTTCGTGATTTGTATTTGTCATCGTCTTGTCTGTACACATTTTCTGTTGAATTCTGTGGTCGTTTTTACTTGTAAATCCTGTCGACTCTGGTCGATTTTGTGGTCATCTACTGTACAAAAACATTCTACAATTGTCATCTGTTCATACAATTGTCATCTGTTCAATAATAGTACAATATTTGAGCAATTCGTTTGGCATTTGCTCTGTTAAAACAGTTCGACATTCTGTCATCAACAGTTCGTTGTTATCTATATAACCAATATATTGACAAGTTATCCATTCTGTTGTTAGCTATTTCATCAAAACTTCCAATTTTTACAGTTTCTTCTGCATGTGACTTTCTTTTGTTTTGTTTTTTGTGGCCGTCTTATTCACACACATTTCATGCAACCGTTGAGCCGTCATTTGAGCGATGAACCCATTCCACGTGTCAAAACGACTCATCTGCGCACATCATCCACTCGGGGTAGGGCCGTATGTGCCACAGGCTCTATATGCCAAGGCCCGCTATGCCACAGGCTCTATATGCCACAGGCCCGGTATGCCACAGGCCCAGTATGCCACAGACCTTATAAGCCAGTGGTCGAGCAATGGTCAGACTGGCCATTGGTCAAGCAATGTCAAACTGACCAGTGGTCAAATCATAGTAAAATGACAGTTGTCAAGCCATGACTGACCCGTGGTCAATTTCTGGTCAGTTTAACATTTGCTTGACCACTAATCAGTTTGACTTTTGCTTGACCACTGGCATATAAGGTCTGTGGCATACCAGGCCTGTGACATATAGGGCCTCCTTGCAGATTAAAAATCCCTTTGTGGCATATAGGGCCTGTGGCATATAGGGCCTTCTTGCAGAATAAAATCCCTTTGTTGCATATAGGGCTTGTGGCATATAGGGCCTTCTTGCAGATTAAAATCCCTTTGTGGCATATAGGGCCTGTGGCATATAGGGTGCCTCCCATCCACTGTTATCCATTCTGGTTTTATATGCGCCATAGGCACTTCCGAACTAAATTGTTACTGTTACCGTATGATACACAATTGTTCCACACGTTAATGGTTCATAATTATGGTCATCTGCTGCTAAACAATTCTGATGCTTCATTTCTGTGGCTATCTTTATTAAGTGACGTTGAAGTGAGTGTTTACGTCGGTCAAAAATAATGAGTGGGGCGTGCGCGCTTGCATGTGTATGCATTCACACAAACGTAAACCTATATACACAAGCATACACACATCTTCATATACGCACGCACACACGTACGCATGCGCATGCACACACACACACACACACACACACACACACACACACACACACACACATACACACACACACACACACACACACACACACACACACACACACACCACACACACACACACACACACACACGCACGCACGCACGCACGCACCACACACACACACACACACACACACACACAACACAACACACACACAAACACCACACACACACGCACACACAACTACGAACGCACACACGCACACACAACATACGCACGCACACACCACTTACCACCATAGGCACCCGCCGGCGCACACACACACACACACACACACACACCACACACACACACACACACACACACACACACACACACACACACACACCACACACCCGCGCGCGCAATATGCTGGTGGGGTTGCACTAGGAAAAGTAGACAATGCACGTGACTGTGCATTTTCCATGCGTTCTTTATTCATATTTTAAATTCATACCTAACCCCACGTCCCAAGTGACCCTGAAATGTCAGTAGCAATCTCAAAGCTTTCTCCTATGACTCACAGAAATGTCAGCTAGCAATCGCAAAGCTTTCCTAGACTCACAGAATGTCAGCTAACATTTCAAGCTTTTCCTATGACTCACAGAAATGTCAGCTAGCAATCTCAAAGCTTTCTCCTATGACTCACAGAAATGTCAGCTAGCAATCTCAAAGCTTTCTCCTATGACTCACAGAAATGTCAGCTAACAATTTCAAAGCTTTCTCCTATGACTCACAGAAATGTCAGCTAGCAATCTCAAAGCTTTCTCCTATGACCCACAGAAATGTCAGCCATCCGATTTCAGCGTTGACGTCTGCATTAAATTGGATGATTCCAATCTTTTTCAGCACGTTTAGTTCCTGACATAATGCACCAGTCAGTGAAAATCGTTTTAAAGAGTACTTATATAGCGCCTATCCCCGGCCAGAGACTAAGCTCTAAGCGCTTTACAATCCGCATTCTCGTTTACACAATGGGCTGCCTACCTGGGTAGAGCCGACTGAAGAGCAGCCTG
>CM031608.1:57928134-57930454 GCA_018398815.1 Conus ventricosus
TCATAACCATAACTGTATTAGGTGAGTGCTTTTTGTATCAATTTGTCTGCATGCCATCACTAAACATTGATCGTCAAACTCTGCACTTGTTTTTATTTCTGTGTGTTTGGTTACTTCATTTATCCGTGCGTTATCTCAACGCAGGATCTCTTAGAGTTTTGAAACTACATTCATCTAAAAGTCCTTGATTTCTTCTTTTCAGACATACCAAACATGATGTTAACACGGCCCAAACGTAACACGTATAATAAATTCCAAATATGCCAAAATCGCTACGTAGGCGGGGGTTTTAGCGTGAGTGGCTGTGTGCGGGAGGGGGGAAACTCACGCTGCACGCATACGCAGGGATAGTGTTAATGACGCCAGGCGCCAAAGTGAGGTGGCATGGGACAGGCAGGTTTGGCTGGCAGACTGACGGGTCCACTGCTTGATGCGAAAGGCTGTGTGGTCAACGACGCACAAACTTTGGCAGCCAGATTCAGCAGCCAGAAGCCATGGTGGTGGCTGTTGGCATAAACACACGAGAGAGAGAGAGAGAGAGAGAGAGAGAGAGAGAAGAGAGAGAGGAGAGAGAGAGAGAGGGAGAGAGAGAGAACACACCGAAACAGTTCTGCATAATGAGGAGCAAAACACATTTCCTCACTAGGGGAGGAGAGGGTATGGGGTGGGGGTGGAGGGTAGGGGAGAGGGGGCATAGGCATTGTCATAATACGGTCTTCAACACTGTGTCTTTTTACACCTTGCCATTTTGTCTTTAACTGCTTACCTGTTTGTTGTCCACCCCCCCCCCCCTTACTACCATTCGACTTCTACCCCACTCCCTTCCCCTTCACAACCCCCTTCCACCTAACATCCTTCTTTCCACTCCCTGAACATTTTGCTTATCATTTTCTGTTATTTTCCGTATTGCTTTTTTTTTCTTTTTTTTTGTGTGTGTGTGGCATCAGTTTCGGTCAATGGAGCACCTAAGGCAGAGATTTTTTTTTTCCTTTTTTTGTTTTGTGTGTGTGTGTGGGTTGTTTTGTGTGAGGTTTTTTTTTTTCTTTTCTTTTCTTTCTCCCCCCAAAGGCCAAAATCCACCTCTTCATTTTTTGGTGCATTTTCCGTTTGCTAACATCTCGTTTTCTCCCTGGCTTCCTTGTTCTACTTTCTTGTTCTCTTCATGCATGTCGTTTCAAATCATCTTTCCTCGTTTCAGTATTGACCTGCGCATGCTGACCCGAGTTCAAGTGTGTCTGCACGTGCAGCAACCAGTCGTTACAGACACGAAGCTGTGTAATGAACGATTTGTCATCGGAATATCTGATTGTTTTTTTTTTTTTTTTTTAAATAATTCTTTTTCTTGGCCCTTTTCATAATTGTCAGTCCCCTGTGTTTAAAGATCAAATTGAATGGTGGTCTTATCACTTTTATTTTTTTAAAGAATTTTTTTTCATTTTCTTTTTTTCTTCAAGATCGTGGTGGCCTTGATGACTGGCAATGAGATCAATTTTGTCGTCATAAGAAAAGCGGAAAAGGGCAACAGTTGCAACGTGTATGATGTAACCATGACAGTGACGGATCATGGCAATTGTCTGGAATATTGATGTCACCTGTTCGTATCTTGGGATGACGTCACTAGTGCATAGCGCTGGGTGCCAAGAAGAGGTAGCTACGTTGCACATCACACACACACACACACACACACACACACACACACGCGCGCGCGCACCGCACGCACGCACGCACGCACGCACCACGCACGCACGCACGCACACCACCACACACACACACACACACACACACACACACACACACACACACACACACACACACACACACACACACACACGTCTTGATTATATCGCTCTGTTGCACTGTATGATCCTCAGCAATCAACAGAAGACATATCATACTCGTATTCACTGACTTCCAAGGAACAGAATATCAACCATTACTTCGAACCTTTAGGTCGACCTTTCATCAGGGTTAATAGAAAAGGCCCCTTCAAAGAATCATTTGTCGCTGAGTCGTATCTCCCAGAAGTGCAAGTTTCAGTAATTGTTAGCCTTTTTAAAGAAAAGCACAACTAAATCACCGGACTGGTTTCATCTGAAAAACAAAAAGATGTAGGGAGATCACGACAATCCTTGACATCTCTCAAATGTTTCCACCTCAAAGGAAAAGTGACATTCTTTCAAGCTGCATGACAGTGATTCACTTAGCAGGAAACAAACGGGTCTGGACGGGAGAGTCTTCTTGTCAGGAGAGATCATTCTGTGTGAAATGCTCTCAGTTAACGGGACATATGATTATCTATTCGACGGGGGTTAAATAAACT
>CM031608.1:57930554-57933054 GCA_018398815.1 Conus ventricosus
GGATCGGATTCAGGCGGAGTGGGCAGAGTTTGAGGATGTATTCATCACATCATCATCACTCCGAATGAATTCAGTGCTGCATTTCTTGCACCACCTCAATCGTGTCTCCCACATGGTCTTGACTTACTTGACTTATGCCTCTTGATTCCTTGAGGAACACAGGGCCGCGACGACTCTCCTCCAACGCACGCGATTCTGGCAGGTCCTCCTTAGCTGGGCCCACGTCATTCCGGCGGCCCTCACCTCAGCGTCGACACTCCTGCGCCAAGTCTGTTTCGGTCGACGCACTTTCCGCTTTCTCCCACATGGTCTGCATGTTTTTATTTTGTATGCGTGATTTTTTGCTTACCCCCCCCCCTCTCCCATCCCCCCTCCTCCATTGCCCCCACTCCCCCCGCCGCGAATTCAAACAAGGGATAACTCATCTGCTAGTACTGGTATTTGTATAATATATGCACTAAGACCATGCTGCATACAAGAACTTGGTGTATCATCTGACTGGGAGACTATCACTTATAGCTCCAGCTGAGATCAGGTGGAGAAGAATAGTTAAAAAAATCATCCTGTTGAAGAGGTGAACAAATGAAATGGAATCTGTATACATCCCATGCTAGTTATGCCTTTAGTTCCCTCTTTACGCATTAAAAATCTGGATGTATTACCCAGGTGCTGAAATCAGTTAAAAGAACATTTCATGCTCTCAATCAACCGGTCAGAAGACTTGACTGTTTCTGGTGCTTGGGAACAAAGAATGTCTGAATAATATCAGACAAGATTTTATTTTTTATATCTCTAGCTCTTAACGATACCAATTCGCTCGTCTGTATTGAATACGCTTTGGATTTTAAGCGGAGGAAAGCTTACATATCAACCGTAGTTCACCAAGAAGCTGGTCTGTTCCTTCTAGTATTGACTATAATAAGCAAAACCTGTGTTTCCATATTGCTCAAATACGGATGTGTGAACCCGATAGATAAGTGAACTGGACCTAGGTTATAAATTTAATCACATATAATTAAATCCCTCTGCATCACAATTCACTATGAAGACGGATCGGTCATTGTGGTGTTTCATAAGGTGACTTTATAATGACCAGATAGGTATGTGGCGGTATATTTCCATCTCTCCCCATATGCTTGGGGTGACGAAGAGACTCCCTATCGGCACGATTCCAGCTTAGAAAACACGTGGCATGCCACATCGGAATCCTATCAATCAATCAAAACGTCTCCTCAGGACACAGTTGAGCTGATATCAAATCTTCCCCCCGGGGAATCTTCTGTGGAGACCTCTTCACTGTAGAATCGTCTCCCACTAAAACCAGACCCTAGTCAGAATGTCCCTCCCAGACCCTCACTAAATTGTACTCCCCTACTTTCACGTTTTCTGACTCCAGTCCTTTATAACCCCCCCCCCCCCCCCCCCCCCGTCCCTGAAAAAGAGACAGCATTAGCATTTGCTTGTGTGCCAGCTGTAATAACGGTCTTTTTTGTTGTTACACAGTTCAGAGGCAAAAGAAAACCCACTTTACTATTAATTGATATTATACATTGAAATGAAATGTCTGTTTTAACTTGTCCATATCTCAAAAAATTCTCTCTCTCTCCTCTCTCTCTCTCTCTCTCTCTTCTCTCTCTCTCTCTCTCTCTCTCTCTCTCTCCTCTCTCGCGCGCTCTCTCTCTCTCTCTGTGTGTGGTGTGTGTGTGTGTGTGTGTGTGTGTGTGTGTGTGTGTGTGGTGTGTGTGTGTGTGTGTGGCACACATATGTCTTGTTTACACATAAAGCGATTGGTCTAGATGCTCATGATATTATTGTTTTACGAATTTAATAACTGCAACTTACATTAATGTCTGCTAAGTGGTACAATGTGACTCTGGACACCATCACCTTCAGACAAACTACTCAGTTAAACGCAAACATGTTTTAATCTGCCTTTCTGTTGTCCATACAAGTTGTTCTAAACATGCCAGACAGGTATCTACATTACATAAACCCACTGGAAGTTTGCCTGGACAGGACCTGGGTCAAGACATTGCAAGCCAGAACAAATGCTGGCTTTTTTGCCACAGTGTTCGTGATCTGGCTAGAAGAAAACTAACGATCTTGCCAGAAAAGCGTTGCTTATTTTGTCAGGAGAGTATTGACTATCTTGCCAGTGAAGTGCTGACTACCTTGGTGATGGAGCATTGAATGTCTTGCCAGAAGAGTACTGACCATCTTGTCAAAAGAGTGTGCCTATTCTATTGACTGTCTTGCCAGAAGCGTTTGATTATTTTACTTGAAGTGCCTACTATCTTGCCATCGACGATTGTCCAACATGCGAGAATGGCATTGACTATTTTGGCAAAAGGGTATTGGTTATCTTGGCAAACGAGTATTATTATCTTGCCAGCAGAGTGTTGGCTATCTGGCCAAGACAGAGTTGACGATTTGGCCTGAAGGATAAGGTATTGGCTGTCTTGCCAAAAAAAGAAAAAGAAAAAAGGATTGGTTACCTTGT
>CM031608.1:57938054-57943054 GCA_018398815.1 Conus ventricosus
TGAGCGCTACAGAGATGCCAAGACTACGAGCAGAGGAACGCAATCGTGCCCTAGGCCATCTGGAGGCTGGTGTGGATGCCAGGCAGGTCGCCAACATCTTTAACGTCCACATCTCAACCATCTATCGTCTGCAGCACCGCATGCGACTCGTGACTCACTGGTACCACTGATGATCGTCCCCGGCCAGGCCGTCCTTGTGTCACCACACAAAGAGAGGATTGCCATCTTGTTCGAACCCATCTGCGGGACAGGCGGCAAACAGCCGCTAACACTGCTCGACAGGTGCCTGGGAATCTCCAGCAACGAATCAGCCTCAACACTATGCAGCGGCATCTTCAGGAGAACGGGCTGGCATGTAGGCGTCCTCACAGAGGTCCGGTACTGACACCAAGACACCGGCAGGACAGGCTGCAGTGGGCACAAGCCCGAATCAACTGGCGCAGGCAGCAGTAGGGACGCATACTGTTCTCAGATGAGAGCCGTTTTTGTATTGAACATGGCTGACGATCGTGTCAGAATATGGCGTCAACCTGGTGAACGCTATGCTGACTCCTGTATGGTAGAGCGGAACCCCTGGGGAGGCCCGAACGTTATGATATGGGGTGCAATTGGCATTAACCACGCCATAGGACCAGTCATCTTTCAGAACATTGGTCCTGGTCGCGGACAGGGTGTCAATGCACAGCGCTACATCAACCAGGTGCTCAGACCCCATGTCGATCCTTTTTTTGCGCAACACCCAAACTGGACATTCCAACAGGACAATGCAAGACCACACACCGCCAGGGCCACCCAGCAATTTCTTCAGCATAACAACGTCAATGTGCTGCCCTGGCCAGCCCTCAGTCCCGATTTAAACCCAATAGAACATTTTTGGGATGAACTTGGCAGACGGTTGGACCTCCTGCGTCCACGACCAGCAACAGCGGCTCAACTTCACCAGGCCATCGTCCATGTGTGGGCTGGTGTGCCAAGGGGACGCATCAACCACCTGGTCCACTCAGTGAGCCGCAGGTGTCAAGCAGTTGTCAACGCAAATGGTGGCCACAAACGGTATTAGGACTTCAAGCTGGTTTGTCACGTGACCTTGGATTTTCCACACAAAACGCATATTGCTGATGACATTTTCACACATTACCGGTGTAATGAATCAAATTACGTTGAATTCTCGCTTCCACTCTGTACAATTGTGACCAATACAATTCACCCCCAACCTTCAGCTTGTTTTGTTTTCGCGTTTTTTATGGAAGTCAGTATATATATATATATATATATATATTATATATTATATATATATATATATATATATATATATAAGAATCAGGGAAAGAAGTCAATATCTACATGATGTGCGCGCTCAATTCACAGTTTATTAGAAATACGGTAGTGAATGATGGGAAAAGGAGAGAGAGAGAGAGAGAGAGAGAGAGAGAGAGAGAGAGAGAGAGAGAGAGAGAGAGAGAGAGAGAGCAATATAATGAGCATTTGAGTCGATATGTGTGGACAGTTAGCAGATTCGTGATAGTCCTTCCGAGGATAGGCTATGAGGGATACATAAATGTGTATGATGGCGTGGAAAGAGCCATTTATTTTTTATCTTGAACACCGTTCACTTACATTTCCTCACAAAGATAGTAAGGTGCAAGCTTGTTCATAGTTTGTATTCCTAGACGGTTTTGATAAATCGAGTTCTCAGAGTGAAAGGAAGAATATGATGATGATGATGATGATGATGATGAGATGATGACGAAGACGACGTCGAAGCAGAAGAAAAAGAAAGAAGAAGAAGAAGAAGAAAAGAAGAAGAAGAAGAAGAAGAAGAAGAAGAAGAAGAAGAAAATGAAGAAGAAGAAGATGATGATGATGACGATGATGATGATGATGATGATGATGATGATGATGATGCGATGATGACGATGATGATGATGTGCTATCAATAGCATGGAGAGAAGATATCTTAAAAAGGTATGAGTGTGAGCGACCGTCTGTTAATGCTTACGTGTGATTTAAAAACAATTTTTGTTTGTTTGAACAGGTTTTTCCCCCAGCATGTTACGGTATTGCCAATGTGTGGTGGCAGATACGCATGAATACATATTTTCAAGTATACTGGTCAAGAAAGTGTTTTATTTCATTCAACTGATATTACTTTTTTGAAAGTTTACGAGTCAGAAAAGAGACACGAAAAAGCCAAGAGAGACTGTTATCAATACTGCAGCCAAGTAGTCTATAGCAATTGATTTCGTCTTTGATCTGAGAGAGAGAGAGAGAGAGAGAGAGAGAGAGAGAGAGAGAGAGAGAGAGAGAGAGAGAGTCTTGGAAAACAAAGAGGGGAAAAAAAACAGCTGCAAGGAGTCCCATCGAACTTTTCGTCCTGTGTAGGCCGGATGTCAGTGAAGAACTTTAGCCAGGGGAGAGAACTGCATGTACCTCGTCAATTGAATGAAGACAGCCTTTCTGTCTTCAGAGTAACTCTGTTGGTAGGGAAGAGGGAAACCTGCGCGTTTCCCCTAAATCTCTAATGGCCCTTCAGCAGTAAACCAAGTTAGCATTCATCCCGCCAGACATCCACCATTCAAGCTAGGTCACAGTGAATGACGTCTCTTGTGTTGATGATGGCTGCGAGTATAGGGGTTTGGAGGTTGTGGTGACAGTAGCAAGTGGTAACAGTGGTAGGTCTACATGGTAATTGTGGTACGAGGTAAACATGGTGATGTAATAGTCGAGTGTGTGGCATTGCCTGTCGGTGATGTTTTTTTTTTGTGTGTGTTTTTGTCTTTTGTGGCTGTGATATTGTTGATAACAGTATCAGTAAGGATAGGTCTGTTGACAATGAATGACGCAATGATGGTAAAGAATTGCTGATAAATCGGTGTTTTTTTTTGTTGTGTGTGTGTGTGTGTGTGTGTGTGTGTGTGTGTGTGTGCGTGTGCGTGCGTGCGTGCGTGCGTGCGTGTATGTGTGGTGTTTATATGCGTGTGTGTGTATGTGAGAGAGAGAGAGAGAGAGAGAGAGAGAGAGAGAGAGAGAGAGAGAGAGAGAGAGAGAAGGAGCTAGACTACATGATTTATATATCTTCTGTGTCTTTGAAATTTGCATGCAGCACTTATAATAATCCCTCAACATGTCTATATATATATCCACCTATCATGACAAATTTTTAAAACCATCTAGAAAATATATGAAGTGCAGATCTCGATTGTTATTCTTGCTGTTAGCAGTAACAGTTGTACATGTCGTAGTCTGATTATTGGTGGCGAGGACAATGGTAGTGATGCTACTGCTAATGTTCTTCTTCCTCAGCTCACCTCCGTTTCATTCCTGTTGGGAAAAAAAAGCTAATAAAAGGATTGTAACTACTGGCAACGTCTCCCATTCCTACAACCTGTTGCTTTGTCCATCTCCCTCCCAGACTGTCTGTCTGTCTGTCTGTCTCAAAGCATGCTTCACTTTCTCTCTGTCTTTATCTCTCTTACTTGTATCTGTCTCTCTGTCTGTTTTTCGGTCCGTCCCTCTCTCTCTCTCTCTCTCTCCCTTAATTGAACTCAAGGACAGCCTCACAGACACAGGCACACATACACAGACACAGACACACTGCCACACAGACAAACTCTCTCTCTCTCTCTCTCTCTCTCTGCACAGATTCATACACAGAGACACGCACAGTCACACAAGAACACTCAGAGACATACGTACATAGACACAGACAGACAGACAGACAGACAACACACACACACACACACACACACACACACACACACACACACACACACACACACACACACATGTTGATTAGATAGATAGATAGATAGATAGATAGATAGATAGATAGAAAGATAGATAGATAGATAGATAGATAGATAGATAGATAGATAGATAGATAGATAAAGAGACAGACAAGCAGATTGATAGACACACATAGCTATGTATGTTCTCCTCGTCTCAGCTGATTATGAACAACCTTGATGAAATAACATTCAAACGTTCGAAAAGAATATACGCATGTGCGAGTGTCTGTCCTGGATCTCTTTTCTCCCAAGCACATCCTCTTTTTCACTCTTATCTCAAAGCCATAAGGAAAAGCAACAGCCCTCTGTTGTTCTGTGTGTGTGTGTGTGTGTGTGTGTGTGTGTGTGTGTGTGTGTGTGTGTGTGTGTGTGTGTGTGTTGTCATTGAGGAGTAGGTGTGAGTGGGAGTGTGTGTGTGTGTGTGTGTGTGTGTGTGTGTGTGTTGTGTGTGTGTGTGTGTATGACACTTTAGGGCACGCAGACTATTTAACGATAAATAGCCAACAAGCCGAACTGAAATCCCTCTGCCGACCATTCTCCCCCGCACTGACGCTAAGCAAGCTCTCCCTGTGGTCTTCAGCCTCACAAATATCACCAGATGTCTGTCGGTATGATCAGTACAGCGACAGGAACCAGTCTGGAACTTCACGTGGAGGGTGTGTCCGTTTTAAACGTTTCAGAGGATCTCATTTAAGAATCAGCATGATTACTGTGTGTACGGTAAACAGTTCTGTTTACATGGTTAATGCTGGGTGGTTCCCCACAAACATCCAAAAGCACTCACACTCACAGTTCTTATCGCCCAGATGTGCTAATACACGCAGAGAAACTCTCTCTCTCTCTCTCTCTCTCTCTCTCTCTCTCTCTCTCTCTCTCTCTCTCTCTCTCTCTCTCTCTCTCTCTCTCTCCTCTCTCTCTCTTCTCCATGCTGCCCCATTCCCGTCAGGTTACCGCCTCCTCTTAATATCTCTTTCATTTCCCCCGCTCCTCCTCCATTTTTAAAAATGGTACCAACGGGTACATTTTAACTGAAGCTGTCCTTTCCCAAAAGACAGTTTCAGTCTGGACTATTATGCTTTTACTGTGACTATAACTCTGTGTGTGGTGTGTGTGTGTGTGTGTGTGTGTGTGTGTGTGTGTGTGTGTGTGTGTGTGTGTGTGTGTGTGTGTGTGTTTGTGTCGCGCGCGGGCGTGTGTGTGTGTGTGTGTGTG
>CM031608.1:57955554-57963054 GCA_018398815.1 Conus ventricosus
GCACAGCTACCACCGACGGTGTGGATTGCCCCAAGTGCCAGTCCCAGCAGTCACACGCGAGTTATCTATATCATGCAAATCGTGAGGCAAACCTTAGGAGAGGAAAGACTTCATTATTATTAATGTTATCGTTATTTTTTATTATCATTATCATTATTACTATATTACAATATTTTTATTACTATCCTCCCTCTCTCCTCCTCCTCCTCATTTATATTATCTTATTATCATTATTATTTCATTAATCATTATTATTTATTCTCATTATTATTATCATCATCATTATTATCATTATCATTTTTATTATCTTCATCATCGTCATTACTATTACTTATTGCTATTACATTTTTATCATCATCATATTCTCATCTCATCATCGTATCATCTCTCCATCATCGTCATCATCATCATCATCTTCATCATTCATCATCATCATCATTCATCATTTCTTATTATTATTATTTTCATTACTATTGCTATTATTATTTATTATTATTTATTAAATTTTTTTTAAAAATTATAATTATTATTATATTATTATCTTCATTATTATCATTTTCATTGTTATTATTAATATTAACATTATCATTATCATCATCACATCATATCAATATTATCATCATAATCGTTATCACTAGTTGTTATTGTTAGTATTGTAACTATTGCCTATTATTTCCACCATCATTGTTCATTTATTACGATTTGATTATAAACTTATTACTATGATTATTGTGATCATGATTCCCATTATCATCGTTATTTATTGTATTGTTATTATTTTTTATCACCCCCCCCCCCCCCCCCCCCCCCCCCCCCCCCCCCCCCCCCCCCCCCCCCCCCCCCCCCCCCCCCCCCCCCCCCCCCCCCCCCCCCCCCCCCCCCCCCCCCCCCCCCCTCCATTTAATATCATTATGATGTATACTTATTTTGCGCCTGTCTCGGTTAAAAAAACAAAGCTATAGATGCTTGCAAATCCACGCTCTAGTTCACACTACGGCTGACTACGGGTAGAGCCGACCGAAGAGCTGCCAGCTAGGCGCTTCTACTCCGTCGTTTTTCCGCGTGTCATTAGTTGATTATCGACCTCCCCCCCGGAGGTGTTGTTACAATTTCTTTCATTCTTTCAGTGCCTGCATATGTGAATACATATCTGCATACCAACGCCCAAACTGTCCTCTCTTCCGAAAGCTGCTGAGGGGATTTACGTGTGTTTCAAGATGTTATGTATACGTTACATCTGGAACCTCGAGTTTATAGTCCCCTCATTCGGAGACTACCGCTGATGCGTCACTTGGGGGGGATGGGGGGGGGGGGGGGGTGTTCCAGTGGCACCAAAACTGTTTGCTCTGTCGTTATAACATGTGCTTTGATTCATACCTGTGCTTAGCCTTTCTGTCTTGGCAGAATACAATGGCTTCGTCACGGAGGACAGAAGTCCGTAGCCTTACCCTTGCAGAAAGCTCACTTCTGCAAGTAAAGAAAGAGGGAAGAGAGAGAGAGAAGTACAGAGAGAGAGAGAGAGGAGAGAGAGAGAGAGAGAGGGAGAGGAGAGAAGAGAGAGAGGAGAGAGAGAAAGAGAGAGAGGAGAGACACGAGAGAGGGTGCGAGAAGAGAGAGAGGAGAGAGAGAGAGAGAGAGAGAGACAGACAGGACAGACAGACATACAGATGATAGACAAACAGGACAGGCAGACCGACCGACCGACAGACAGACAGTCAGGCGAATAGACACAGAAGAGTGACGAGAGGAGAGGAGAGAGCGAGAGAGAGAGAGAGAGAGAGAGGAGAGGAGAGAGAGAAGGAGGAAAGAGAGAGAGACGAGACGAGAGAGCGAGACGAGAGAGAGAGATACAGAGACAGAGACGAAAAGACAGAGACAGACGACAGAGAGACAGAGAGAGATGGAGAGAGAGAGACATACAGACCAGCTGGCAGCCAGACAGGGACTGACAGAAAGAACTGACAGGACAGCAGACAGACAGACAAGACAGACAGGACAGACAGACGACAGACAGACAGACAGAAAGGGAAGTCACCAACAGACAAAAGGGTGTGCTGACCGAGAGCCGAAGGTTCCAATAGCAATCACATCACCTTCTGCCTTCCTAGAGCGTCCCCTAGGAGCTTCTGTCATCTGCTGACAGCTCGTGATGGGGGTTCAGAGACCCTCGCGTTCATAACCACACGGACCTGTGACAGCTGTAGATGATGGTTCATAAACCACACGATCTGCTGACAGCTCGTGATGGTGGTTCATAACCACACGACAGCTGATCAGCTCGTGACGGTGGTTCATAACACACGACCTGCCCTGAAAAGCTGTGCATGATTGTTCATATCCACACATCTGCTGGACAGCTACGTGTGGTCGGTGGTTCATAACACACGACCTGCTGACAGCTCTTGATGATGGTCATAACCACACGATCTGCTGCAGCTCGTGACGAGTGGTTCATAACCACACGACTGCTGACAGCTCGTCTGATGATTGGTTCATAACCCACACGATCTGCTGACAATGCTCGAGACGGTGGTTCATAACCACACGGATTCTGCTGACAGCTTGCTGTGATGATGGTTCATAAAACACGTATCTGCTGACAGCTTGTGATGATGGTTCATAACCACCACGATCTGCTGCCAAGTTGTGGATGTGGTCAGAGCCATCAGTTCATACCAACACGCATCTACTGACTTGCGGCGGAACGCGGGTGGACAGGAGGGAGACGGGAAAGCTCTACAGCCGTGTTCCTCCCTCGCAACCCCCCCCCTTCCCCCTCCCCGCTTCTCCGGTCTCATTTAAATTGGACATCGAATACCCGGGCTCCCTCTCATCCTCCCTAAATTCATCTATACACCCCCCCCCGCCTTGTTTTTCCACACTAATTCCGACCACCTTCACTACCATAGTTCGTTCCTCGTCAGTAACTCCTCTCTCTCTCTTCTCTCTCTCTCTCCTCTCTCACTCTCTCTCTCTCTCTCTCTCTCTCTCTCTCTCTCTCTCTCTGTCTCCTTCATTTTCAGTAATTGATATCATGTTATTGGGGTACCACCCTTCAGTGCGGGCTATGGCCTTGATCTGAATACATATTCGCATTCGGCATTCCTCTGTCTCGCTCTCTCTCTCTTCTTACCTCTCTCTTTCTCTCTCTCTCTCTCTCTCTCTCCTATATATATTATATATATTTATATATTATATCTTATTATATATACAATATATATATATTATATAATATATATATATATATATATATATAGATTATATAATATATATAATATATATTATATATATATAGACAATGGTCGTAGACTAACAGCAGACGATTTTAAAAAAAATGCTCAACCGAACTGGGAGCAAATTTGTTAAACCGTAAGGCTTGTTAAAACTATCCTACAGCGCTGTTTACATGCAATGCAATCATTCAGGATGTGGGGGGTCTGTGCTGCCGGTTGTTTTATAACTGCTTGTGTTGTTCTGTCATCACGTGCAGTCTGTGTTTTTTCGAGTGTTTCTGTTCTTGTTCATGATAGGACATTTTCCCACTTTGTCTGCCTGCAGTGTTAACCATTTCTATCTTAGTATTTAAGTTGCCAGTTGTGGTTTGCATTAAAGGGGTATTATGTGCTTTTCTGTGAGCATAGGGTACTCTTTTTGAAATGTTGTTGGTATGGTGCTGCTCCTTTCTCTGGATTTTCCAGGAATAGATTGTATTTCTATCTTTTTCTCTCTTTGAGCTTCCAGATGTATTTACTACTTCTGTTTGGTTTTGTATCTTTCTTTGTTAAAATGACTGTTTGTGGTTTGCAATATCTAGTTTTAACTTGGTTTTCAGGTGATACCTATATATGTTTCTTCTGCGTTCCTCCTGATGTTACGGTGGGTGCGTACACAATGCGGTTTAGAGGCATTTTGTTGCTCAGAGGGCACTGTTCTTTCTTGATACAGTTGCCAGGATTTCCTTTCATACCCACCGTTTTTCTTCTGTAATCGCTTTCCTTTGTGTTGGTTGAATCAATGATAGTTTTTAAGGTTGGGCTACATGAGTATGATAATTTGATGCTGTTTTTGTGAATATCTTGGATAATTTGTTGCGCTTTTGGGAATTGATGAGTACGGTTAGGATCTCTAAGAATTCTTTCCCTATATTTGTTTCACTCTTCCGTCATATGGGGCGGGTTGTACCATAAGATCCTTTCTGTTTCTGTTCTTCTTGGGTCTGCCCTTCAATGTATTTCTGGGGTCATATTGTAGTTTTGTAGTTGTAGCCACTTTTGTGTACGCTTCTGATATTCAGCTGCAGCGTTATTGAATGCCTGTTTCATTGCATGACAGGTTAGATAATCTATTATTTATGCCTCTGGGGTTTATGTTTTTAGTATGGAAGGTGGATGGTTACTTTTGATATTTACATAAAACGGGGTATTCATTTGTTTTTTTTGTCTTAATGGTTTATATATGAGCTGGGTTGAGAATCATAACGATTATATTCGAGATAGTTCCACTATCTTTTTATTTGCTTCGATAGTGATTCTTTTAGATTTGTTGGTTTGGGACGATTTGTACACAGTTCTTTTTTCTTATTTTCAATGTTTCTAGGGTTGTCATCAGCCGCCAGCAAGGCCCGTCATCACTGTACAGTCCGACTTGTTTTCCCAAATTTCGCTTAGAAATGTTAGACAAGCATGAAACAGTCCGACAACTCGTTCGGCAAGTTTCCGGCACCATCATACGATCCCCATTGTGACATCAAAAGTTGAATCTTGTTTGCGCTCTTGGTCCAGATTTCATTTTTGCTGTGTAGGTAGAGTTTTCTTGTATGAAAAATGATTTCCATTTCGGACCTGATATTTCAGTGTATTTTGCTGGCAAAATCTTTATATAGCTTTGGTGAGCAGATGCTCATTATAGATGTGTAGAAGTCTACTATATCAAATGTTATAAACAACTGTATTATCTTGCCTTGTTGAGTTTTCTTGAAACCATTGTATGGCTTCGTGATGTGTTTTTCCAGAGGTTGAGTTCAGTGTTCTCTCTTATGTTTTTTATGGCCCTTTTTCAAAGAAAGATCATATGGTACAACCCCCCATATGACGGAAGAGTGCAAAACAAATACTAGGGAAAGAATTCTTTAGAATCCTAACATCTTTCATCCAAAAGAGCACCAAATCTATCCAAGATATCAACAAAAACCCGCATACACAATTATCATACTCATGTCTTGCCCACTTAACAACATCATTGATTCTACCAAACAAAATTATATGACAAGCAGTACAGAGAAAAACGAGGGTGATGAAAGGAATCCTGCAACGTATCAAGAAAGAACAGTGCCTCATGAGCAACAAATGCCTCTACAACGCATTGTGTACAAGCACTGTACCTCAGAGAACGCAGAAGAAACATATATAGGTATCATGGAAACCATTTTAAAACTAGATATGCAAACCACAAAACAGTCAGTTAAAAAGAAAGATACAAAAACCAAACAGAATGCAGTACATCATCTGGAAGCTCAAACGAGCAGAGAAAAAAGCTAGAATACAAATTTATATCCTGGAAAATCATAGAAGAGCAGCACCATACAACACATTTCAAAAGATGTAACCTCCATGCCCTCAACAGAAAAGCACATAATACTATGCAAACACAATGGCACTTTAAAATACTAGGAATAGAAAATGGTTAACAAACTGCAGGCACAAGTGGAACGGAAATTCCTATCAGTGAACAAGAACCTGAAACACACGGAAAGAAACCACAGACAGCACGTGCATGACAGGACAACACAAGCAGTTATAAAAAACACGGCAGCACAACCCTCCACATCCTGATGATTGCATTGCCATGAAATCAGCGCTGTAGATGTTTCTAAACCTTACTTTTTAAATCATATATATATATATATATCTATATATATATATATTTCTTGAATTCCAGCCCGGACAGCTCGATCAAAAACGCAACACTACCGTCATACTTTGGGTGAGGACATGAGATGGGTGTGGGAAGTGAGAGTCGGGGGACTGGGGACTAGAGAGAGGGGAGAGAGTGGAGTCTTGGATGGAGATGGAGGTGAAGGTGGGTTTGGGGCAGGATTGTTCAGACACAGGACAAAGCCTCGCCAGATTTCTGTCGGGTCTGAGGTTCGAAGCCCTACAGCATGGATGACTCTGCCTGTGGACTGTCATACGACAAGGCTGTGTATAAGAGAGAGAGAGAGGAGGGTGAGATGAGAGAAGGAGAGAGAGAGAGAGAGAGAGAGGAGAGAGAGGAGAAGACGAAGACGGAGACGGACATTCAGACCAGACACACCACACAGACAGTACTCAGACCCGACAGGTAGACAGATAAAGTTCAGAGACATGTGGGTGGGATACGGTCAGAGAGCAGAGATGAGAGAGAGAGAGAGAGAAGAGAGAGAGAGAGACTCGGGCGAGAGGAGAGAGAGAGAGGAGACAGGACAGACAGACACACAGGACACACAGACAGACATCCACAACAAACAGAAGACAGGACTGACCAGACAGGCAGGGCAGATGGACAGAGAGACACATAGAGTGGGGCGAGAGAGAGAGAGAGGAGAGAGAGGGAGAGGAGGAGGAGGAGGAGAGAGAGAGAGGTGAGACGAGACGAGAGAGCGGGTACGGACACAACAACACACACAAGTAATCAGACAGAAACAATGGGTGCCGACCATGGGTGTAAGGTCCAATAGCAATCACCATCCACCTCTACCTTCCAAGAACGGCCCTAGAGGCTCTGTTCCCTGCAGACAGCTTGTGATGGTATTAAAAGACCCTCAGCTCATAAACCACACCACTTGCCTGACTGGGGCTGAGGAAGCTGGGAGGGAGGACTGGGGGGGGGCGGGTGGGGGGTAAGGAAATTTGGAGTGAGAGCGATGGGGCTCTACAAACCTTTCCGCTCCCCGCCAGCGCTTCCCTCCCTCCCCCCCCCCCCCCCCTCTTTATTTCATAATACCCAGGACATTCTTTAATGCTCAGGCCCCCCTTTCCTATTGTTGTTCTCCTACCCCCTACCACGCGCCCCCCCCCCCCCCCCCCCCACCCCCCCCCCCCCCCCCCACTCCCACTCCACATCTCTATTTCTCACACTTTTTTCCCATCTTCCTTTGCAACCTGTTCGCTCCTTGTCGGTACTTCTTCTGTGGAGAGAGAAGAGGACAACCAGATCGACAACAGAGAGACAGACGGACAGAAAAAGAGAGGGAAGTGACAAAGACACATCATGTGAGTGTGTGTGTGTGTGTGTGTGTGTTGTGGTGACGAGAGAGAGAGAGAGAGGAAGGAGAGGACAGATGAGAGACACCGGAGAGAGGAGAGAGAGAGAGAGGACAGAAACAGACATACGACAGACAGTCAGAAGGGGGACCAGACCAACACAAGGGATGCGGGACCCATAAGCCGATGTCAATAGCAATCACATCACCTCCACCTTCTCATGAGCGCCCCCTAGGAGCTTTGTCCTCTGCATGGACCT
>CM031608.1:57965554-57973054 GCA_018398815.1 Conus ventricosus
TCATCACGATCATTAGCGATTCACATTACCCTTCTTCTTCTTCTTATCTTTCTTCTTCGTCTTCTTCTTCTTCTTCTTCTTCTTCTTCGTCATTCTTCGTTGTTCGTCGTCGTCGTCGTCGTCGTCGTCGCGTCGTCGTCGTCGTCGTCGTCATCGTTGTTGTTGTCGTCGTCGTCATCGCCTTCTTCTTTTTTTCTCCTCCTCTTCTTCTTGTTGTCAAGATAACAATGTAGTCACTCCTTGTCTTCATCTCTGTTATCAGTATCATGACTCATAATAAGCAAAGTGATCAAAACTTACTTACTTACTTACTTACTTACTTACTTACTTTCTTACTTACTTACTTACTTACTTACGTACTTAAGTGCTTATGTCTTCACCATTGTCGTCGTCGTCATTGTCGTCGTTGGTGTCGTCGCCCTTAACAACTTACAAACGCTTTAGCAGTGATTCTTATCTAAAATACTTGTTCTTATTAATTGATGAATATTTCATTCATTCATTCATTCATTCACTCATTCATTCATAGATTCATTCATTCATTCATTCATTTCATTGAATATTTCATTCATCATTCATTCATTCATTCATTCATTCATTCATTCATTCATTCATTCATAGATTCATTCATTCATTCATTCATTTCATTTATTTATTTATTTATTTACTTTGTTTATTTAGTTATTGATTTATTTACTTATTTATGGATTTATCTATTTATACTAACATATAATCTAGAATAGAAAAAGTATTTTGTGTTAGAGCTCGCGTTCAGTGAGAGTGATCCAAAGGATTTCATGCGACAGATGCCGCTGGTGGGCACACCCCAAGCGGTTTTGCCTGCCCGATCAGTTAGCGTAACAATTGCCTGCCCCATCACATAGCAAAACACTTTCCTGCCCCATCACTTAGTATAACAATTTCCTGCCCCATTAATTAGCATAACAATTCCTGCCCCATTAATTAGCATAACAATTTCTTGCCCCATTAATGAGCATAACAATTCCTGCCCCATTAATGAGCATAACAATTTCCTGCCCCATTAATGAGCATAACAATGTCCTGCCCCATTAATGAGCATAACAATTTCCTGCCCCATTAATGAGCATAACAATGTCCTGCCCCATTAATGAGCATAACAATTTCCTGCCCCATTAATGAGCATAACAATTTCCTGCCCATTAATGAGCATAACAATTTCCTGCCCCATTAATGAGCATAACAATTTCCTGCCCCATTAATGAGCATAACAATTTCATGCCCCATTAATGAGTATAACAATGTCCTGCCCCATCAATTAGTATGATAATATTCTGCCCCATCAATTAGTATAACGATGTCCTGCCCCATCACTTAATATAACAATTTCCTGCCCCATCACCCATCACTTAGTATGACAATGGCCTGCCCCATCACTTAGTATAACGATGTCCTGCCCCATCACTTAATATAACAATTTCCTGCCCATTAATTAGCATAACAATTTCCTGCCCCATTAATTAGCAGAACAATGTCCTGCCCCATCACTTAGTATGACAATGTCCTGCCCCATCACTTAGTATAACAATGTCCTGCCCCATCACTTAGTATAACAATGTCCTGCCCCAGCACTAAGTATAACAATTTCCTGCCCCATAACTTAGTATAACAATGTCCTGCCCCATCACTTAGTATAACAATATTCTGTCCCATCACTTAGTATAACAATTTCCTGTCCCATCACTTAGTATAACAATGTCCTGCCCCATCACTTAGTATGACAATGGCCTGCCCCATCACTTAGTATAACAATGTCCTACCCATCACTTAATATAACAATTTTCCTGCCCCATCACCCATCATTTGGTATGACAATGGCCTGCCCCATCACTTAGTATGACAATGTCCTGCCCCATCACTTAGTATAACAATGTCCTGCCCCATCACTTAATATAACAATTTCCTGCCCCATCACCCATCACTTAGTATGACAATGGCCTGCCCCATCACTTAGTATGACAATGTCCTGCCCCATCACTTAGTATAACAATGTCCTGCCCCATCACTTAATATAACAATTTCCTGCCCCATCACCCATCACTTAGTATGACAATGGCCTGCCCCATCACTTAGTATAACAATTTCCTGCCCCATCACTTAGTATAGCGATTTCCTGCCCCATCACTTAGTATAACAATGCCCTGCCCCATCACTTAGTATGACAATGTCCTGCCCCATCACTTACTATAACAATTTACTGCCCCATCACTTAGTGTAACAATTTCCTGCCCCATCACTTAGTATAACAATTTCCTGCCCCATCACTTAGTATGACAACGTCCTGCCCCATCACTTAGTATAACAATTTCCTGCCCCATAACTTAGTATAACAATGTCCTGCCCCATCACTTAGTATAACAATTTCCTGCCCCATAACTTAGTATAACAATGTCCTGCCCCATCACTTAGTTTAACAATTTCCTGCCCCACCACTTAGTATAACAATTTCCTGCCCATCACTTAGTATAACAATGTCCTGCCCCATCACTTAGTATAACAATTTCCTGCCCTATCACTTAGGATAACAATTTCCTGCCCCATCACTTAGTATGACAATGTCCTGCCCCATCACTTAGTATAACAATGTCCTGCCCCATCACTTAGTATAACAATTTCCTGCCCATCACTTAGTATAACAATGTCCTGCCCCATCACTTAGTATAACAATTTCCTGCCCTATCACTTAGTATAACAATTTCCTGCCCCATCACTTAGTATAACAATGTCCTGCCCCATCACTTAGTATAACAATGTCCTGCCCCATCACTTAGTATAACAATTTCCTGTCCCATCTTTTAGTATAACAATGTCCTGCCCCATAACTTAGTATAACAATTTCCTGCCCCATCACTTAGTTTAACAATTTCCTGCCCCACCACTTAGTATAACAATTTCCTGCCCAATCACTTAGTATAACAATGTCCTGCCCCATCACTTAGTATAACAATTTCCTGCCCTATCACTTAGGATAACAATTTCCTGCCCCATCACTTAGTATGACAATGTCCTGCCCCATCACTTAGTATAACAATGTCCTGCCCCATCACTTAGTATAACAATTTCCTGCCCCATCACTTAGTATAACAATGTCCTGCCCATCACTTAATATAACAATGTCCTGCCCCATCACTTAGTATGACAATATCCTGCCCCATCACTTAGCATAACAATGCCCTGCCCTATCACTTAGTATGACAATGTCCAGCCCCATCACTTAGTATAACAATGTCCTGCCCCATCACTTAGTATAACAATTTCATGGCCCATCACTTAACATAACAGTTCAATCTGAAAGAAACTGCCAAACCACGACTGTCAAACAGTGCTGCTGTGATGCAGACAGTCAATATCCCGATGATCTGCGCTTTCAAATCAGATATTTGACTTTCTGGATCTCTTTGCTCGACATATAAACTAAGAAAAGGTAACTGTATATCTTTCAATGCAGAGACAGGCATTAACTTTCTCTGGTGATTTTTTTTTTTCGGAACAGGTCTCTTGAAGATGTGAGGAAAAAAACAAGATCATGGTACTTGTCATGAGAAAAAAATAAGTACAAAAATGAATCAGTGGGTAGATGCTAATATCAAAACATTAAGATGTTAATCATAGAATAGCGAAAGAGGTTGCATGCAAAGCCAGGTCACTCGATCAATCGCAGATCTTTGCCGGAGACACGCAGTCCTGAGCTCACTGCATTCAGGTAAAAATATAGATCCGCACCGACCTTACACGCAAAATAAATAAATAAATAAAAAAAATAAAATAAAAGGATTATCATGCACTTTGCTCGCAGACCACTGTCCACAAGGAAAAAGACTTCGAAGCTGCCGACGTGGAAATCGGGGCAGGGTTTCAAAAAGTCCTGCAGAAAATGGAACATCTAATAAGCCTAAGGATCCTTATTGAGATCCTTGCATATTATTATTATTATTATTATTATTATTATTATTATTATTATTATTATTATTATTTTTTATTATTTGTATTATTATTATTAATTTGTATTATTATTATTGTTATTATTATTTGTATTATTATTATTAGTAGTATGTTATTGTTACTATTATTATCATTATCATCATTATTATCATTATCATTATTATTATTATAATCATTATTATAATTGTTGCTGTTGTTATGATGATGATGATGATGATGATGATGATGATGATGATGATGATGATGATGGTTATAAATGTACATGTTGAATAATGTCCGCTTATCTCGCAATTCCAGCAAAACGAGGAAGAAAAAAAAAACCCTGGATCGGTCCCGTTACCTGGATCCACGCTAAATATGAATGTTTCCTCCTTCGATCCCATTCCGGCTTCCCATCCAGTTTTGGGCAAATCGGTTCCGTAGTTTTTTGCATACTCTTGCAGACAAGCATATCGACAGACAGCATGTGAAAACACAAACCTATTTGACGGAGGAATAACGAATTGGAGCACATGCCTGCTTTGATTTTGTTCCGCACAAAAGACTGCTTACGTCGAAGAAGGACTGCAAGACTCTGAGCGAAGTAGAATGATGTCCGCAGATTCTGCAGAATCTTGAGACAACCCACTCTGCTAACACATGTCCACAGCCTTTCACGCCGGAAGTTTGGAAGAAAAATGTGTATGATAATTAAATTTTCAGTTAATATCAGAATGGAATAATATCAGTGGTGGATCTCGATGCTTTGGGTGGCCATAGATGCCAAGGATGGGCTTGATGAAAACATGTAGGGAGGAGGCGTGTGTCGGGGCTGTTTGTCATGACAACTCTGGCTAGTTCACTGACTATGTTTCAGTTGGTTCATTTTGTTAGCGACAGTTTTGTTTGTCTCTTTTTGTTTTGCAATTTTTAGGAGTGTGGGGGTGTGGATTGGGGGGAGTGGGATGTGTGCATTCAAAAGGGGAAAAATTGTTCATCTCTTCTCTCTCTCTCTCTCTCTCTCTCTCTCTCTCTCTCTCTCTCTCTCTCTCTCTCTCTCTCTCTCTCTCTCTCTGTGTTTAATTAAGACAAGGAATTCCAAGCCACTCTAATAGTTTGCAATTGTACTCTTAATTCCGATGATTGCACATGCATGTGTTGCTGTTGTTGTTGTTGTTGTTGTTGTTGTGTTGTTGTTGTTGTGAAGAGTATTTCTAGACTCCTGCCGATTGAATATGTGGAGATGTTAAGTGGAAAGTCATTAATTCTTTACATTTAACGTGGGCATCATCAGTTTTTGTCTTCGTAACTCTTCCCCGGCTAGTTGTTACAGTTGTATAAGGTGTGTGTGTGTGTGTGTGTGTGTGTGTGTGTGTGTGGTGTGTTGTGTGTGTGTGTGTGTGTGTGTGTGTGTGTGTGTGTGTGCGCGCGTGCAAAGTTTTGTATTGAGGATATAACTCAGTCAACCACTCTAAACTTAGCGATTCATAATGATTCAGTGAATCATACTGAAATATCGAAGGGCTTTCTTTAGTCCTAAATATTTCTGTCTTTCTACTGTGCGTTACTTCCAGAGCAAAACTGAATCGCAGGCAATGTCATTCACACTTTTGTTGGAAACAATTCAGCAGTCAATAAAACACACTGACTGACTGAAACCATTTACTGTCAGATTAACATATTGTAGTACAGACAATAACACACACACACACACACACACACACACACACCCGCACGCACGCACGCACGCACGCACGCACGCACGCACGCACGCACGCACGCACGCACGCACGCACGCACGCACGCACGCCACACACACACACACACACACACACACACACACACACACCTGGATGCCCTCAGATTAACTATTGAGTTGACAACTTGTTCTTTTCTCAATTCCACAGTTGTCTCATGTTTTACACGAAGTAATAAACATACATTTTACATTACTAATCAAGAGATGCAATTTACTCATTCGACTCACATGCAACGTGTCTCATAGTCTTATCGGGATAGTCAGTCCTAAACAGGATGTGGGTACCACGACACCATGGCTAGCGTTGAGCTATCTTTGGTTCAAGCAGACAAACCCGCCCATCTCCTGTAGGGAGGCCAAAACTGTCATCAAAAGCCAGTACAAAAGACTCTGGGAAGAAGAACACAGACACTCGCCTGATGATCAGCTGCCCCAACTACAGCGACACCAACAGACCCCAGTCTTCAGACTACGAACTGGTCACTGCCGTCTGCGAACCCATTTCCATCGTATTGGGCTATCGCACACACCTGACTGTCCTTGTAAGACAGGCCCACAACCTCCCCGAGCACATTCTTCAGTCCTGCCTCCTTTACCAGGAGGCACGGATACAGCGCTGGCCACACGCAGCCACGCTTGCGGCAAAGCTTTGGGGCACAATGGAGGATCTGAAGACAACAGAGCCTTCATCCAACAAATGGTATGGAAATAGGAGTCATGATTCTGGAACGCAGAAGAAGTAGAAGGTTCAGTAATGAGTGTCACTCACTCTGTGCCAGTTAAAACGTTCTTTATTCATAGGCTGTGGGTGCCATAAGGATACGAGAGATGTGCAATGACGGGGGGGTGGGGGGGGTGGGGGGAGGCTGAGAGGAAGAGGAGATGAGGGGATGGAGACTAGAAAGATCGGCCGTCTGTAGCTATTTAGCGACTTCACGAGGTGAAAAAGAAAGTGTGTGCACCAAAAGAGCAGAAGCGCAGCTCAGTCCCGATGTGTTTCGACTGTTCAACGTCATCTCCTATTACGTCACGGCCGGGTGATGTTTCTACGTTCGGTGCTTCCGTTTGAGATTTCTTCAGTTTGATCAGCAATATCAAATTTTGTTTTGTCCATTCACAGAGGACATTTTAGGATGAACTGGTATTGATTAGCTGTTACTGTAGATACAATTAATGCTGTATACTTTCCTGCTTTCAAGTGGCTTTATTTGTTTGAACTACTTCGAGCGACAGATTTTTTTTTTTTTTTTTTAGTTTGCTACATTTGACAGGATATTGTTTAAATACTTTGTTGCTATATTTTACAGGATTTTATTCAAATGTGGACAAGGTTGTTCTACATTTGGTAAAGATGTTTATCTAAATTTTGCCGTCTGTGTGCAAATTCTGTTGAATTATATCATGTTAGAAAATGCAAGTTAATGTTTATTGAACTGTTGGCAGAAAAAAGAGAACATTTAATATACCTATTTATTGATGCATAAAGCAAAAACTGTAACTGATGACAATTTCTAAGGAAATGTTAATTTTGTAATATTGAAAATAATGCTGAAAATTATAATAGCAGATTTAGGGACTCTTACATTCGTTGACATCTTCATGTAAGGGATGGCTGGAGAGATCTTCAGAATGCCTATCGCGATGCCAAGGTTGGTTGTTGAAACACTTAATCAGGAGAAATAATCCGAAGATAAGATTTACCATAGGCTCACACACACGCACGCACACACACACATACACGCACACGCACACGCACGCACTCACGCACGCACGCACGCACG
>CM031608.1:57975554-57980554 GCA_018398815.1 Conus ventricosus
ATGTCTCCACCTCTCTCTCCCAGGAGCCCTGACCTCTGCCCTTATCAGTGGCAGTAGAGACGGGTTGTCCCGTCCATCGTTGGCTCGCCTGACTGATGTGTCTATTAATAATTTTTAATCACACACACACACACACGCACGCGCACGCGCGCACGCACGCACGCACTCACGCACGTACTCTACACACACGCACTACACACACACACACACACACACACACACACACAACACACACACACACACACACACACAAACACACACACACACACACACACACACACACACACACACACACACACACACACACCACAAACGCACGCACGCACGCACTCTACACACGCGCACACACCACACACACACACACACACACACACACACACACACACACACACACACACACACACACACATCACACACGCACACACACACACACACACACACACACACACACACACACACACACACACGTGCATCCTTCTCTCTCTCTCTCTCTCTCTCTCTCTCTCTCTCTCTCTCTTCTCTGCAGACCACTGCTTGCACCCTCCCATCCGATTAGCCGCTCATCGGCCTGTGATTGGCTGGAGGCGGCAGTCGTGACCAAGGCCTCGATGGGCAAGCAAGGAAGTGCTATTTCCGTCGCCTGTTAATAACCGAGGCAGCTGAGACAGCCTGGCTTAAGGACGCGGAGAGCTGAGCGACGAGAAAGAAATTCTGATCGTGACTGTCCGTCTGTTTCAACTATTACGTCACTAGCTAACGAACTGATTGCTTCGCAGAGGTGAACATTTCGTCAAACAAAACAGTGTGCAGAGAATTATAAACTGCATCGCTCATTTCTGTCCCGCCCTCCTACCCAACACCTTCCTCACCCCTCCCGCAGCATCTTAATTTCACGATCCTTTCCTTTAACGACCAATCTCTCTCTCTCTCTCTCTCTCTCTCTCTCTCTCTCTCTCTCTCTCTCTCTCACACACACACCACACACACACATTTCACTCCTCCCTTTCTCCCTTCCTTCCTCTCCATCCGCCTATCTCTCTCATCTCTGTCTCTCTGTCCACACCACACACACACACACACACACACACACACACAACACACACACACACACACACACCACACACACACACACACCTTCGTTCCTCCCTTACTCCCTTCCTTTCTCTCCTCATCTCTCTCTCTCCCCTTCACTCTCTGTCTCTGTTCTCTATCTCTCTCTCTCTCTCTCTCTCTCTCTCTCTCTCTCTCTCTCTCTCTCTCTCTCTCTCTCTTTGTTACTTCTCGTTTCGAATGGTTTTTGCTTATCATTTGCCCAACGAAATACAGATTATCAATTAATTCGTCAACCAATCCCTGTTACACAGTCAGGTGATTCATTTTACAAAGGATGAAAGCAAGGAAGACACACATGCACTGAAAAATATCGAAGAGGCGCGCGGGAGCGGACACACACAACACACACACACACACACACACACAACACACACATACACACACACACACACACACACACACACACACACACACACACACACACACACACACACACAAAACACACCCGCGCCGCGCGTGGTAAGAGGGAGGGCCGAGATATAACAATCAACAATGAACTATGTTTTATTCTCGTTAACTCCTTTGAGTCATGGAGAAATACAGAAAGACGTAAAACTCATGAGATGGCGGATACACGAAGAGAGAACAATAAAAGCGAAATTGCATGCATGGATTAGAGAGTATGGAATCCACATAACAACACACATGAGAGAAAGCCAAGGGACGTAAACCTCTGTTGAGGGAAAAAGGACTGCGGCAAAACGTGGGCTTGACTAAGGGAAGCAATCGCACCAAAGTCCAGATCAGGCTGGACTAAGGGAAGCAATCGCTCCATGTCCAGTAGAGTGACGATCCAATTGCTTCCCTTCTCTTCCCCACCACACTAACTCTCTCTCTCTCTCTCTCTCTCTCTCTCTCTCTCTCTCTCTCTCTCTCTCTCTCTCTCTCTCTCTCTCTCTCACACACACACACACACACACATACACGCACACACACACATACCTACCATACTCTCGCTTCTCTCTCTCTCTCTCTCTCTCTCTCTCTCTCTCTCTCTCTCTCTCTCTCTCTCTCTGTCTCTCTCTCACTCACTCGATTCTTGCCATTGGATTTTAGCATTGTAAACGCTCTACGACTACTTTGGATGTTTTACTGGATGTTCGTAATGTTTACCATTCCATGTCTCTTAGTTGTATTTTCAATGTAAATCCTCCCAAGTGGCAAACACACACACACACACACACACCACACACACACACACACACACACACACACACACACAACACACACACACACACACACACAGTACGCACGCACGCACGCAACACACACACCACGCACGCACGCACGCACGCACGCACGCACGCGCGCACGCCTAAGTTGATGGAATCGTTGACGGAAATGTCACTGAACCTCAAGATAAATTTAGATATTATGCATAAGTATTTCTGGAGGTGAGTAAAATGAATGTCAACACCATATGTGTATGCGTGCGTGCGTTGTGTGTGCGTGTGCGTGCGTGCACGTGTGCGTGCCGTGGTGTGTGTGTGTGTGTGTGTGTGTGTGTGTGTGTGTGTGTGTGTGTGTGTGTGTGTGTGTGTGTGTGGTCCGTCCTGTTTGCCTGTCTGCCTTGTCTGTCTGTCTGTCTTTCCATGTTCATCTCCATGTCCATGCAAACAGCGAACGACAACTGCACTAGACAGACTTTTATCGTTGTCGTCGCTGTTGTCCCTTTTCAACGAGAAACAGCTAACAGATGACATGCTTTCTCTTCGTCAAAGATGAATGAATTTCAAAACTCACTAAATGCGCTACAATTTTAAACATGTACATATATATATATACTGAGATATTTCGACCCATCAGGTACTGATGTTCGAAGGAAAGAAACTATCTGTCTCCACTTCTTCTTCTTCTTCTTCTTCTTCTTCTTCTTCTTCTTCTTCTGCTCCTCCTCCTTCTTTTTCTTGTTGCTGTTTGTTGTTGTTGTTGTTGTTGTTGTTCTTCTTCTTCTTCTTCTTCTTCTTCTTCTTCTTCTTCTTCTTCTTCTTCTTTCTTCTTCTTCTTCTTCTCGTCGTCGTCGTCGTCGTCGTCATCGTCGTCGTCGTCTCTTCTCCTCCTCCTCCTCCTCCCTCCTCCTCCTCCTCCTCCTCCCCTCCTCCTCCTCCTCCTCCTTCTTCTTTTTCTGCTTCATCTTCTTCTTCTTCATCTTCTCCTCCTCTTCCTCCTCCTCCTCCTCCTCCTCCTCCTCCTCCTCTTCTTCTCTTCTTCTTCTTCTTCTTCTCTTCTTCTTCTTCTTCTTCTTCTTTAACGACACTGTGAGACTGCTCCTCAGAATGGAATGGTTTGTTCTCAAAGCCTCCACACACCCAGCATAGCGTCTCTCGGAGAGTGGTGTAGCATCGGCCACATCTCCTCTCTCAGCCCTGGAGAGCCATTGAGTCTTGAATAACGTGATCTATGGTGGGGACCTACTTCTCCACACGAGGAGGAGGAAGAGGGAGAAACTGGCACCCCACGATCGAATCGCCTGTGGAAGTGTTGGTGCTGGAAAGGTATCTGGTGGGTGGTATGTATCAGGGGACCCGTAAATTCCAGCATTGCCCGTTTGACCGTGCTGACACTATTGACATCTCAAGCCTCTGACGTTTCTCCCTCCTACATCCCTCTCTGCCTCCCTCCACTAATCCCATCCCTCCCATCCCTCCCTTCATCCCCACTGGCCATACGCCACAATTAGGACGTTGCACCAAATCACTATGTTATAATCCATGTCAGCATTTTGAGGCCCAGCATAAAATTGAGCAAGCGTTTCATATTGAACTGATAATTGATCAAACGAGCAATCACCCACCAATCATTTCATCTATTTAGAGGATGGGTTGGGGGAGGGTGTCTCACCGAAGACACCATTTACAATCTTCAAATACATGACCTCCCCTTTGGCTGACGTCACATTGCAGGCCTTTGCACTCAATCGTGACCCTATCTTTGCGCCAGCTGGTATCTCCCAAATAGTCCCATCCCTTTGATTTTAATCTGTCTGCTTGGAGCTACCTGGCTTGTCCAGCCGACCGCAAAGGGCCACATCAGGAAGGAAAACGAGGAGAATCAACTTTCAGACATACGAAATCTTCTCAGAACAATCTAGTTGTGCCAGTCTATAAATACTCGATTCCTTAAGCAAGGATTTAGCGCATTACCGTTTGGTGTGCAGCCACTCTCCATTCCATCCTCCCATCCCCTGTCCTCCCTTTCCCCCTCCAGACAGTAGACTATTGGCAGCAGAGGATCTAAAGACGGTAAACTGACACGGACGATGCGTGCGCGTTGTCCGGCATAATTCCGCACTAATGGGCAAGGTCACACCCCTTTCAGGCAATGTCTACAGCCTTTCACGGAACAGTCGATTGGTCAATAACTAAATGGAGAAACGCAGGTGCTTGCTGTCTGGATTGTCTCTCGAAAACAGTCCCCGTTGTGTGACATTTTCAATCTAAAGAATATAAGATAAGCAGGATTTTATCAATTGGAATTGGTTTGATATTTACAATGTTGTCATTTCCCTCCCTTGTCCTTCCTCCTTTTCTTTTCTTTTCTTTTTTTATCTTTCTTTCTTTCTTTCCCTTTCCTTTCTTTTTTTCTCTTCTTTTTCTTATCCCCAGCTCTGCAAACTGCAGTCAGAGAAACTAAAGATGTTAACCTGCCTCAGCCCCTAACTGTAAACTTACCCTACACTAACCTTAAACCTAACCCAACCCAAACCTAACTGTTTGAAACCTATGAAACCTTCATTGACGAAGTGTCCTTTCAGTGTGGTGCCAGTAGATTTGCCTTCTTATTTCTCCCCCGAGAATGAAAGTGTGTTTGGCTTTCGCATGTCATGAATGGAACGTGTGTCTTTGATCGTGACATTTAAAGAGTGTCATCTCAAAGTATGAATCTAC
>CM031608.1:57990554-57998054 GCA_018398815.1 Conus ventricosus
AAACGGTTATGGTAGGCAATTCTTCAAAAAAAGTAATACAGGTTATTATTATACAAGTTCGTTTCTAAGGATTCTTATGCATAAATACATACATACATTCAAACGTACATATCAAGCCCATCAAATTTACATGCACTAATAGAAAAGCCTACGGAAAGGGCGGGGGTGGGGTGGGGGGTGGGGTGGGGGGCATTCTGCTGAAAGACGTGAATGGTACCTGCTTCTTGCAATCGAGAGGCTGGCTATCATTTGTACAAAAACGATATCAGAAGGTAAACAAAGAAATACTAAATTGAACTGCAAAATTTTGGAGCAATTTTTTTTTCTGTTTTTTTTTTTTTGTGGCATCAGTTATCGGATCAATGGAGCACCTAAGGCGGTGTTGTTGTTGTTTTTCCCCTAAGGCCAAATCCACCTCTTCATTTTTTGGTGCTTCACACTGTCCTCTTCATCTGAAAAAACAACAACAACACACAAACAAACAAACAAAACAAAAAAACCCAACCCATAAGCAATTTCCAATACTAACGTTTTTCCTCCTTCAACCAATCCCTTACACACCATGCATAGTCTGTATGTTCTCTTACAAATGGACATAGTCTTGCTGATTTTTAGTGTTTTGACGTTTGATACACAATGTCTGGGTTTGTTAATGTTCTAATGTGTGATGTACTGGCACTCTCACACTGATAACGTGCTGCTTATGCAAACAGAACAACATAAATGAAACAAAAGACTTAATACTTAATTAATTTTCTTTTCTTTCATGTTTTCCCAAAGAGAGAGAGAGAGAGAGAGAGAGAGAGAGAGAGGAGAGAGAGAGAGAGAGAGAGGGGGGGGGGAGGGGAGACAGAGAGATAGACAGAGGCGGCATCATAGAGTTGTATGTAGTAATTGTTACAAATCGTCCCACCAGTTGGCTAGTCCCCAATAAGGCCAACCTTATAGCGAAAAGAAAGGGCCCACAAGGAAGACATGAGGAAAGCCAAGAAGCGTGACAATAGGCATGAGAGGTTGGTTTGTCAGGTGGGTTTTTCCCTCACTGCCCCCCCCCCCCCCCCCCCCCCCACCGTCGATCCCACCCCCTCCCCAAATCTCCCCCAGCTCAGCCCCCCCCCCCCCCCCCCCACTTCCCTGACGAGTTTTAGTGATTGGGATAAGAAGCTTGGGTTATACAAGGACTGGCGTTAGGTATGATCATTTTGTTACAACTAATTCTTTAAGCTAAAATAATCGGCTATCATAACGACTAAATAGCATACCAATGGCATAAAATATTGTATGTGTATATGCGCCTACACATGCGTTCGGCACTTAAGGTTTGTGACTGAGCAACTGAGACAGACAGTCAGACAGACAAACAGAGCGACAGACAGACAGATAGACGGACAGAGAACATAATGCTACTCTAAGGCAAGTCGTGGGAGTTACGAGGCGCGATATTTCATTTGGCATTCAAATATAAGTATATGGGAGAGAGAGGGCTACGAGAGAGAGAGAGAGAGAGAGAGAGAGAGAGAGAGAGAGAGAGAGAGAGAGAGAGAGAGAGAGAGAGAGAGAGAGAGATTGGGAGGGGGAGAGAGAGCGAGAAGAGAGAGAGAGAGAGAGAGAGAGAGAGAGAGAGAGGGGGGAGCAAGGGAGGGGGAGGGAGGGAGAGCTGTGGAATTGTTTAACGTTTCTCATAATACATTATCATGCACGATCAAAGCACCAACATTCAACGTACATGTAACTTGCACAGTTATGTGCGTATATATAAGTGAATTTTCTTTCTATTTGTCTGACCATAGACATTGTTTTCTGTATTACTTCCATCATACAGGATATTCACAATTTCCTGAGTCCGTGTCACCCATATGAGCGTTTATTGTTACTGTGTAAGCACACTCAATTGTTTTCTGATACGCATTTGTTGATAAAAAAATAATTTGAAGCGAAGGTAAGGATTTTGGTTTTTTTTTCGCAATACTAATGCACATCTTACCAATAAGAATAACATGATTTATCACGTCTATTTTCTGTTGGTTTACCACGTCGTGTTGAATTCCAAACAGAACATCAGTTTCACTTAAGTTAACGCCAACTCCAATCCTGCTATGTATCAAAGTTTCAATGTTTCCCAAATGCATACACTGAGGAGCAATGATAAAAGAAATGTTCTGCAAAATCTATTTCGTCTACACAATAATCACATTTGTTTGTATCCGTAACTTTCATCTTTTGCAAAATAATATTGGTTGGATATATATTATGATTAATTTTTCATTGCAACTCGCATAGACGAATTTCTTTGGTTGCCTTTCTAGTATCTCCCATACAATTTCGTTAAAGAAAAAACTAAATTTCCTTCGCCAAAATCACATACATGTGGCTCTGACATTGAGTCTTCATATTTGGTACTCAGAATTTTTCTTATTTCTTTTAGTTTTGAATTAAAAAATGCTTGCCTCACAGAAGATGGCAACTGATTCTTCCTCAGGCAGTGAATCACGTTCCATCCAGTTAATCCATGATTTAGTGATCGCGTTGTAGAGGTATTATATTCTAGGGTTGTGCTTGCTTTAGACTTGATTCAGAATACATGCAATTTCATTAATATTTAGTAGTCGATGCTCGTTTCTGTGAATTATGTCTCTCATATGTTCAATACCATTTTTCAACCCAATTTTGGAAATACAACACATTTTCTTTGTATTTTATAAGTTTTTTGTGAAATAACATTTGGCTTTGAAGATTGGTGTGATTTATTTCCTCTATATGTGTAATATGTTTATTATCCAGGAAAGTTGTCATAACTTCTTTCCAAAAATATTTTTGAAGATCAACAATTGCATTTGCTTTGCTGTACAGTTAACTGTAAAGATTTTATTACCATTTTTAAGTTGAGTCAGATACCATGCTGGTATCAAACTCCAATTTTTGTTTGGTGATTGAAATACTTTGCCAGCCCATTGTAAGTGCATACACTTTTGGTATTATTTTACATTGACCATGTTTAGTCCACCTTTACTGTAACTAGTTTCCATTGTTGTTCTTTTTAACCTTTTCAAACGCTCTTCGATTACTGTATTTCCTTTGCCATAAGAATTTGTATATCAATGTATTTAACTTGTTCAACACCACTTCCGGTATGCCTATAGACTGCATAATAAATACTACCTGCGAAAGCATGAAAGTGTTTATGACAACAATTTTACCGTGGATGCTTAGATCCCTCTTGTTCCAGTTTCTTATTAGTTCTTGTATTTTGTTGATTCTATCTTGCCAGTTTTCTTCAACATGCCTAACCATTTTGTCTGTTTGGAAATATATACCCAGAATTGTAAGTTTATCGACTGTTAAGAATGGAAGATTTTGTTCATCAATCGGCTTACCTAATTTCAGTGCTTTCGTCTTTTTAAAGTTCAATTTTAGCCCAGAAATAATTCCAAACGAACTAAGAATATTACAAGAAGTGTTCATGTCTTGCTTGGTCTTGAGGAACAATGTCGTGTCAATCTGCATACTGTTTAATTTTCAGATACACATTTCTTTGTCTGTCAGTAGATGGCATTTTGATTCCTTCTATTGAACTGCTTCTCACCTTGATGGCCAATATTTCCACCGCGAGTATGAATGCAAGGGAGAAAAGGGACATCCTTGTCTTATTCCACAACTGACATCAAAAGGTTCAGAGAGCCATCCGCCATGATTTATATAACTTTGAGAGTTACAGGTCAGAACAGATACCCATTTTTGAAAATTAGGTCCAAACCCAAATATTTCAAATGCATGTAACATATATTCTTTAGAAATCGAATCAAACGCCTTGGAGTAGTCTAAGGCCAACAAATAACCTGCTTTAACCGTTTTATTCAGATAGTTCATGACATCATCAATGGATCCTATAACTGTTGCAATATTTCTTCCCTCAATGCATCCTACTTGGTCTTCGTTAACAAGAGTGTTTACAACTTTACCTAATTTATTTGCCAGTACTTTAGCCAGAATTTTATATTCTGTATTTGTTAACGTTATAGGTCTCCAATGAGTTAAATTTTCTCTCTCTAGGTCTTTGCCCTTATGAAGTAAAGTAATGATACATTGTCTCTGCGTGAATGATAATTCTCCTTTCCTGCAAGATTCAAGGAAGGAATTAGTAATAAGCGGACCTAATTTTCTCCAGAAGAATTTCAAAAATTCAGTTGTCAGACCATCGCTGCCTAGAGCTGAACCATTTTTTCATGTTTGTCAGAGCATTTGACGTTTCCTTTAAAGTTATAATACCTTCACACAGAGCAGCTTCATCTTCTTTCAATCGTGGTACATTTTTCATTGCGAATAAAGTCATTAGTGTGTTGATTCACATTTTTTGAAACAGTTTTCTGATTATATATTAATTCATAAATTGAAACCTGTTCCCGTAAAATTTCCCTTTGGTCAGTTATCACTTCACCAGACTCGTTTTTAAAATCTATTTATAATTCGTTTTTTGCTCCTTGCTTTTTCAAGGCTTAAAAAATATTTTGTTTTTTTTTCACCATCGTCAATCCATTTGATCCTTCATCTTACTTGTGCTCCTCTAGCATTATTCATAGCCATCAGTTCTAATTTGTGCTTTACTAGCAAGTAGTCTGTCTGGAGATTCTCATTTTGAGGATTTTTAGCAAACAATTGTTCTAGTTCTTGGAGGCTGAGTTGTAGCTTCAGCGATTCGTTCCTGTTCTTACAAGCCAACGTTTTTCCGAATTCAACACAAAAATTTCTAATTTCAACTTTGCATAACTCCCATTTTTCGATGTCATTTATTTCTTCATTCTCATACTCTGATACGAAAGCATCCAATATTGCGTTCATATCGTTAATAAATAAGTCATTTTTAAGGTAACTGTTGTTAAATTTCCAGTAGCCTGGCCCTCTTACAAAGGTATCATCATTAATTTCTAATACCACTGCTTTGTGTTTTCGGAGCAATAAGTGTTGTTTAAACTTTTCCGGTCATATGCCTTTTTTTTTTTTTTGTTTTTTTGTTTGTTTAAAGTAATAGTCACTTTTGGGTTAGTTTTATATGCATGTGACCTACACACAGATACGTTGTTTTCTTAACAAACAATCGTATATGTACATATGGTAACCACAACATAATTCTTAAAAGTACTATTTCGTTTATTGGTTAACTCCAATAGTCCAAAAAGGGCTAAGAAAGGACGAAAGGATTTGTATTTACGTGGGTATTTGTGTGCGTGCGTGTTTGCGCGCTTTCCTCTCTCTCTCTCTCTCTCTCTCTCTCT
This sequence comes from Conus ventricosus, assembly GCA_018398815.1. Lineage (NCBI taxonomy): Eukaryota > Metazoa > Mollusca > Gastropoda > Neogastropoda > Conidae > Conus > Conus ventricosus. The sequence continues at coordinate 57,995,825 of CM031608.1, forward strand.
CTCTCTCTCTCTCTCTCTCTCTCTCTCTCTCTCTCTCTCTCTTCGTCGTCGTCTTCTGGTTGTGTTGTGTGTGTGTGGTGTGTGTTGTGTGTGTGTGTGTGTGTGTGTGTGTGTGTGGTGTGTGCACGCGCGCGCGTTCTTGAAACAAAAGAACAAATCATTGGCTCATATCTTTAGATACATTGTTTCATTGACAAGCCGTGCGTGTATATGTGAGAAAAAAAGAAAGAAAGAAAGAAAGAAAGAAAGAAAGAAAGAAAGAAAAACAAGAAGCAAGCAAAAAAAGTATTATTTTGACGACATACTACCAAAAGCATGCCACAAAGACAACATGACATATCGCATGCAAGTTACATTTACACGGTGTTTGCTCACCACACTCTTTACCAGAAGGTAAAAATCGCTCTTTTCACGAAGACCATCGAGATGTGGACCTTTCGACATGACAACTCTCCCATACGCCAAGCCAGAATCCTAGCCAGGGGACACAGAATGCGGCTGCAAAGCTGATTCCATCGGTTTGGCCAGGTCCTCGCCCGCAATACATCGTGAGGGATGATACCATCACAGTGGCCAAGTCCTCGCCACAGGGTTCGATGTGAAATGAAGTCAGAGCCGATTTAGCTCTGAAGAACGGCGATAAAATGGACATTACTTGGTCCTCCTAGGAAACGAATCATGCTTCCAGTTTGTTTAATGTTCTTAATCATCATCATCATCATCATCATCATTCATTATTATTATTATTATTATTATTATTATTATTTTTATTATTATTATTATTATTATTATCATTATTATTATTTATTATTACTGTTATTATTATATTATTTATTATTATTATTATTATTATTATTATTATTATTATTATTATTATATTATATTATCATTTGTCATCATTATTATTATTCATATTTTTTTATTATTATTATTCTATTATTATTATTATTATTATATTATATTATCATTATTATTATCATTATTATTATTGTAATAGCCTAGTTGACTACACAGAAACCTTTGAAGGGCAGTGACCGCTCAGGAAACAGATTCCCTGTCCAAAAAAAAAGGAAGAAGGAAAGAAGGAAAAAACAAAACCCAACAGAATATAGGAAGCAACTACGAACGTATTCACATGAAATTTATCTTTTCACATCCTACTCACATGCTGAGGCGCAAGGATTCTCCTTTCTTTTCCGATCCCAATGTGCAAAAAATAAATGAATAAGTAAAGTAAGAAATGAATCATAAACAAATGAGTAAACAAAAAAAAACAAATAAATAAAACAATACATAAATGAACAAACAAACAAACAAATAACTAATTAATGAAAGGCAATCGAATAAAAAATAAACAAATAAACAATCAACCAACCAACCAACCAACCAACCAACCAAACAAAACAGGCCACACGGGCAAGGAGACACTGTAGAATGGACAGTAAATGACCTCTCAGAACGGTGTGCACATTTTCACTGCCCAGTCGACAGCTTACAACAAACTAGCAAGCTGGTGATGAATTCGTTCGGAGAAACAAGTGTACAGGTTTCGGCTTGGACAAAAACTATTGGATGGGACAGACAGGCCGGAAACATCTGTGGACGACAGCAAAGAAAGAACGAACGAACGAAAGGAAGAAAGATAGAAAGAAAGACAGACAGAAAAAAAGAAAGACAGACAGAAAGACAAACAGAAAGAAAGAAAAAAAAAAGAAAAAAGAAAGAAATACAGACAGACAGTCAGAAAGGAAAAAAAAGACAGAGAGACAACCAGAAAGAAAGAAAGAAACACAGCAGAAAGAAAGAAATACAGACAAAAAGACAGCCAGATAGACAGACAGAAAGGAAGAAACACAGCAGAAAAAAAAGAAAGAAAGGCAGACAGAAAGAAAGAAAGAAGGAAAGAGAGACAGAAGACGAAAGAAAGAAAGAAAGAAAGACAAGACAGAAAAAAGAAAGAAAGAAAGACAGCAGAAACAAAGACAGACAGACAGACAGACAGACAGACAGACAGACAGACAGAAGGAAAGAAAGACAGAAAGAAAGAATAAAAAAAGAAAGAAAGACAGACAGAAAGAAAGAAAGACAGAAAGAAAGAAAGACAGACAGAAAGAAAGAAAGACACAAAGAAAGGCAGAAAGAGAACGAAAGAATGAAACAAAGACAGACAGAAAGAAAGACAGAGAGACAAAAAGAAAGAAATACAGAAAGAAAGAAAGAAATACAGAAA
>CM031608.1:58010554-58015554 GCA_018398815.1 Conus ventricosus
ACAACAGCGTGCACTATTAAGCGTTTAGAGCTTGATCTCAAAGTGAGGACACGCCATATGTAATAACTCTTAATAACCACGCAGAGGGTGAATGTTCCCATCATAGCAGGGAATCGTATGTATCAAGAGCCCTTGTTTTGTTCTAGTCGGTGGCTTCAAAGAAGAGTATGAACTGTTATATAACCTGTGTCCGCGAAGCTAGTGTAGTGTAGAAGGACTAAGTGGAACACTCGGTTGTGTAAACACAGACATGGTTGCAGAACATCCGCGTTGGTGTGGTGGACCAGGTAAACTCACGTGGGATGTGTGATGAACGTGCAAATTACCGTTTGATTGGGGGGGGGGGGAGACAGAGAGAGAGAGAGAGAGAGAGAGAGAGGTGGGAGAGAGAGAGAGAGAGAGAGAGAGGTTGGAGAGAGAGAGAGAGAGAGAGAGAGAGAGAGAGAATGAGAGGAGAGAGAGAGAGAGTGAGTGGTCATTTTGTGTTCATCACACATTTCCTTTCCTGTTCTTCCAGTACCGGCAGCCAACGACAGATGTGTTGTTGTCGAACATTGACGTCGTTGGCATGCAGGTTTGTAGAGTGCGCTGAGGAAGAGTATTGTAGTAGGGAGGTGAGGGGGGGGAGGGCGATGGGGGAAATTACCTCCCATTTCACTCCCAGTGAACGAGCAGACCACTGCTAGAGAGAGAGAGAGAGAGAGGAGAAGAGAGGAGAGAGAGGGAGAGAGAGAGAGAGAGAGAGAGAGAGAGAGAGAGAGAGAACAGACAGACAGACAGACAGACAGAGACAGAGACAGACAGAGACAGACAGAGAGACAAAGAGACAGAGAGACAAAGACAGAAACAAAGAGAGAGAGAGAGAGAGAGAGAGAGAGAGAGAGAGAGAGAGACAGAGAGACAGAGAGGCAGGCAGACAAACACACACAGACATACAGACACACCCACAGACGCACAGACAGCCAGACACACAGACAGACCAACCAACACACAGACCGGTCTCTGTTCTCAAAGCCATGGCAAATTATAACCGGCCTAAGCAGGATTTTGTTCTCTCTCTTTTTTTCTTTTCTTCTTCTTCTTCGTTTTTTCTTCTTCCTCCCTTCCTTCAAGCCAATTCTGGAGCTATTCCGAGTATATCTGTGATTAGATTACGGCTTTTATGCCGACCTCCGAAACTGATATGCTTTTTTTCATGAAGGAAATAAATAAAAGAGAAATACTTTGTTATATTGGGATGACTAGCTCAGCTGCCCTGGAGGAGAGGTGCAGACTGGTCATTTTGCAGAGTGGTCATTTTGCAGAGAGGTGCAGAGTGGTCATTTTCAGAACAGCCCAAACATTGCCGGGTTTCGAGGGTGTTATTACTGACATGCGACCTTTCGAGGTTAAAAAAAGTCCTCTGATTGTATGTGTGTGTGTGTGTGTGTGTGTGTGTGTGTGTGTGTGTGTGTGAGTGTGAGTGTGCGTGTGTGTGTGTGTGTGTGTGTGTGTGTGTGTGTGTGTGTGTTGTGTTGTGTTGTGTGTGTGGAGAGAGAGAGAGAGAGAGAGAGAGAGAGAGAGAGAGAGGAGAGAGAGAGAGAGAGAGAGAGAGAGAGAGAGAGAGAGAGAGAGATCAGGGCAAAAATACTGAATACAGTTCATTGGATAGCTTCACGATCAAACTACATATCAATAAAGAATATCCTGTAAATTGATTTTTGGCCTTATCCATGTGCTCCCCCCCCCCCCCCCCACACACACACCTTCCCCAGCCATCTCCGCCCTAACGGGGTACCCCCCCCCCCCCCTCTATCTCTCTCTCTCTCTCAAAAAATAAAGAAGAAGAAAGCATCAAAACCTCGTTATACAGACTTTAAAGCTTTCGGCGGCGGGGTTGATTGTCGCAAGTTTGCACCTTTCATTTTATTCTCTTTTTTTTCCTCTTTCTTTCTTTTTCTATTTGTTTTGCTGTCCCATCTTTTGTGCCACCTCTATACGACACTGCACCCACGCCGCTAATTCCGACTCCCCGTCCTCCCCCCCCCCTCCCAGCCCGCCACGGCCCCGGCCACCAGGTTCAATCTATTGGTAAACGCAGAAAACTGTCTCTGTCTCCCTGTCAGTGAACGGATATCTGATTCCGATCTGGGTAGGTTAAAGCGGTAGAAAGAGTGGGCTGGGCATCTTGTGTAATGCCTTACCTTAGACACAGTTTGTAAAAGTTCACAGACCTTACAGGCTATTAAGCTGTGGAATGTTTGTTTTCAGCCTAATCGGCTGTCTTTATGTTATGTAGGTTGTGCATGGTAGTGGCCAGGTGGAAAATGAAAGCAGGTCATTATGATATCGATGGAACCGTCCGGTTACTGTAAAGTGTCTGACAGTGCGTAAGTTGATGTATGTTTATCTCATCACAATACAAAATGCCCTCGTCGCCTACTGGTCTTCTGCCTTTGTGGACTGTTCTTTTGACTTTGTTCTGGACGTTCTTTGACACTTTGTTTTTCTGAACCTTCTGGTCACAGGTTACGACATGCCATATTCATTTTAGTCTGGCGACTAGGCCTTGAAAATTGCACACACTGCCCAGAGTCTAGCTGTTTATTCATTTGTTTATTTACTTAGTACATGCAATTGGCATCAGTTTTTAATTACGTTTTTCCCCCTCTGGGAATGAAACAGTAAAGAGGTGCCTGGCGCTCGTAGCACGGTCTTTGTCCTCTTTGTTAAAGATAGGTCAATAGTTCAGCTGCAATGCCATTTAAGGTGTCTGCCCTTTGTTCGTGTTACTCGACTTAAAAAAACAACAACGAAATTCAACATGAATTTTTCATACGTGCTAAGTAGGTCCTGTGTGTCGGCTGGGCTCTGACAATATATATAATATATATGTATGTTAATAATATTAAAAAGGAACATTAAAACTCTACACATTTGTTTCTAGCGCTTGGCTATCGTCAGGATGGAGTTTGGGTTGCCCACCGCCGGTGTTATATAGCGTGTGGGGCCCGGTTGCAGCTGTTTTCACGTGCGTGTTGGTTGCACGTGTTTTTTTGGGTTTTCAGGTTGTTGTACGGGGTGTGTTCACTAACAACGATTTCCATTTATGCCTGCAGTTATTTACTATTTCTGTTTTAGTATTAAGAGTTGCTAAGTGAGGTTTACATGGTATTAGTCATTTTTCAGTTAGGCATAGGTTGCATCTTTTTGAAATATTGCTGTATGGTGATGCCCTTTTTATGATTTTCCAGGATATGTTGTAGTTTATTTTTGTGTCTTTAAGTTTTCAAATGTATTTGCTCAGTTCAGTTTGGTTTTTGTATCTTTCTTTGTTGAATGACTGTTTGTGGTTTGCATATCTGGTTTTGAAGTGGTTTTCAGTGATCCCTATGTATGTTTCTTTTTCATTTTCGGATGTCACGGTGGCCTGATATACAATATTGCTGTGAAGACATTTATTGCGTAGTGGACACTGCTCTTTTCTTGGTGCAATTGCAAGATTTCCTTTCTTCACCCTTCTTTGCTGTGTTGGTTTTCATTTTGTTGGATGCATCAATTAGGTTTTTGAGGTTGGGCATACATGAGTACAATAGTTTGACAGTGGTACAACATATGGTACAACCCCCCCATACGACGGGAAACTCAAAACAAACATAGGGAAAGAATTCTTCAAAATCTTAACAACTTCATTTCCAAAAGAACACAAACTGTCCAAAATATTCAACAAAAACACTGTCAAACTATCGTACTCATGTATGCCCAACCTCCAAAAACCTAATTGATGCATTTTGACACCGGCGGTGGGCAACCCAAACTCCATCCTGACGATAGCCAAGCGCTAGAAACAAATGTGTAGAGTTTTAATATTCCTTTTTAATATTATTAACAAATGTTGCTCCCCAAGGGGTCGAGCACTTTTAAAGTCATTTTAGGCTTTTAATTATATTCATCTTATATATAATATATATATATATATATATATATATATATATATATATATATATATATATATATATATATATATATAAGAACAATATAAAAGTGTTCTTTAAAAATCTGAAGGTGCTCAACCCCTTGGGGAGCAACATCTGTTAAGAATATTATTTTAAAAATGAAGTATAAAATCAACAAGCTTGTACCTGGAGAGCGAGAGGTTCGAAACAAGCATTTAAAAAAAAAAAATTCTTAACAATATATATATATGTATATATATATATATATATATATATATATATATATATATATATATATATATATATATATATTATATATATTATATATATATATATATATCAGTATATTTAAAATGCCTAAAACAATTTTTTGAGTGCTCAACCCCTTGGGGAGCAACGTTAGTTAAAACAAGTTAAAAGAGGAATCTTAAAACTATCTACAAATTTGTTTCGAGCGTGTTGCGCTGTCATCAGGATGGCATTGCATATATATATATAATAATAAAGAACTATTTTGAATTTACCGTTTGCTCCGGATCCGCAGGGCGGATCCGCCCCTAAATGTAATCGGTTGGTCTTTGAGCTACACGCCATTTAGGATGAAGTGTGATAATAATATGTTCCGAAGTTCTTGTGAAATCTTGCTTAGAGATAACAAACAAACAATCTAGCAGGCGTGGATAAAAACATATCATCCCAAGCGGAGTTAACAACAACAGCAACAGCAACAACATCACAACAACAACAACAACAATAACAGCAACAACTACAACTACTTTTACTACTACTACTGCTGCTGCTGCTGCTGCTACTACTACTACTACTTCTGCAGATGCTGCTGCTGCTGTTGCTGCTGCTGGTGCTCTTGCTACTGATGCTACTTCTGCTACCGATGCTGATGCTGGTGTTGGTACAGCTACTACTATTGCTATTACTAAAACCACTTCTACTATTGCTGCTGCAGCTACTACTACTTCTACTACCACTACCATCACTACCACCAGTACTACTACTACTACTACTACTACTACTGCTGCTGCTGCTGTGCTGCTGCTGCTGCTGCTA
>CM031608.1:58023054-58035554 GCA_018398815.1 Conus ventricosus
TTTAAAAAAATTTTTTCCCCTTTTTTTTTCCCCCAAAAATTTTTTTTTAAAAAACAGGGAAAAATCCCTTTTTTTCCCTTTTTTTAAACCCCCCCACACCCCCAAAAAACAAAAAACCAAAAAAAAAAAACCCAAAATTTTTTTAAAAAAAGGGCCCAAAGGGGGAAAAGAAAATTTAAACAAAAAAAAAAAAAGGAAAAAAAAAAAAAATTTTTTTTTTAAAAAATTTTTAAACCGGGGGCCCACCTTATTTTATTTTTAAAAAAAATTTTTAAAAAATTTGATTTAATTTTAAAACTTACAAAACCTTTTTTAAAATTTATAAACCCTTTTTAAAAAAAATCCTTTCATTTTCAAAAACAAAAAAATTTAAAAAAAAAAACCAAAAAAAGGGTTTTTAAAAAAAAAGGGGCCCCAAAGGGGGAAAAAAAAAATTTTTTTTTTGGGGAGTTTAAAAGAATTTCTTTTATTAAAAAAATTTTTTTTAAATTTTCATAATCTCCCTTTTTTACAAAAAACCCCTTTTAAAAAAAAAAAGAAAAAACCCCAAAAACCAAAAAAAAACAACCCAAAACACAAGGCCAAATTTTTTTTGGGGGGCCCCAAAAAACCCGGGAAAAATGAAAAAAACCCAGGGGCCCAAAAAAACCCCCCCCAAAAAAAAAAACCCCCCCCAAAAAAAAAAAAAAAACCCCCCAAAAAAAAAAAACCCCCCCAACAAAACCCCCAAAAAAACAAAACCAAAAAAAAAAACCAAACCCAACAAAAAAACCCCCCTTTTTTTTTTATTAAAAAAAAAAAGGGGGAAAAAAAAAAAATTTTAAAAAGGGAAATTTAAACCCGGGGGCCCAAATTTAAAAAAAACAAAAAAATTTTTGGGGAAAGGGGGTTTTTTAAAAAGGGGGGAAAAAAGAGAAAAAAGGGGCAAGGGGAAAAAGAAAAAAAAAGGGGAAAAAAAGAAAAGAAAAAAGGGAGGGAAGGGGAGGGGGAAAAAAAAAAACGGGAAAAAGAAAAAAAAAGGAAAAAGAAAGGAAAAAAGGGGGGGAAAGGGGAAAAAAAGGAGGAAGAGAGAGAGGGGAGAGAAAAAGAGAAAAAAGGGAAAGGGGGAGAAAGGGGGGGGAAAAAGGGAAAAAAAAACCCCAAAGGGGGAAGGGGGGGGGGAAAAGGAAGGAGGGGGGAGAAGGGGAGGAGAGGAGGAGGAGAAGGGAGAGAGAGAGAGGAGAAAAGGAGAGAAAAAAAGGAAGGAGGAGAGGAAAAGGGGGAAGAAAGAGGGAGGAAAGAAAAAGAGGGGGGGGAAGAGAGAGAGGAGAGGAGAGGAGAGAGAAGAAGAGAAAAAGAGAGAGAGGGAGAAAAGGAAGAAAAAGGAGGAAAGGGAAGAAAGAGAGGAGAGGAGGAGAGAGGAGAGAAAAAAAGGGAAAAGAGAAAAAAGGGGGGGAAAGAGGGGGGAAGAGAAAGGAAAGGAAAAAAGGGGGGGGGGGGGGGGGGGAAAGGGGGGGGGGGGGGTTTGGGGGGAAGGGAAAGGGGGGGGGGGGGGGGGGGGGGGGAAAGGGGGGTTTTGGGGAAAAAGGGGAGGGGGGGGGGGGGGGGAGAAAAAAAAGGGGGGAAAAAAAAGAAAAAAAAAGGAGAGAGAGGAGAAAAGGAGAAAAAGGAGAGAAGGGGAGAGAAAGAGGAGAGAGAGGGGAGAGGGGAAAGAAAAAAAGGGAAAAAAAAAAAGGGAAAAAAAAAGGGAAAACGGGAAAACAAAGACGAAGGGAAAAGAAGGGAAAAAAAAGGGGGGGGGGGGGGGGGGGGGGAGGTGAAGGGCGGGGGCGGAGGGGGGGGAGGGGCAGGGGGGGGGGGCCGGGGGGGGGGGAAGGGGGGGGCGGGGGGGGGGGGGGGGGGGGGGGCGGGGGGGGGGGGGGAAAAAACGGAAAAAAAAGGGGGGGGGGGGGGGAAAAGAGAAAAAGGGGAAAAAGGGGAAAAAGGGAAAAAAAAATTTTTGGGGGCCCCCGGGGGGGGAGAAAAAATTTAGCAAAGTGGGGGGGGGGGGGTTTTTTTAAAAAAAAAAAGGGGGGGGAAGGGTTTTGTGGTTTGGTGGAGGGGGGGGGGGGGGGTGGGGGAGGGGTTTTTTTGGGGTTTTTTTTTTGGGGGTTTGGGGGTGGTGTGGGGGGAAGGGGTTTTTTTTTTTTTTTTTTGGGGGCCCCCGGGGGTGTGTTTTGGTGGGGGTTGTGTGGTGGGGGGGGGGTTTGTGTGTGGTGGGTGTTTGGGGTTGTGTGTGTGGTGTGTGTGGGGGGGTGTGTTTTTTGGTGGTGTGTGGAGTGTGGGGTTTGGGGTTTGGTTGGGGGTGTGTGTGTGTGGGGGGGGGGTTTTTGGGTGTGGAGGGTGGGGTTTTGTTTGGGGTTTTTTTTGGGGGTTTTTGTGCGGGGGCCCCGTTTTTTTTTTTTTTGGGGGGGGGGGGGGGCCCCCCCCTTTTTGGGGGGGTTTTTTGGGGTTTTTTTTTTTTGGGGGGGGGGTTTGGATTTTTTTTTTCCCAAAACCCCTAAACAAAAAAACCACAACCCAAAAACCCCCAAAAAAACCCCAACAAAACCCCAACAACCCACCCACCCACACAACACACCCCCACACCCACAAAACCCCAAACCAACACACCCCCCCCCCACAAAAACAACAAACAACAAAAACAACCCCCACAACCACAAAACAAAACACAAAACCCCACACACACCAACAACAAATAAAACCAACCCCCCCCCACAAACAAAACCCCAAAAAAACCACCCCCACAACAAAAAACCAAACAACACACAAAACCACAAACCCCAAACCACACAAAAAAAAAAAAACCCCCCCCTAAATTCCCCCAACTATAAAAATAATCCAACCCTTTTTAAAAAAAAACAAAAACCCCCCCAAACCCCAAAACCAACAAAACCCCAAAAAAAAAAAAAAAAAAAAAAAAAAAAAAAAAAAAAAAAAAAAAAAAAAAAAAAAAAAAACCCCAAAAACCCAAAAAATTTTTCGGTTTGGGGTTTGGTGGGGGGGGGTTACACGGGGGGGAAAAAAAAAAACCCCCCCCCAAAAAAAAAAAAAAAGGGGGAAAAAAAAAAGGGGGGGAAAAAAGGGCCCGGGGAGAAGAGAAAAAAAAAAAAGGGGAAAAAAAAAAACCCAAAAAAAACCCCAAAAAAAGGGGGGGGGGGGGAAGGGGGGGAAGGGGGGGAAAAAAAAAAAACACAAAACAACCCAACATTCAAAAAAAACCCCCAAAAACCCCCAAACCCCCAAAAACCCCAACACCCCCCCCAAAACACACACAACACAACAAAAACCAACAAAAAAAAACCCACACACCCCAAAAAAAACCCACCCCAACACCACCCCACAAAAAACCCCACCCCAAACCCCAAACCACCCAAAACACACACCACCCCCCCAAACCACCACCCCCCCCAAAACCCACCCCACACCACCACCCCCCCCCCCCAAAAAAACCCACACACACACAACCACCACAAAAACCCCCCCAAAAACCAAAAAAAAACACCACCCCCACACCCCCAAAAAAACCCACCAAAAACCCCCCAACACACACCACCCAACCCACACCCCAAAACCACCACCACCCACACAATAAAAAAAAAAACCCCCCCCACCCCCCCCCAAACACACCCCCCCACACACAAACACCACACACCCCCCCCAAAAAACAAAAACCCCCTCAAAAACCCAACCCCACCCCACACACCCCCAAAACACACACCACACCAAACCAAAAAAAAAAAAACCCACCCCCAAACCACAAGACCACCACCACCACAACACCCCCAAACAACCAAACACACCACCCCCCAAAAACACCACCCCCCAACACCCCCCCCACCACACAACCCAACACCACACACACACCCCCCCGGGGGGGTTTATTTTAAAATGACCCCCAACCACCACCCCCCCCCACCAACCCCCCCCCCCCCCCAAAAAAAAAAAACCCCCCCCCCAAAACCCCCACCACCCCCCCCCCCAAAAAAAAAAACCCCAACCCCCCCCCACCCCCCCCCCCAAAAAACCCCAAAAAAAAAATGAGTTTGAATTTTTTTTGTTTTTCGTCCCCCCCCCCCGGGGGGGGGTTCTCTTCTTTTAATCTTGGTTTTTGTTTTTCCCCCCCCCCCCCCCCTTTCGCTCTTCCTTCCCCCCCCCCCCCCCCCCCCCCCCCCCCCCAACACCCACAAAACAACCACACACAAAAAACCCACCCCCACACCAAACACACCCACCCAACCACAAAACCCCAACAAAAAAAACCCAACAAAACCAAAACCCCCAAAACCAAAAAAAAAGGGGGGGTTTTTTCCCCCCTTTTTTTTCCCCCCAAAAAGGGTTTTTTGGTTTTTGTTTTTTTTTTTTTTCTTTTTTTCCCTTTTTGTTCTTTGTCCTTTTCCCCCCCCCTTTCTTTTTCCCCCCCCCTTTTCCCCCCCCCCCCCCCCCCCCCCCCCTTTCCCCCTTTTCCCCCCTTTCCCTCCCCCCCTCCCCCTTTTCCCTTCCCCCCCTTTTCCCTTTCCCCCCTTTCTTTTCTTCCCCCTTTCCCTTTTCTTTTTTTTTTTTTTCTTTCTTCCCCCTTTTTCCTTTTCTTTTTTGGGGCCCCTTTTTTGTGTCTTTTTTTTGTCTTTCTGTTCTTTTCTTTCTTCTTTCTTTCTTTTTTTTTCTTTTCTCTTTTTTTTTTTTTTTCTTATCTCTCTTCCTTTTTTTCCCCTTCTTTCTTTTTCTTTTTTTTTTCTTCTTTTTCGTCTGTGTCTGTCTGTTGTTTCTTTTTTCCCCCTTTTTCTTTTTTTCTTCTTCTCTCTCTTCTCTTCTCTTCCTCTCTCCTCTCTCTCCTTTTTTCCCGGTCAAAAACCCGGAAAGCCCGCTCGCGGAAGCGACGGGGGTTTCCCGGAGGAGGGTGGTGGGGGGAAAAAGGAAGGATTATTTAAAAAGGAAAAAGCTTACGGGTTTTTGGAAAGGTGGGGGGGGGGGGTTGGGGGGGGGGGGTGGGTTGGGTGGTGGGGGGGTGGAGGAGGGGCTAATTCTTTTGGGGCCAGAAATTTCCCCTTTGACGGGGCAGGCTTTCCATACCGATAATTGGAAGAAACGAAAATTCAGTCCCCAGCGGCCCTTTCCCAAAACAGGAGGGGGAATGTGAATAAAAGGGCCTTCCCCCCCCCCCCCAAAACCCTTTTTATCCCTTTTTCCCCCCAGAAAAAACCTTTCAGTTGCCCTGGATAAAATTCCCCACCAAAAAAAACAACCCCACACACACACACAAAACCAAAAAAAAAAAAATTAAAAATTAAAAATATATATATATATTATATAAAAAAAAAAAAAACAAAACCAAAACACACCCAAAACAACCACCACCCCCCACCACCAATACACACACCCACCACACACACACCACACACACACAACCCACAACACCACACACACACCCCACCACCAACACCACCACGCACGCCGCCCCCCCCCCACACACACACACACCAAACACCACACACCACACACACCCACACAACCAAACCCACCCCGGCGCCCGCCCACAAACCCCACCAAAAAAAAAAAAAAAAAAAAAACAAAAAAAAAATTAAAATTTTTCCCTTCCCAACGACTCAGAAGGGGGGAAAGGGGGGAAAAAAAAGGGGGGAAAAAAAAGGGGGGGGGGAAAAAAAAAGGGGGGGAAAAAATTTTATTTGTTTCCTTCCCTTTTCCCCTTTTTCGAATCGCTTTTTTTTTCTCCTCTTCCCCCCTTCCCGTTTTTTTTTCCATACTTTCCCCTCCCATTTTTTCCCTGCTTCCCCTCTTTTTTTCCTACTTCCGCTTCCCTTTTGCTTTTTTTCCTATTCCCGCTTATTTTCATACTCCCCCGTCTTATTTTCTACTTCCCCGTATTTTATCTTCCGTCTTTTTTCCCATATTCCCCGTTTTTTTTCCTACTCCCCGTCTTTATTTTCCCTACTTCCCCTTTATTTTCCTCTTCCCCCTTTTTTTTTTTCTTCCCGTTTTTTTTCCCAAAACTTCCCGTCTTTTTTCCCTACTTCCCTTTCCCATTTTCCCTTTTCTTCCCGTCTTTATTTCTCCATACTTCCCCCTCTTATTTTTCCTCTTCCCTTTTTTTTCCCCTTCCCCTTTTTTTTTTCTCCTCTTCCCCCTCTTTTTTTCCCAATTCCCGTCTTATTTTCCAAATTCCCCCTTGATTTTTTCCCTTTCTCAACTTTTTTTTTTTGGTTGTTTGTTTTTTGTTGTTTTTGTTTTGATTATTTAATGTTGTTTTTTTATTTTTTGTTGGGGTTTTTGTTTTTTTTTTGTTTTATTGGTTTCCCCCTTTTTTTGTTTTTTTTTAAAAATTTTTTTTTGTGTTTTTTGGGTTTTTTGTTTGGGTTTTGTTTTTTTTTTTTTACTTTTTCCCGGATTTCCTTTTTCCTCTTAATTTCCTTTCTCCCCCTTTTTTTTTTCTCTTATTTCCCCCTTTTTTCCAATCCCCTTTTTTTTTTCCCAAAATTTAGTCTTAATTTTTACCCCATTTTTTTTTTCCAAAATTCCATTTTTCTACTACATCCTGCTTTTTCTTATTTCCCACTTTTAATTCTCTTATCCCCCATTTTTATTTTCTTTTTCCCCCCAAAATTTTTCTCCTTCCCTTCTTTTTGCTTATTTCCCTCTTTTTTTATTTTTTATTTCCGATCCCCCTTTTGTTTTTACCCCTTTCCCCGCTTTTTGTTTTTACTCCCCTTTAAAATTTCTTCCTATTTTTTTTTCTTACTTTTCCCCCCCTTTGTTCAACTTGCTTTATTCTCATTTTGTCTTTTTTCTCCCTTTCCCATTTTTTTTCTTGTTTTCCCCCCTTTTGTTTCTCCCAATCCCTTCTTTATTCTTTTATCTCCCATCTTCTTCTCCTTTCTCCCCTTTTTTTTTTCCCTACTTTCCAATTTTTTTTTACTCCCGTCTTTTTTGCTTATCTTTCCCCCTCAAATTTCCTTCCTTTTTTATTTTTGTCTCCCCTTTTGTTTCCTACTCCGTCTTTTCTTTATATTTTCCGTCTTAATTTTCTTTCCCCCCTTTTTATTTCTCGTATTCCCCCCTTTTTTTCTCTCATTGTCTTTATTGTTCTACTTCCCATCTTAAATTTTTCCCTTCTCCCTTTTTTTTTTCTTTTCCCCTTTTTTCACTAATCCCGTCTTTTTCTTTCTTCCCCCTTTCAAATTTCTTCCCCTATTTTTAAATTTTTTCGTCTTCCCCCATTTTTCACCATTGCTTTTTTTTCAAAAACCCCCTTTCTTTCCTACTCCCCTTTTTTTTTCTTTTTCTTCCCCCTTTTTTTACCACATCCCTTTTTGTTAATTTCCCCTCCAAACCCTTTCCCCCTTTTTTTCCTTTTACCCCCATTTTGTTTATTCCCCGCTTTAAGAACCAGTTTCCTTTTATCCCCCTTTTTTTTTTTTTTTTCCCCCCTTTTTTTTTATTTTTTCCCGTCTTTTGTTCAATTCCCCGTTTCCCCTTTTTTTTTTCTTTAAATCCCGGCTTTATCGTTCGCTTTTTTGCCTAAATTTAGTTTTTATCCCCTTGCCTGTAAATTTCTTTTGGGGGTTTTTGTGTGGTGTGGTTTTGTGGGTTTTTGGTTTTGGGGTGTGGTTTTTTTGTGTGTGTGAGGGAATTGGTTTTGTGGTTTTTGGTTTTGGGGTTTTTTTTTGGGTTTTTTGTTTGGGTGTGGGTTTTGGGGTTTTGTTTTCTTCCTCCTTAATCTCTTCTTCTGTCCCCTTTCCATGTTTTAAAAATTTTGCTTTTTTCCTTTCCTTTCTTCTAAACTCCTTTTTTTTCCCCCCTTTTTTGCCCACCCCCATATTCTACATGTTTTACCCTCCTTATTTTTCCCCTTTCCCTCCCAAAAAAACTTTTCGTCCCGTCATTTTTTCCTGAAAACTCCGTTTCCTAATTTCCCCCTTTTCTTTCCCCTTTTTTTGCTTATTTTCTTTTTTTTTTTTAAACAGTGCTTTATCGTGCCTGTCATGCCTGCTGAAGTACTCAGTGGCCTTTATCGTGCCTGTCATGCCTGCTGAAGTACTCAGTGGCCTTTATCGTGCCTGTCATGCTGCTGAAGAACTCAGTGGCCTTTATCGTCCCTGTCATGCTGCTGAAGTACTCAGTGGCCTTTATCGTGCCTGTCATGCCTGCTGAAGTACTCAGTGGCCTTTATCATGCCTGTCATGCTGCTGAGACTCAGTGGCCTTTATCGTGCCTGTCATGCCTGCGGAAGTACTCAGTGGCCTTTATCGTGCCTGCCATGCCTGCTGAAGTACTCAGTGGCCTTTATCGTGCCTGTCATGCCTGCTGAAGTACCAGTGGCCTTTATCTTGCCTGCCATGCCTGCTGAAGTACTCAGTGGCCTTTATCGTGCCTGCCATGCCTGCTGAAGTACCCAGTGGCTTTATCGTGCCTGCCATGCCTGCTGAAGTACTCAGTGGCCTTTATCGTGCCTGCCATGCCTGCTGAAGTACCAGTGGCCTTTATCGTGCCTGCCATGCCTGTTCCCACTTCCACAGGATACCGACCTTCGTAGCTTCCATTGCTGATGACGACCAAAGCTTTGGACCAAGACGACGTGAGGGTTCTCTCTGCGAAGGAGATCATCAAAAGCATCTCTCATGAATCCGGCGTTACTGATGACCTGGACACACACGTGTGTGGGGAGGACATTGAGACTGGTGCTACAAGAACTTAAGTCACCTCATGATGTTTACAATCAAGCTGACTGCGAATGCCGTATAAGGAACGAGCTGAGGCTCATGTCGTCACTAGGAGTCGTCCCATTCGAGCACAACAAGCAGCCACCATTCAGGAAAAGAGGAATCGGAGAAAACGGGGCCCATCCTTGCAGGACGCCATTCATGCAGCGTCTGTGGACGACTTGTGCCTCAGGAATTGACCTTCATTCCTACATGAGAACCCACATCAGCACATGACCTGCCTACCTACTCATCCGTCGGACACGTCGGTGCAATCCATCATCATGAGTTCAGAAGCATGAAAGGCAATGTTTCTGTACTTGATTGAAGCTATAAATTACAAATGTGAGTAGTGCATTTTCTTTTATTGGGAGACTAGGTCTAACTCCAGGTAGCAGTAAATGTATATCTCGCTCTAATCTGCTTGAAGACTACATGAGATAACCAGGCTTTTTTCATCATATATGTCGAGGTGACAACCAGGCCCGAGAAATACTGACACTGCCGTGAAGGGAAGTTTAAGAAGCATCGTAAAAGCTGTATCATGAGGCGAATGAAAATCAGCAGTTGAAATCATAACGACGCCAGCAGAGCGTGAACAGGCATAATATATTATGCGAGACAAACCTTGTTTAATTCGGCAGATGTATGTGGACGATTACTGTGATCTTTGCAGAGTTTCGTTCCATAGGAAGGCCACATGGCATGACAGGACTAAGTTTCTGTTGAAAAGCCAGAACAGTTTGTTTTCCGTCACCGAACAGACCCTAAATTCTGCCGCCGACCCTAAATATTTTTTTCGCCGCCGAAAAACAAGCAAAACAAACAAATGAATAAACGAAACTAAACGTGCGCTAATACAATAACACATACGTAGAAGTTGTGGTCGAGGACCGGCAGAGCAATCGGCAACAGCACTGAAGTTCTCCGGATTCTTTCAAGGGAAAGCACTCCTTTGGATCAAAATGTCGAGGAAAAGTATAAATAGTGTACACCATGCGACTGCTTTCAGGTAACGTAAACTTTCTTTTGAAAATCCGACCTACCCACCTTATCTTTAGTAGTTATGTTCCCGAAAAAAATGAGTCCCAAACATCAGTCAACGTGCGTTGCCCATGAATTCGAGGCAGGAAGAGATTCTAGACCTGAGACAAAAGTACGCCCCACCTTGTTTCAAAATCACTCCTCGATCAGTGATTTGGGGTATGGTCCAGAAACACCCTATATAGGACAATTTGGGCTCTTTCCCATTTCCACCTCCTATACACCACGCTCATATACAGCACGCGAGTTTTAGGAACTTGCCTGTATTCATTCTATTAGGTATTTCTGAAGCATGTCCCAAGCAACTAACCGGACTGTGGTTTTGAAAATAGACCTGCTGGTTTAAGTACATCCCCTAAAACTCAAGTGCAATATAAGTCGCTATATATCTTTTGTCGTTTGCGGACACTTCGAGAATGTTGAAGGTGGAGGGTGATTTTGGAGAAAGAAAAAAAAGTGGGAGATCGGCCTTGACCTGCTCCTCAGGGAATGAGTTTTGGCAGGTGTCCTAAGGCACGTTTTCCTGGGCCAGGAGTCCCGTCCCCAGTCTGAAATCTTCCACAATCATGGCCTCTATTGAGGCTAACTCCAACAGTCTTTCAGACGCGGGCCCGTAGCGTGAACCATTGCGTAACGGTGACTGGTTTCATGTAACAGAATCCTTTTGTATAGCTACAGACACAGTATCCTTGAGGGACATACAGACACAGTATCCTTGAGGGAAACCCAGTTGGTTGCTCTCCCAAGGGAAGGACAGAAAGGACCAGAGAGGAAGGAGGGAGGATAATTATGGCTGTGGTCAGGTGATACTCAGTATAGTTTCTTGTGATGCTTGTTGTTGTTGTTGTTGCTGCTGCTGCTGCTGTAGTTGTTACAAAAACAACTACATCAGCAGCAGCCGCAGCCACAACAACCGTCATTAATCCGTCAAACCTTTTTATCACTCCCTTCTTTCTTTCTTTCTTTTCTTTTCGGGGGTGGAGTGTGGGGTGTATGGGGGGGATAGGGGTTGGGTGGTGGTGGTGGAGGGCTGGGGTTTATACGCTTTAGACAGGAACATCTGCCTTCTTACTTTTTTTTCTGTCTTTTTTTCTCTTTCTTTTTCAACCATACGATCAGCATACGGGATCTTGGTTTATTGCGCGATCCGAAAGTCTAGCGTTGGGATTGCCTCCCCCTCCATAAACCACTCCACCCATCCCTACAACTGTCACCCCTACCTTCAGGCCCCATCCCTTCCCTCCCCTCACTTACAGTCTCATGGAGATAGGGAGTTAAAGAAAGAAAAGAAGAAGAAGAAGAAGAAGAAGAAGAAGAAAAAATTGCATTTTGTGTGGGCATTTTTGAAGAAGAAGAAGAAGAAGAAGAAGAAGAAGAAGAAGAAGAAGAAGACGAAGAAGAAGAAGAAGAATTGTTTATTGTGTGCATTTTGTTTGTTTGCTTTTTGTTTGAAGAAGGAGGAGGAGGGGTAGCAGGAGGAGGTGAAGGTGTGTGTGTGTGTGTGTGTGTGTGTGTGTGTGGTGTGTGTGTGTGTGTGTGTGTGTGTGTGTGTGTGTGTGTGTGTGTGTGTGTACCGATGTGTTACGTTGTCTGTCTTCCGATGTGTTACGTTGTCTGTCTTGCATTGTGTTACCTTGTTTCTCTACCCATGTGTTACCTTGTCTGTCTTCCGATGTGTTACCTTGTTTGTCTACCGATGTGTTACCTTGTCTGTCTTCTAATATGTTACCTTGTATGTCTTGCATTGTGTTACCTTGTTTGTCTACCTTGTACTATCTTGACTGTCTTGCATGGTGTTACCTTGTCTGTCTACCGATATGTTACCTTGTCTGTCTACCGATGTCTTACCTTGTCTGTCTACCGATGTCTTACTTGTCTGTCTGCCGATGTGTTACCTTGTCTGTCTACCGTTGTGTTATCTTGTCTGTCTGCCGTTGTGTTACCTTGTCTGTCTACCGATGTGTTACCTTGTCTGTCTGCCGTTGTGTTACCGTGTCTGTCTACCGATGTGTTACCTTGTCTGTCTACCGATGTGTTACCTTGTCTGTCTACCGATGTGTTACCTTGTCTGTCTACCGTTGTGCTACTTTGTCTGTCTACCGATATGTTACCTTGTCTGTCTTGCGTGCGATGTTTCCTTGTCTGTTTTGTGTTGTGTTACCTTGTCTGTCATTGCATTGTGTTACTATGTCTGTCATTGCATTGTGTTACTATGTCTGTATTGCATTGTGTTACTATGTCTGTCATTGCATTGTGTTATATGTCTGTCATTGCATTGTGTTACTATGTCTGTCATTGCATTGTGTTACTATGTCTTGTCATGCATTGTGTTACCTTGTCTGTCATTGCATTGTCTTACCTTGTCTGTCATTGCATTGTGTTACTATGTCTGTCATTGCATTGTGTTACTATGTCTGTCATTGCATTGTGTTACTTGTCTGTCATTGCATTGTGTTACTATGTCTGTTTTGTGTTGTGTTACTTGTCTGTCATTGCATTGTGTTACTATGTCTGTCATTGCATTGTGTTACTATGTCTGTTTTGTGTTGTGTTACCTTGTCTGTCCTATGTTGTGTTGCCTTGCCTGTCTTGTGTGTTGTTGTCTCGCCTTTCTGTATTGTATTGTCTTGTCTTTCTTTATGTTCTGAGGTCTCTTCCGTGGCGTTCATCTCTCTTCGCTTGCGTTCGCTTGATTTCCTTTAACTGTGATGTCTCGTCTTTCTT
>CM031608.1:58045554-58070554 GCA_018398815.1 Conus ventricosus
TTGCACTTGGCTTTTCCTGGTAGTCACCACTTCGCCCAGCACTGCCGGCCAGTCCCCACACTCCGCATCAAAGCAACAGTTGCTAAGGTTTCACCCCGTGTTGATAATCCAGCCTATGACAACATTCCTAGTTTCGCTGAGTACATTCAGAACATACAACACAGGCCATCCCCAAGCGCACAGTTTCGCTCTGAGACAACGCCGCTCAGGACCAGTAACCGAAATGTCATTCACCATTTGTCACAGCACACGCTGCGCATCGTATCTACAGTCCAAAGATGGACTTATACTTCTCTCACAGGAGCCTGTCGAACAAGTTAATAAAAGTTCCAACCGCCGCTCCCAGAGTACGTAAAATCCTGGCACGCAGTCTGTTGCGTCTGTTCGTTGGCTTCTGTACAGAACGCAAAAAGAACCGACACGTTTGTCAATAGTCACTCTTCCCATCCACGACTAGCTTGTTCAGATCACACGCCAAAAGTTGCGCCGCGTTTGCTTGTATCCACTCACTACGTGATGGTAATAGGGGGGCGGAGGATAACAGGCAGCTTGGAACTGGTGTGGTGGGGGATGGGGAGGCCCCAGAGAAGCCAGTTCTCTCTCTGGAAACGGGTAGCGGCAGCGTACCCCTGTAGACAAGCTTCCAGCCATCAAGCGGTAGCGAGCCAGACCGTGGCTTTCTCGTCGTCGCTGCGCCAGTCAGTGGTGATGAGGCCTGAGAAGGGAGCGGCTTTTGGGCTCGTGTCCGCCACTGGCATCATTATCGATCCCCGGCCTCCCTTGTTGGGCCTCACTTCTTTCAGGGAGAGGCAGAAAGAATAGCAGAGAGTGGGTGTGTACGTTGTCGCTCTCTTGGAGCTGTGTTGAAAGCCATCAGTGACTGTCTGTCTGTCTGGCCGTCTGTGTGTTGGTCTGATGGTCTGTCTGCCGAATTACAGACCTTTCAGTCTGTTAATTTGTACGTGAGTCCCTCTGATTCTCATTCTCTCTCTCTCTCTCTCTCTCTCTTCTCTCTCTCTCTCTCTCTCTCTCTCTCTCTCTCCTCTCTCTCTCTCCACTGTAATTTCAGAAACTCACGATCATTAATAAGCAACGCGGAATTGATCGTTCATATCCTGTTCCAACAGTGATGAATTCGACTGATACATTGACTTTTTTTAAACACTAAACCTAAATACGATTAAAAAAAACACTCTAGTTCTAACCTGGCTTCTTTTTAAGCAGTAAAGAATTTGCTTTGTGGATTGTTCCCGTGCAGCGATAGATGTCAAGCCGTTTTAACTCTGCCGTTGGAAATCAAAACTGTAATTCCCAGCGGGAAAGTTCGTAATTACAATCTCCATGAGAAGGATTCTGAATCCGATCAGCTGAAGATCACGATTTCGATTTGTTCCACGCGCAGATCAATAACATATCGAAACTTTTACTAATGCAGATCGTAACTTTGAATTGTTTCTTAGGACAAGAAATGGAGTTTTATTCATGAGCCGAGTTTTGTCAAAACTAAGGGTTTTTTTTTTTGTTCAGTTTCGTCGAAACTAAGTTTGTTTTTCCCAGATTATGGTTAAAATCCTCGTTTCGTTAGCCGATATTTATTTCTGCTCTGATCTTCGATTCCTTTTCAGAGATTTTCTCCCACGTCGTTCTATTCCCACTCCATCCACCCTACCTCCACCTCCTTATCTCCCCGCCACCCCCTCCCCCTCCCCACCTGCACAATGAACCCATACATTTGATCGTCTCAATGGACCATAAAGGGAGCTGTCAGTGTGAGATTGTCTTGCCGTCACCAACCAGTGAAGACACGGCATTGTTGCTGAATCACTCAATAATGTAAGGCATAGCGTGTTCTGGTTTGAAACAACACATCCAGACATTATCTCCTACCCCAATCCATTGATGACAGTAATAGGTTAGACACGGAGACAGACTGATAGGGGGGAGGTGGGGGGTGGGGGGGGGGGGGGCACCCCTCTGGAGTGTAGACCATCCCCACACCCATGCATCTATCCTGAGGACTAATCCATGCTGGACACTCCGTCACCACACCATCATTGGCACGTGGGTAGAGGACAAGTCAAACGGAAGCCTTCACACGGGAACAGGACAGAAAGTTTGCAGGTATAATCAGTGAGGAAGGGAATGATGACGGGACAGAACGTTTGGCAGGTATAATCAGTGAGAAAGAGAATGATGACGGGACAGAACGTTTGGCAGGTATAATCAGTGAGAAAGAGAATGATGACGGGGGTGCTTTTGGATGGTTGCTTTCGAGACAAGCAACATGTCAGGATTACTCATTTGTTGTTGTTGGGTGTTTCTTTTCTCTCTTTTTTTTTCTATCCCATCTTCCTTTCTATCTCAGTGGCGCTATCTCCTTGCTGCTTATTTCGGCTTCCTGTCCACAGCGGCATCTTGGTTTGTCCCGCCACAGCCCCGACACTGGTAGTCTACAGAGAACAGTCGGTGTTAAGTCGTCATGAGGCAACCCACCAGAGGAGACACTGCACTGCTGCCGAGTCACTTCGGTATTGTTCAGTGGTGTCTGTTCTGTTCCAATACACGCAAAACGTCACCCACTAAGCCTGTACTGACGGCAATGATTCCTAAGTGATCGTCTCTCTCTCTCTCTCTCTCTCTCTCTCTCTCTCTCTCTCTCTCTCTCTCTCTCTCTCTCTCTCTCTCTCTCTCTCTCTCTTCTGAAGGGCGCCACCGCATCCGCTCAGCAATGACCTCCATGATCGTGTCCAAAAAAAGCTACACCGGCACGAACCCACCAAGGGCATTGACGTGGAGAGGAAATCGAAAGCAAAGTCATCAGGAGAGCAGGGCATGAAGAACCACGGAATTTCACTTTTTGTATCTATTCTTATCGCGTAGGATGAGTCTGATGAAGATGATGCTGTGAATTTCACTTATTGTATCTATTCTTATCGCGTAGATGATCTGATGAAGATGATGCTGATTTCACTTGTATCTATTCTTATCGCGTAGGATGAGTCTGATGAAATGATGCTGTGGTTTCACTCATTGGATCTTCTTTATCGCGTCAGCATCTGATAAATGATGCTGGAATTTCACTTTGAGCTATTCTTATCGCGTTGATGATCTAGAAGCAGACCTTGAATTTCGCTTATTGTATCTATTCTTATCGGTATGAGCCTGATCAAGATGTGCTGTGAATTTCACTTAATATGATCTATCTGGCCGCGATATTCTGTAAGATGACTGTGAATTTCACTTTTGTACTGTCTTATGCGTAGGTGAGTCTGATGAAATTGATGCTGTGAATTTCACTTCATTGACTATTCTTATCGCGTTAGGATGTGTCTGAGAGTAGCTGTGAATTTGCACTTATGTATCTAGTCTTATCGGTAGATGGTTTCTTGATGAAATAGTAGTTTTCACTTAATGTTATACTATTGTACAGCTAGGATTTGTCTTGAGTGATATGTCGAATTTCACTTATATCTATTCGTTAGCGTAGGATGACCTGATGAGTGATGCTGTCGAATTTCACTTATTGTATCTATTCTTATCGTAGGATGAGTCTGATGAAGATGATGCTGTTGGGTTCCTCTGACCTGAACATGCATGACAAAGGTCCGCTAGGCTTCTCTCTGATATATCGGATCACCAGGCCCGAAACTGTAAAACCTCAGTGTCGCAGGAACTATTGAGCGACCAGTGTCTAGATCATCCTGAAACGGGTAAAGTAATGTCTGGTTCCGTCTTCCAGTGAGATTCGAAGAAACTCAACTTCAGGTAGGAGGCGGCCGGGCAAAAAACAACCAAGACCCCCACCTAACAAAAAAAGCTTTATATGGGAACTGAATTTACCACCATCTAGCCAGAATCCACGACGCTAACGGCTGAGCCATGGCAGCCGGGGTTGGGTCTGCATGTATCCCTTGGTTATCCTTGAAGAAAGAAAAAAGAAGAAGAAAAAGAAAACAAAAACAAAAAACGCCGGGCAACCAAAACGGAAGAACAAACACATCAGAAACAAACACTACGCGTTTCGACCTCTTTGGTCTTCTTTAGGCCAGATAAACAAGAGAATGAAAACAAATAAAGGAACAGACAGTTATTTATCTCCTCAAATTGGGCCCTAAATGAATTTTAGATTTTTCGCTCAGTGTACTGTATATCTGTAAAGTGTATATCATAAATGTGCATATTCGTCTTTTCTTTTAATTTTTTTTTTTTACGTTGTTTTTGATTAGCCTGGAGAAGACCAAAGAGGTCGAAACGTGCAGTGTTTGTTTTCTCGTTTGATCATTTCTTCACTAAGCGGCAGAATGATTTTCCTTCCTTAGTTTTGTTTTTCCATTTCCGCTCGCAGCCACCTCACTTTAAAACCCTTCTGTGGGGTCATGAGATAATATTATGTTTTGTACATGCAATCGAATCTAATTGCTTCTGGCAAGATGTACTCCTTGCTGATATGGGTTTCATGCTCAATATTAGTGAGGTGAGTTATTCCGTGTAGACCCTGCTGACATCTCTCTCTCTCTCTCTCTTCCTCATCTCTCCTCCTCTCCTCTCTCTCTCTCCTCTCTGTGTCGGGGGCGCATGCGCGGATGTCACAGAGAAAGGGCCTACATTCAGAGCTCCGCAGATTAATTCGAATTACGGTTGCCCATTCACATGTTAAAGTTTAACATTCCTGCGCACAACGTTGATGACGATACCAGTCAAGCCATGCCAGTAGCTCCACTCACCTTTAGAGCGGTATGTGGGAGTTTTACCGCTGTGTTTATCCACTTCATGTACCTGAGGGCAAAACGAAGAAGGCCATGTTTTTGCTGACCTTGAGAGTTCGGCAGAGGTCAACCGGTGTCTTCGTGGGAGTGTTGCTGACACTTCTGTTCTGGGGGGACCTTTTACACCGGTGTGGTGACGTGGAAAAGAACCCCGGACCACATTCATGGCAAGGAAACCCGACAGTCACGACTGACCTCTGCTGGAAGATGAACAGCAAGGACAACATGGATTCCCCTGGACGCCAATCTACAGACGGAAAAGCTGACCACACTGTCAATGAGGTGATGGACACTTTGTTAAAAAATGAACCATGACTTAAATACAAAGTTCGACGTAATGCAAGGTGACATCAAGGAATTGAAAGAGGAATTTAGAAGTCTGAAATACAAAATGGCGACACTCGAAGAGGAGGTTTTGACGTTAAACCAAGCAAAGAAAGCCCTGGAAAGTGAAAATGAAATGTTAAAAGCTAGATGTGAAAATCTTGAGCGCAGAACTGATGAACTTGAAGACAGATCGAAACGGAACAACCTCATATTCCATGGAATACCTCGCAAAGACTATGAAACGTGGAAGGATTGTGAAGACAGTGTCAGGAACTGATTGTGGACCAACTGGAACTGACAGGAGAGTGTCAATTCGACCGTGTGCACCGTGTGTCCTCCAAGAAGGACTCTCCGATTGTGGCTAGGTGTACATTTTTCAAAGACAAAGAAGACATTCTGAGAGCTAAAGGTAAGCTGAAAGGCACATCTATTTTCGTTGGAGAGGACTTCAGTAGAAGAGTCAGAGACATTAGGAAAAAACTTGGTCCTTATTTAAAAGAGGCAAGAGAGGCTGGGAGAAGAGTCAGTATGGTCTTTGACCACCTTATTATTGACGGAACCAAATTTTACCTCGTGCTAATGGAAATCTTGTTCAGACAAAATAGGGATTAGGCCGGCCGAATGTGTTCAAAAGAAATTTAGCCTCTGGTGATTATGATTTCAACGTTGCAGAATTTACACAGGGGATCACTGAACAAGTTACAACCGGTCGAGTTTGTGTCAAAAACAGATCGTGCAAAACATGTGCTTTCCGTCGTTGGTGAACCTGTTAGCGTGCCGCAGAAATCAGTGGGTTTGAAGAAAATGGGTCACATTCATTAGGGGGCCGTATTGAAAGTGTTTTTGAAAAAAAAGTTAACAATAAAAAGAACGGCCCAAAGAATGTGCATGTGAATATGAACAAGAATATTAATTTTTTGCATTGGAACATATCTGGTATTTTGTCCAAATTGAATGACAATTCTTTCACTTCCTATCTTTCATCTTTTGACTTATTTGTTTTAGTAGAGAACATTTGTTGATAGCTTTGATCCACTAGCATTCCCGAATTACAAAGCATATTGTAAACCAGCAGTTTAAGCTGTCTAAACAGGGGAGACGTTCTGGGGGGGGGGGGGGGGGGGGGGGTTCTTTGTCTCATTAAAAAACGAAGTTGTTAATTATGTAACGGAAAGAATAGTTTGAACGCAGGAATTTCCTTTGATTTTCTATAAACAATCATTGTTTTGGTACTGATAAAGATATTCTTTTTATTTGTTGTTATATCCCGCCAGAGCATTCTCCATATTATAAACGCTAGTAGTATAGATAGTGATGTGGAATTACTTGAAGATATTCTTACTGATACCGTACTAAGTGATGATATGTATATTTTGGTGTGTGGAGACTTAAACAGTAAACAGGAGATACATTTCCAAGGATTATGTAGTTTTGGCAACACTGCTGTAGATGATGAAATCAACGAAGGAATGATTCGAAATTCGCAAGATAAAGTAATAAATTCATATGGCAGGAAGCTTTAAACCTTTGTAATTCATTGGGAATATGTATGCTGAAATGGTGGTTGTGATGGAGATATAGATGGTCATTTTACTTACATTTCTGATACTGGCAGTAGTGTGAAGGATTACGTTTTGGCATGTGATGACTTTTTTCTCTGTTTTGCATTCATCTTGTGAATTCATGTGGTGGACAGAATAGAATCTAATCATCTCCCTGTAGAATGATGTATTAAAACACAGAAATAAGAATACACTGCATTGTTAAACTGTAGATCAAAGGAAACAGTTTTCATTGAGAGGTATAGATGGAAAGTTGACTGTGCTGAACAATTAATTGAAGCCATGAGTCATCCGGATTTTCAAGACACTTTAAAGTTGTGCAGCTCAAATGATTGATGCAGACATAGATGGAGCTCTGGAATTATTTAATGATTGTATTTTGCAACACGCTGGTTGTATGAAAGAAAGATTTTTTTGATGAGAGATCAGACAAAAAGAGAAATAAATGGTTTGATGAAGAATGTAAGATTGGAAGAAAAAATGTGAGAATGTTACTTTCGCAGGTTTGTAGAACGTTAAAGATAATGACAGGACCGAGTATTGTAAAGCTCGAAGAGAATACAAAAATCTCTTGGAAAGAAAAGAAAAGGAATATAGAATTTTGCAACTTAATGATCTGGTGTCTTCTGTAGTAATCAGTACAAGCTTTGGGAAGCAGTGCACAAAAATTGTTCCCAAAAGACGTGGTATATACAATAATATTAGTACGGATGACTGGTTTTTTGCATTTAAAAAAAAATTATATTCTTGACAAGCAGGTTGATAATACAAACTTGGAAGAGGAGTATGACTATTCAGTTGAAGACAATGAAGAGAGATGGTTAATCAGCCAATTACGAAAGAAGAGGTTATTGGTGCATTGGGGAAATTAAAGAATCAAAATCAGCGGGTCCAGATGGTGTAATAGGTGAATTTTTTAAAGTTTTCTAATGATCATGTTGTTATGTTTTTTGGTTAGGTTGTTTAATGCTCTGTTTGATAAAGGTGTATATCCTGAACAATGGACAGAATCCATAATTTGTACATTACATAAAAAGGAGATGTAGATGACCCGATTATTACAGGGGCATACCACTGAGCAATGTGAGCAGTAAACTTTACAGTTCAATAATTAACGTAAGACTGCAAAAATGGATTGAAGAAAATAATATCACTGGTGAGTATCAGGCTGGATTTAAACAGAATTATTCAACAATAGATCATATTTTCACACTTATGGCGTCCGTTCAAAAGCAGTTAGTGAACAATAGAAAGTTGTATGTTGCTTTCATAGATTTGAAAAAGCTTTCGATTCCATATTAAGAAAACTGTCTGTGGCCATACTTGTTAAAAAATGGAATAAGGGGGAAATGTATGCCTGTATAAGAAGTATGTAGATAATGTTAAAGCAAGAATAGGAAATAATGCAGATTTGACAGATTTTATTACTTGTTCAAGAGGGGTAAAAACAGGTGATGTGTGCAGTCCAGTTTTGTTTTCTTTGTTTATTAACGAACTTGCTTTAGAAATAATTGAAAATGGAAGGCATGGAATGACATTTTCGCCTGATTTCTCTGAGTTGTTTATTTTATTATTTGCAGATGATATCATTTTGATGTCAGAAACAGTGGTTGGACTACAAACTCAGTTGAATAGTTTATATACAGCATCCAGTTATCTGGAATTGACGGTGAATATGAATAAAAGTAATAATTATAGTTTCAGGAAAGGTGGTTACTTAGCTGCAAGGGAAAAATGGATATATGGTACAACAGAATTGAAAGTTGTTAACAGTTTATAAATATCTAGGTATGTGCTTTTCAACCAAACTAGTGTCTATACAGCATGTGATGAATTGGTAAGTAAAGCTAAACGAGCATTAATAACAATTCAGAGAACATTGTATAAACTTGAGAATAATTCACCTGAACTGTTTTTTTAAAGCTATTCGATGCCCAAGTTCAGCCTATAGTACAGTATGGTGCTGAAATATGGGCTTTGGATAAGGCGGCTTTAGAAATAGAAAAGGTGCACACATATGGTCTTAAAAAGTTCTTAGTGTAGATATAAGAACACCGAAACGACTTCTTGTATGGCGATCTAGGTAGATACCCTATATACTTAAACTCTTATGTGCGTTGCATACATTCTGGTTAAAGCTGACCCGTATGGGGAACATAGATTACCATATAAGGCATATAGAATGTTATGTTGTCTTGACGAAAAGGGGAAGTATACGTGGGTTACACATGTTCGTACGACTTTAGACAAGTATGGATTTTCTTATGTTTGGGATAATCAGGGTGTAGAGTCGTTTCAATGTTCATTAAATAATTTAAACAGAGAATAACTGATTGCAGGTGGCAGGAATGGGACAATCATACGCAAACAAGTGAGAGATACAGTTTTTATAGAGCGTTTAAAAATAGTTATCTAAGGGAGCCCTATGTGTCTATGAATATAAACAAATTTGTATAGAATGCCCTAAGTAAATTTAGATTTGGAGTTTCACCTATACTGACACATTCTTTAAGGTATACAAGAAGAACTGAGGCACAGATGTTATGTCCAATATGTTCATCTGCTGAGGAAGATGAGATCCATTTTGTCTTTATGTGTCCAGCTTACAGTGATTTAAGAAAAGAATTCATTCCCCAAAAATACTACATTAATCCATGTATGTTCAGGTTGTGTCTTTTACTTTCATCGTCTAACATTGTAACGATGCGAAACTTGTCATTGTACTTATATAAAGCCTTTGTAAGACGTGCTGTCATCATTAACTAGATGCTATTATTTTGCATTGTACTGGTAGACATGTATTTACACTGTGTGGTTACGTTTGTAACTGTATTTTGATTGAGGCCCCATCAGAATGGGCCAATGGCCTTCTGATTAAAGCATTCATTTCATTCATTCATTCATTCATTCATTTCATTCATTCATTCATTCATTCATTCATTTATTCTCTCTCTGTGTCTGTCTCTGTCGTCTGTCTGTCTGTCTGTCTGTCTGTCTGCTCTTCTCTCTCTCCTCTCCCTCTCTCTCTCCTTCTCTCTCTCTCTCCTCTCTCTCTCTCTCAGTCGTCCGCTGATGAGTGCGATCCAGCGGACGAAAGGCCTAGGAGCAGGCAATACCAATAGATCTGCCTTTGGGAGGGACTGCGATTGTTCCCTCATGCAGCTAGTGAAGGGTTTTCATATTTATAAAATATTTTCTTAATCTCATGTCCTCCCTTCAGCCCCCCCCCCCCTTTTACTTCATCATTAGTAGAGCCCCCCCCCCCCTCCACTATTTTTTTTTTTTGTATAGTATATTTTTGTATTTAAGTTGAAATCTTTGCAAAGTCATATATGTAATGATGAAAAATTGTTTTGGTACCTGCACTTGATTATGCTCCCAGGACGACTACTTAAAGTTCAGATTTTAAATAAAATAACCAACAAAGTTGTTTCGAGCCGGCGCTCTCGTGTTGGTTTTATTTTCTCATTTTAAAATCTTATTTTAAACTGGTATGTCGCTCCCTTTTTGGTTGAGCATTTTTAGTATTCTGAGTGGCGTTTTAACTCTGATTTTATTGATTGCTCCTCACGTTGAGCACTGTGGCCTAGCAGAATCTAAATTTAAAATGGAGAAAATTAACTTTGGGCAGTCCACCAAAAATATACCTTTTCGAACCCGCAACTCTACATTAAAAAACTCATAGACCCTGACGAGAGCGCCGGCTCGAAACAACTTTGTTGGTTTTATTTTCTCATTTTAAAATCTTATTTTAAACTGGTATATATAATAAATATATATATATACATACATATATTTATATATATAAATGTAACAGGGAGAGAGAGAGAGAGAGAGAGAGAGAGAGAGAGAGAGAGAGAGAGAGAGGAGAGAGAGAGGGAGAGAAGAGAAATATAGATAGATAGATAGATAGATAGATACAGAAAGAGATAGTTAGATATATTATACACACACACGCGCGCGCACACACACACACACACACACACACACACACACACACACACACACACACACACACACACACACACACACACACGAGCCCGCGCGCACGCACGCACGCATGCTCTACGCACGCACACACGCACGTACGGACGCACGCGCGCGCGCGCGCACGCACGCACATCACTCACTCACTCACCACTCCACACACACCACACACACACACACACACACACACACACACACCACACACACACACACACACACACACACACAGGTTGAACCTCATTCCTTCTGATATGGGTTACTCTGGGTTATATGATTAACCCCAGACATACATGCATAAATAATTAGTGTGTGTGTGTGTGTGTGTGTGTGTGTGTGTGTGTGTGTGTGTGTGTGTGTGTGTGCACGCGCGGGCGCGCGCGCGCGCGAGCCTCCCACAATCAAATAATTAAAGTCGCGTAACTCTTCACTAATGCTGATTGCAATACCAATTCATCTACCTCAGACGCAGGCAAGAAACACTCAGAGCACACAAGGAAATGTTCCTAGTGCAGTCGGGTCCACTCACCTCGAGTTAACATAATTATGCGCACGACAGCAACCATTATAAGAAAAACAAACAAACAAACAAACACAATATTACATACGTTTACGACTGGAGTCGCCTTTTGTTTGGAACAGTACCATGCCGTGCACACAGACAAACCGAAACAAATGCAAGGCACCTCAGTGTGACCGTTAAGGAAAGACATCTTAAACGAGGCGGGGAGACGCCATCCATAAATTATGAATAAGGAAAGTAGCGTTTCTCCTCCTTAGCGAAACAGTTACAGGCACGCAGCTTCAAAAGTCTGCTTTGAGCCGCTTATTTTCCCAGCATACGTAGAGACAACAAAGAATACACTTTCTTCTATTATATGCTGTGCCACGGTACTCGTCGCCATGGGTGCAAGGTGGATGGTTACTGTTTTTCTGTATGCTTTTGTGTCCATCAGTGCGACGGATGGGTAATGTGAGTAGCAGTTCTTCAGAAGGATGTGGTTTTTCCCTGTACACTTCTTGACAGCATCTGTGCTAGGTAAATGGGCACTGTAAGCGGCACTAGTTTGGAGATATGTACTGTGGATGTGTGTGGCGTGTGTGTGTATGTGGTGTGTGTGTTGTGTTGTGTGTGTGTGTGTGTAGTGTGTGTGTGTGTGTGTGTGTGTGTGTGTGTGTGTGTGTGTGCGCACGCTACTTGTCTGCATCTGTGCAAAATGAATGGATACTGTAAGTAGCCTTACTTCAGAGTTGCGTACTCTATTTTTCTGTATGTTTTGTCTGCAACTGCACTACGTGAATGCACACTGAAAACAGCATTCTTTCGGAGTTATGTACCTTTTTTTCTGAGAGCGTTTTTGCCTGCATCTTCTCCAGACCAATGCGAACAGTAAGTATTACTATAGGAAGGATTTCACATACATATATAGAAGAGAGATGCTGGGTTCTGGCAGTCAACCCTCCATATGTTCGTTGTTCTTTCTTGGGCAGCGTGCTGATTGCAAAATGCTACTGGCATCCTATTGTCATTTAAACATGCAGATATGGCAGCACGACAGTTCCCAGGCATGGCACGATTTCTACCACGCCACCACAGGACTAGCCCGTCATACTGTCCGATCAACACGTAACCCTCACAGATCGAATTTTCATTATATATATATATATATATATATATATATATATATATATATATATATATTATATATGCACATATAACAAACTACTAAATTCCAAGGATAAGTACTGAGCACCATTCCAGCAACTTACAGAGCAGCTTGGTGTTGCAATGACTGCAAGAAATATTGAATTATAAACAAAGCTTGCTGTTATGTCTTAGATTGAAGAAATAGGGGGAGATAAGTATTCATATCTGCAGTGGTAGATAATTCTGCCTAACTAACAGTATGTGCTTGAATGGGGAAAAATAAAATTAATGCTTTTCAAAATGAGCCTTCAGCAAGCTTATAGTCTCCAAGAGGGAGACATCTTCCAATAGAGAGGGAAACTCACTAACATATAACTCCTGGTCATATACCGATATTTCGAAACCTGATTGTTTCTCATCAGTGACCGCGGAAAGTGGTAATTTGACTCCTCTGCCTTTTCAGTTTTAAGTAGAATGCAATCCCAGAAAAGGCTGGTGTGCAATACCGTAGTATGTTTGTTGAGTTTTCAAAAAACCAACCAAAGGTGCCACCTAAGACGCAAAAGAAAATCATGAAAGAGCAAAACAAGCTACATTTTCTGGTGAAAAGTAGAAAATATAAAAAGATAACCTCTTAAGACACAAGTGCTGAGGGCCAGTTCTTGGAATGAATCCGCAAGGGACTAAACTACCAAAAACTACTAAATTCCAAGGATAAGTACTGAGCACCATTCCAGCAACTTACAGAACAGCTTGGTGTTGCAATGACTGCAAGAAATATTGAATCATAAACAAAGCTTGCTCTTATGTCTTAGATTGAAGAAATAGGGGGAGATAAGCATTCATATCTGCAGTGGTAGATAATTCTGCCTAACTGACAGTATGTGCTTGAATGGGTGAATGGGGAAAAATGAAATTAATGCTTCTCAAAATGAGCCTTCAGCAAGCTTACAGTCTCCAAGGGGGAGACATCCTCCAATAGGCAGGGAGACTCACTAACATATAACTCCTGGAATGGTGTTCGGTACTTATCCTTGGAATTTATTAGTTTGTTGTATATATATATATATATATATATATATATATATTATATATATATATATATATATATATATATATATATATATATATAACACACACACAAAATAATGTTCAAAAATCGCTGGCACCGCACACATCTGGAGTCTTCAGAGAAGAAGGAATAACAAAGAACAACAAAGAAAACTCGACCACTTTAAGGAAGCTATGATCAATATTATTACTGTAAATAATCTCGGCTCCTCTCTCTCTCTCTCTCTCTCTCTCTCTCTCTCTCTCTCTCTCTTCTCTCTCTCTCTCTCTCTCTCTCTCTCTCTCTCTTCTCTCTCCTCTCAATCTATCTGTTGCTTTACATGTTTAAGGCACACATCACATCCGAAATACATTCCTTCGCCCGGTCTTCACCATGAAGTGGAAATCCTTTCTTGAATTGAGACCATTGAAAATTGTGCTAAGGTTACACTGGTATCAAATCTCCTTGCGAAGTAGATCTTCATCATCATCTGCAGAGTCAAATGCAGTGATCTTGAGGAATGGGAGGTTCTTGTCTTTTGGATGGGGAATATGATTCACATGGGCAGCAAGTCTACACTTCTTGGTTTTCCCCACATTGATGTCCGACTTGTGGTTGGCCCAACGGAGTTTTAAATTGTTGGTAGAGCCCACATACACCTCGGTTACATGGAGAGAGCAGGAGATGGCATACAACACTCTTGGTGTCTCGCAAGTGATGTGTTTGGAGATGTGGATTATTCTGCCATCGAACAAAGACCTCAGACTCCTGGTAATAATGGCATGTTTGCATGTATCACAACGGTCTTTGCAAGGGAAGAAGCCAGGTTCTTCGTTAGGACCATGCTGTCGGAATCTTTGGGGGACAAGTGGGCTTGTAAATTTCCCCAATGTTCCTCCTTCTCCTGTCTGCCAAGATCAACATCTTCTTGGGAAAGATTTCTTCGTTCTTCTTGTTGGCATAGAGAATTTTCAAATTTTCATTGATGATTTGTCCTTTGCTGGGCACTCTCGGGTCAAATGTTGTAACCCAAGCCAGTTTCTTCGTCTGCTTCTTGCGAGGTTGATGAAGAAGTGTTTCTCTGTCCTTGCTGGCTCCCTTAATGAGACGTGAATGGGCTACATCCCACTTCCAACCTGACACACACAGATATTTGGAATACTCTTGTATCCTAGCTGCTGGAATACGACTCCGCATGATCTGCAGTGACGAGGACAAACTGGCAGCTAGGATACAAGAGTATTATCAAAGATCACATGACATTGCTTCTCAGCGGATACTTTGATGCCTTCGTTCTGTTCTTTTCCGACATGATTTTCTCACCGACTTAATATAGTACCGACCACTCCCTGCATGTGCAGAAACATAAATGTTTTTAACCATTTAGTCTTTACAGAAAGTGGTGCAGCTTTTTCTGTTCTGGATGAAACAGGGAGCAGGGGAGATAAGTCTTTCGCAGCACAATAATCATACATACTTTAACGCGCCCTAAAACATTTGCAAGTTATTACTCTTGCTGTCTGTGCTAAAGTTTGTTATTATGAGATCACACTTGGCTCTATACAGATAGAGAGAGAGAGAGAGAGAGAGAGAGAGAGAGAGAGAGAGAGAGAGAGAGAAGAGAAGGAGAGAGAGAGAGCCAGTGCTTTTCATCGATTTTAATTCGGCGCGGACAGTAGTATACCGGACTTGGACTGTTGCAACATTCATAAAGCAAATATTGTTCTGATTGCTGTCAAGCGGTAAGTGTAGAAAGATGTGCATGTGGATGGAATGGTTAGGCAAAAGGTTAGTTATGTTAGGCGTGGCTGGATTGGGTTAGGTTAGGTTGGGTTGGGTTAGGTTAGGATAGGTTAGGTAAGGTTAGGTTCGGTTAATTTAGGTTAGGTTTGGTTAGATTAGGTTGGTTTGGGTTGGGTTGGTTTGGGTTGGGTTGGGTTAGGTTAGGTTAGGTTAGGTTAGGTTAGGTTAGGTTAGGTTAGGTTAGGTTAGGTAGGTTAGGTTAGGTTAGGTTAGGTTAGGTTAGGTTACGATAGATTAGGTTAGGTTAGGTTAGGTTGTAGGTTAGGTCAGGTTGGGTTAGGTTAGGTTAGGTTAGGTGAGGTGAGGTTAAGTCAGGTTAGATTAGGTTAGATTAGGTTAGGATAGGTCAAGTTGCGTCAGGTTTGATCAATCTGAGTGGATGGATTCCAAACGTTTAAATTGTCTTTTTATTTCGTGTAAATTTAACATGGCCTAAGCCACTGACTGCTGTAGCTCACCTGGCGTTTTGTGTGATGTGTGAAACAACTGCCAATGAACGAGCTATGGCTGGTTGAAGACTCATTAGAACAGCCACGGACTTTGCAAACAGGAGCTACAAGCATCAACGGCATCAGCTGATGAAAAAGTGAAGCAGTCGGTTATTTTGGTCAAATCCCTTGTGAGATCTGTTCGGGATACGACGTGAATTTTTCAACGGCCCTGGAACAAGAGTCTCTCTGCAGAGCTGCTTTACAGTCGCTGTGATAGTCGGGAACATGGGTGTTCTTTGGAAGCAGTGCATTTGGGAAAGGCTCTCAGTATTTGACAACACCGCCTTAATGTTTACACTGCTTGTCAATGGCTTGGCCTGAGTGTACAATTCTATCCATCACCGAATCCCCTTGTGATTTCAGTTTCATGTCGCTACCAATACGTATCCATTTCTCTATGTGTTTTTTTTCCTGTCTTCTTTATTTAGTTGTTGTTGTTGTTGTTGCTGCTGCTGCTGCTGCTGCTGCTGCCGCCGCTTGTTGTTCCTTTTCTGTTTTTGTAGGTTTTTTCCCTCCACGGATACGAGAGTGCGGTACAGAGATGAAGCGCTTGCTGTGGAGAGGGATGAGTGCTACAAAACCCTCTTGGCCACAGGCCAGACCCAAAAAGTGGCTTGAGTCTGAAAAATTGGGTGGAGAGTTCAGAAATGCAGGGGGAGTGAGGGGGGCTGGGGGGGGGGGGGGGGGGGTGGAGGCAGCGAGAGAAGCTGAGGCAATCCATCAAGACGCGAGGGAGTGTGTGTGTGTGTGTGTGTGTGTGTGTGTGTGTGTGTGTGTGTGTGTGTGTGTGTGTGTTGTTGTTCTCTATCGTCGCCTTTCTTTATTTATGTTCGCTTGGCAATGTTTTCTCAGCTTCACCTCGTGGTTTCTTTGCTTTTATTTGTTTTGTTATCATTTTTAGCTTAGTGTCTGACGATGTTATCTCTCTCCTTTCTGGCAATATGTTCAGTGCCTTTCTCCTTCCTCTCGTTTTTCTTTCATTCATTTTTTTTTTTTTTTTTTTGGGGGGGGGACTTTTTCTTGTCTGTTTTCTTCTCTTTTCCTTTTTTTCTTTATTTTTCTTCAATTATTTTAGTGGCTTCTGTCTTGAAAATCGCCCTTCTTTCCCCACTCTCATCTTCTCTCTTCCCTCTCCTCTCTCTCTCTTTCTCTCATCTCTCTCTCTCTCTCTCTCTCTCTCTCTCTCTCTCTCTCTCTCCTCCGCTCCTCCTGCTCCCCTTTCTCCTCTCTCTCTCTCTCCCCATGGAAGCTTACATACTCCAACATTTTCGGCCGGCAAAACAAGTTCTCAACTTTTAGCCTAGCGATCGCCAACTTTCTCCTTTTTGGACAAAGGAATCAACTTCCTTTGTTTAATGCATATTAAGGAATGTTTTAGTAAAGGAGATACGCGTCAATTTCAAACATGGATGCAAATGAATAGCTACGGAGACATTATCAGTCAGCATCGGGTGCACTGAATGTTCTACCAGATTGCAGTAGGCATTAGGAAACGGAAATATATGAAACACAGATACGATGTAGAAACAAAACTAAGAAGAGACATAGTTCCAAGTCAGATTCTTTTTCTGCATTTCTTTTTATAGAGAAAAGAGAGTTACGTCCCTTCGCCTTGTGTGCTCGAGGGAACTGCTCTGTTACCAATTCTGTGTTTGTGAGAGACTTAGAGTGCTGCTCTGTGATTGAATAACATCATTGTTTTCGTCATGACACGCCCGTCATTTTGGTGTCTTTTTTGTCACTTTTTGACGATGGACAACGGATTTATGACCCGGTTCTTATACCTGACATTTTTGTTTTTCTTCTACCAATTGACCCTGTTGAGCGAGCGGCCATTCAGCTTGCAGTCGGCACGTGCTGACCATGCTATGCAGCCAGGTGTTTCAGTGTCATCGCTGCCCGCTCGGGTTACATACAGCAGAGACCAGCTCCTGTCACTGAGGAAAGTGCACAATGAACTTGCCCCAACTGTGTGTGACACACTTAGGTGTTTTAGTCTGCACAGTCGGTTTCCGTGTTCGAGAAAGAAGAAACGTCGACCGTTTCGTGGGGGGCGTCGGAGATTCCAGAGAGGTAGGCCAATTCCAGTGATCATCCCCAGTCGTGATCAAACCTACCCTTGTCTCTTTCCTGATCACCCCCAACCCTCAACATGTAAACAACATGTCAAGCCTACTGTGAATTCGAACAATCTGATCTCCATTCCGCTCACACCCTCTTCTCCTGATCGCACGCCGAATGGACTCAAAATCGCATCTTTTAATGCACAGTCTGTCGGTCCCACATGCAAAGAAAAGAGAACTGAGATGAACACTTTCATTGTTGATAATGACCTCGATATGTTGTTTGTTGTGGAGACGTGGCTCAGACCACGGGGTGACGAGGCACTCTGTGCGATCTCACACCTGGTGGTTACTCCATCAAGTCCGTCCCCCGTACCTACGGCAAACGCGGTGGCGGTGGTATCGCTGTCATCTATAGAGACAAACTTGCTCCCCATCTTACCTTCATAGACAAATTTACTTTCGATCATGCCGCTTTTGAACTGCTACAAGTGTCAATGACATCACAGCATAGTGTGCTGCACTTTATGTGTGTGTATCGCCCTGGGCCCACGTCTGCCAACAAGTATACGTTGACAGATGCGATGTTTTTTGACCAGCTTCCAGAGCTTCCTGATCACTGTAACACCCTCCGTGGTCACTTGTGTTTATTGGGTGACTTCAACTTTCATGCGAATGACCTTCGTGACAGAAGTGCATGCAGGTTTTTAGAGCTCCTGTCGATGTATGATTTAAGTCCGACTGTGTCTGGCCCTACTAACAAGGGGGGTCACACTCTAGATCTGGTGATTGTGCTGCCTTTTGATGGAGTTCACCGATCATCCGAGGCTACGTGCGCCTTGGAGTCTGACCACTTTAGTGTGGTGTCTGCCTTCGACATTGATCTCCCTTCCCCTCCCCCAGTGTTCCGCAACGTCCGCAACATCCGTGCCATTGACAGAGCAGCGCTGAGAGACGATCTGCAGGTGGAGCTTGGCAGCATTGAGAACTGCACCGCTGACCAGTACAACACTGCCCTCCGGGACGTTCTGGACAAGCATGCCCCTGTGTCTCGACGCAGGGTGATGGAGAGGAAGGTGGCGTCCCCGTGGTTTGGTGTCCTCGGCGATGAACTGCTTCAGGCAAAACACGAGCGGAGATGTGCAGAGCAGCAGTAGAGACGGACAGGACTCCCCGTTCACAAGCAGATCTATCAGAAAGCCAAGAATTTTGTGACTTTCCTTGTTCACAAAGCCAAGACTTTATTCTACATCACCAATATTTCGGAGGCAAAGTCTACCAAAGAACTGTATCACATCACCAACACTCTGTGTGCTAGGACTAAAAGTAATCAGCTTCCCACTATCTATCCATTGTCTGCATTGCCAAATATGTTTTCAGACTTCTTTTGTTCCAAGGTTGAGAAAATTCGGAAAGATCTGGACGCTCAAGTGACTGTGGCGCACCCCCATGGTAAACCGTTCAGTGGTGATCCACTTTGTGCATTCAGTCCTGTCACTAACGAAGAGGTTTTGGTTAGTTTGAAAAAACCAGCTCCCAAAACTTGTGATCTTGACCCACTCCCCACGCCCCTGCTCTATGAATGCTTGGAAACTGTTCTGCCTTTTTTGACAAAGATGAT
This sequence comes from Conus ventricosus, assembly GCA_018398815.1. Taxonomy (NCBI): domain Eukaryota; kingdom Metazoa; phylum Mollusca; class Gastropoda; order Neogastropoda; family Conidae; genus Conus; species Conus ventricosus. The sequence goes on from CM031608.1 coordinate 58,064,871, forward strand.
CAATGATTCTCTACTTTCCGGTATTTTCCCTGATGTTCACAAGAATGCGATTGTATCCCCTCTATTGAAGAAGCCAACACTGGACTCTAACGATCTGAAACGTTTCCGTCCAGTTTCAAATCTGTCGTTTTTGTCAAAGATTATTGAGAAAATTGTGTTGTCTCAGCTTTCCACTCATTTATCGTCCAACCAACTATTCAGTATCCATCAGTCGGCCTATAGACCCGGTCAAAGCACGGAAACTGCGCTGATGAAAGTTGTAAATGATCTCCTGCTTTCTCGTGATGAAGGAAAACTCTCTGTTTTGACATTGTTAGATCTCTCGGCCGCATTCGACACCATTGATCACAGCATTCTTCTCTCTCGTTTAGAACATGTGTTTGGTGTTTCTGACACAGCCCTTCACTGGTTTGAATCATACCTGTCCAACCGCACTCAAACTGTATCTATTCAAGACTGCAAATCTAACCCAGCGTTAATCGCCTATGGAGTGCCACAGGGTTCTGTCCTTGGCCCAGTTTTGTTTGTTTTGTATACAACACCCTTGTCTGATATCATCTCATCTCACTCTGTTCTGTCTCACTCTTTTGCAGATGATACTCGGTTACAAAAGTCTGCAGAACCCAGCCATGTCAACGAGCTGGTTCAGTCAATGCAAGCATGTATTCAGGATGTTAAATCATGGATGACATTTAACAAACTCAAGTTAAACGATGAGAAGACTGAAGCTTTAGTCATTTCTTCACCAAGAACGTCACTGTCTGCTCCATTACCGGACTCGCTTGTTGTCGGTGATGCCACTGTTCCATTTTCAAAATCAGCAAAGAATCTTGGCGTTGTTCTTGACTCACATCTGACAATGAATGCTCAGGTCATGAACGTAATTCGTACAGTTAACTTTGAGCTCCGTCGTATCAGCTCAATTCGCCATTTCCTCTCAACTGAGGCAACAAAAACTCTCGTTTCAGCATTTGTGCTCTCCCGTCTGGATTATTGCAATGGTCTCCTTGTAAATTGCCCACACGATCTTATACAACGAATTCAGAGATTACAAAATACTGCAACACGCCTGGTCATGAGGGTTCCCCGTAGAGACCACATCACCCCGCATCTCTACACTCTGCACTGGCTCCCCATAGCAGCACGCATTAGATACAAAATTGCATGCATGTGTTTTCGCGCCGTCAATGGATCTGGCCCTGTCTATCTTTCTCATCTGGTTAGCATATACACACCGGCAAGAACACTCCGCTCATCATCTGACACTCTCACACTCTGCAAGCCACGCGTTTTAACAAAAATCTATGGTGAACGTTCCTTCTTTTTTGCAGCCCCTTCCGTTTGGAACTCTCTCCCACTTTCGATCCGCTCTGCCAAAACTGACTCTGCTTTCCGCTCTGCTCTCAAAACCCATCTGTTCAAGGAATTTTTTCTATAGAAAACATTTTTGTCCTGTTATTGGGTGTGTCATGGCGTTACGTGTTGTAAGTGTTACACTTGAAAACTGACAGTGCGCGCGCGCGTGTGTGTGTGGTGGTGTGTGTGTGTGTGTGTGGTGTCAATGTTGGTTGGCTAGCCCCCCCCTTTCCTTGCTGTGTTTCATTGTCATAATTGATGAGGTGACTGGGTTTATGGTTTTGTATAGTGATTTTTGTTTTTGACATGTTTATAGTTAAACATTGTAAAGCGCTGTGAGCTCTAGTGAGAAAGGGCGCTCTATAAATGTACGTTATTATTATTATTAATATTATTTATATTGGTCAGGGCATCTGGGGGAGATCCTTTTGGAGGTCATCAAGACATCTTTGCAATTGCCGATTGAGCAATCTGAAAAATGTTCTGGTGTGTTTTGTTTGTTTGTTTTCTTTTTCTTCTATGTGTGTGGACTCATGCGACCACGAAAATACCTTCCACAAAGGAAGGGTGGGATCTGCTTCATTTTTTTCAAGAAAATGACTCGCAACATGACATTCTATTTGTGGATGGTGACTATTCCATTTCAAGCGCAGGGGGCATATTACATTATATGCAGCGATTGTTTCAGCAGTAAACCGTGAAGAGCATCACAGCTTCAAAGCACTGTTCAGTGAGTGTGTGCGGACTAGCCCATATACGCCAGATCACAGCCGCTAAGTTTCGAGACCACACTGCGCAATATTTTAAGCTGATGGATAAATATATTAATGACTAAAATGGGAGAATTTAGGCAGAGAGTTTCTGACCTACGCATTAGCCCAACGCGCTGGTCAGACCTGGGTACCTACCTAACATATGATGCAATATAGGATAATAGCATCAAGTAATGCAACGCAGTGCATTAGAATACAATGCAACACACGGTCTGTTCAGCTAGTTCGCTAGTTGTGTGACTTTGTAGTTCAGTTGTCTGAAGGTGAGGGAAAGGGTTTTGTCGGGGGAAAGGGATAGAGTGTAAGGTGGGGTGCTGTGATATTTCCCTTTGCCCTCAAAGTGCCATTACTCCCATGCTCCTCGTCCCGACCCCCTCATCCCACCTCCACTCCGTCCTCCTCAATACAGCTACAGCCAACACGTACTGTCACAACCTCAACATAGACCAGAAGGAAGAAATTGACTCTCAGATCGACAAGTGGCAACCCATAAGAGGACACGCTGCACTGTTTCTGGGTGACTTCAATGGTGTCCAGCGATGTCCGTCTTTACCCGACATACGCAAGACACCAACGACCAAGTATTCTAGTGACGACAATACTCGCTCGCGGGGTGGCATACATGAGTCCCACCCCCCTCCCCCACCCCCTCTATACACACACACAGACACACACACACACACACACACACACACACACACACACACACACACAAACACACACACATACACAGACACACAGACACACACACACAGACACACCACACACACACACACACACACACACACACACACACACACCACACACACACCACGCGCGCGCGCGCGCGCGCCATCCCCCAATTCCCACTTCTTATTTAAGGGTGCCACAACGTCTAGCCAACGCCAGTCCCAAGGATCAGACCATTTCAAAACTTGTCACATGGACATTACCGGAGTGCAATGCTACAGTTTTTCACATGTACGTGTCGCTTGGACATTACTGGAGTGCAATGCTACAGTGTTTCACATGTACTTGTCGCTTGGACATTACTGGAGTGCAATGCTACAGTTTTTCACATGTACTTGTCGCGTGGACATTATCGGAGTGCAATGCTACAGTTTTTCACATGTACTTGTCACTTGGACATTACCGGAGTGCAATGCTACAGTTTTTCACATGTACTTGTCACTTGGACATTACCGGAGTGCAATGCTACAGTTTTTCACATGTACTGGTCGCTTGGACATTACTGGAGTGCAATGCTACAGTTTTTCACATGTACTTGTCGCTTGGACATTACTGGAGTGCAATGCTACAGTTTTTCACATTACTTGTCACTTGGACATTACTGGAGTGCAATGCTACAGTTTTTCACATGTACATGTCGCGTGGACATTACCGGAGTGCAATGCTACAGTTTTTCACATGTACATGTCGCGTGGACATTACTGGAGTGCAATGCTACAGTTTTTCACATGTACTTGTCGCTTGGACATTACTGGAGTGCAATGCTACAGTTTTTCACTTGCACTTGTCGCGTGGACATTACCGGAGTGCAATGCTACAGTTTTTCACATGTACATGTCACTTGGGCATTACCGGAGTACAATGCTACATTTTTTCTTTTGAATGACTGCGTGGCCGTAGTTCCGCCATTAGAGTAGAACCCGATAGATCTCATCCACTCTGCATGGACGGCGATCCCCACTGGCCGGTTCGCTTGATCTGGACATCGACGTTGACCACAGCGCTTAGCGTATGTGCCTTTGGGCGTAACGGGCGAGCACTCTCACCCATCGAGTCACGCTCGGGGGCTTAACGGTACGTTAATTCTGGACCCACCACATTTGCCGTTCCGCTCAGAGATTTTTTTCTAGCAACAGAAAGTTCATGGTGACCTTAAACGTTTCTCAGGTTGTGTGTCGTGTGGTAAGAAGAGACGAGCCGGGAGAGGAGAGTGGAGAGGTGGTGGTGGTGGTGGTGGTGTGTGTGCAATGAAAGGGGGTAGGAGTGGGGACAGGAGCGAGGGAACTGCATTCAGGAGGACTGTGGATTTCCTCACCTCCGCAATCGATGGCCACATAGCAGAGCGGATAGTTGCCATTGCGTTCTACTCGTTCCATCATCTGCATAATTGATCCCATCAGACGGCGGGGCTGTCGTCACGTCAAGCTGATTGTGGCATCAGAAGGCACTGCGTTGGTTACCGTGTGGCTGATGACCACGGCTGTCTCTCCGTCCATTTCTACTGACCTCTCCTCCACTCCTTTTGGTCTTCGTAGGCGTGGACCGATTCTTTTTCTGTCCTGATCGTGACCTCTCAGGCCGACCTGATCATGACCTCTCGGCTACTCTGTGCCTTACCTTTCTTCTCCACAGACCACTCAACCTTTTGTGTCAATACTGACTTCCCAGCATTCTGTCCTAGTCCTAGCCATTAATCCTTCTGTCCTGATAATGATCTCTCGTTCTTCTGGTCTGATACTCACCTCTGATTCTTCTGTCCCAATATTGACCTCTGATCATTCTTGTTCCAATACTGACCTCTAGTTCTTGTGTTCCCAATACCAACCTTTGATTCTTCTGTCCAAATACTGACATCTGATGCTTCAGTCTTAATGTTGATCTCTCATTCCTTAGTCCTAATGCTGACCACTGAATTTTCTGTCCTGATACTGACCTCTGATTGTTCTGTCCTAATACTGACCTCTTATATTTCTGTCCTAATACTGACCTCTGATATTTCTGTCCTAATACTGACCTCTGAAGTTTCTATCCTAATACTGACCTCTGATTGTTCTGTCCTAATACTGACCTCTTATATTTCTGTCCTAATACTGACCTCTTATATTTCTGTCCTAATACTGACCTCTGATTTTTCTGTCCTAATACTGACCTCTGATTTTTCTGTCCTAATACTGACTCTGATTTTTCTATCCTAATACTGACATCTGATTCCTCAGTCTTAATGCGGTTCTCCGAATCCTTAGTCCTAATACTAACCTCTGACTTTTCTGTCCCAATACTGACATTTGATTTTTCTGACCTAATAGTGACCTCTGATTCCTCAGTCCTAATGCTGGTCTCTCTTTCCTCTGTCTTCATATTGATTTCTGATTCTTCTGTCTTGCTACTTACCTCTCGTCCCCTTTCATAGTATGAATCGCTCATCCCTCTGTTTTCATATTGATTTCTGATTGTTCTGTCTTGCTACTTACCTCTCGTCCCCTTTCATAGTATGAATCGCTCATCCCTCTGCCCTATTATTGTCCTCTTATTCCGCTGTTCTGACATGCATGTCTTCTCCTTCTATCCTAATGTATACCTCTCATTCCTCTGTTCTAACATACATACCTTCTCCTTCTATCCTAATGTATTCCTCTCATTCCTCTGTTCTAACATACATGTCTTCTCCTTCTATCGTAATGTATACCTCTCATTCCTCTGTTCTGACATACATATATTCCCCTTCTATCGTAATGTATACCTCTCGTTCCTCTGTTCTAAGACAGATGTCTTCTCCTTCTATCCTAATGTATAGCTCCAATGCCTCTGTTCTAACATACATGTCTT
>CM031608.1:58075554-58090554 GCA_018398815.1 Conus ventricosus
GAATCATATGGGTTTCGTGCATACTCAAATCGTTCTGGATCAAACGGAACCATGCATAGGCAAGGCGCTCAGGATCGCATGGATTTAGCTCATGCCCGTGTGACTCAGGATCCAATGGGTTGATCATATGGAGACCAACTCGCTCTGGATCGTAAGGATTTAACGTATACCCAAATCACTCAAGGTCACGGGGATTTCTGGTACACCCAAGTTATTCAGGATCATAGGGATTTCATGTACATCCAGGTTGTTCAGGGGTTCAGGGATATTCTGTATGCTCACGTCACTCAGGATGATAGGAATTTCATGTATACACAAGTTACTCAGGATCATAAGGATTTAATGTATACTCACGATGTTCAGAATTATAGTGGTTTTGTGTATACCAAGGTACTCTGGATCATAAGGATTTCATGTACACCGAAGTTATTCAAGATTATAGGGATTTCATGTATATCCAAGTTAATCAGGAATTTCATGTACAGCAAAATTACTCAGAACCATAAGGATTTCATGTACACCCAAGTTACACCAGACCATAGGGATTTCATGCACACCCAAGTTACACCAGACCATAGGGATTTTATGTACACCCAAGTTACACCAGACCATAGGGATTTTATGTACACCCAAGTTACACCAGACCATAGGGATTTTATGTACACCCAAGTTACACAAGACCATAGGGATTTTATGTACACCCAAGTTACACCAGACCATAGGGATTTTATGCACACCCAAGTTACACCAGACCATAGGGATTTTATGTACACCCAAGTTACACCAGACCATAGGGATTTCATGCACACCCAAGGTACACCAGACCATAGGGATTCCATGTATACCCAAGTTACTCAGAACCATAAGGATTTCATGTACCACAGGGATTTCATGTGTACTCAACACACAGTTTCTTGAGGTCTGTTCAGTTTACTGAGCCTTTATATTTAATTTTTAGTCTTCCCAGTAATTTGAGTCTTCCCAGTAATTTGGGTCTTCCCAGTAATTTGGATCTTCCCAGTAATTTGGTCTTCCCAGTAATTTGGGTCTTCCCAGTAATTTGGGTCTTCCCAGTATATTTGGGTCTTCCCAGTAATTTGGATCTTTCCAGTAATTTGGATCTTCCCAGTATATTTGGGTCTTCCCAGTAATTTGGGTCTTCCCAGTAATTTGGGTCTTCCCAGTTATTTGGGTCTTCCCAGTAATTTAGATCTTCTCAGTAAACTGAGTCTGCTCATGTGTTGAGGTTCATCGAGCTTGCTAAAATATATGCCCGGTTTGATAATTTTGTTGAGGTCTGCCCAGTCTGTTCAGATCAGGCAAGTTAGTACTTCAGGTGACCATAAGCCCCCCCCCCCCCCCTTGACCCCGGCGGGGGGGGGGGGGGGGGAGGATTTGCCATTGTGTTTTTCTGAAAGTTTAGGCTATATGCCGTCATCATAGGATGTCGACAAAAGATTGGTTGGAGCTCTTGGGAGCAACGAGGTCTGGAAGAAATCACCCGTTTTCTACTCTAAAAAAGGGGGTAGGGGTGAAAAACATGGTATTACTCATAGTATGATGCCTTAAAAATCAAATACAAGTTGTTTTTAAATGCGCTGATGCTTGCTGTACATGGGCGTACCAAATCTGACGTGTTTGAAGCACAATTGTAGTAACAGCATTTAAATAAACATGACATAAGCGTTAATTTGTCAATTTATTAACACTTTTAGCGCACCAACCTATTACGCTTGAAATTGGTTTTGAAATGGATACAATTGAATAAAAACTGTTAACCTGTTTCAAAATGGTGTCAAGAAAATGGTGAAGTAGAATTGTAGCCGACCTACTCATAAACCATGACCAAGGGATCTGTTTCAACACAAGCGAGTGATGGCTGAGTGTCGCAGTATGCGCCTGTCTACCAGTAAGAAGACTGCACCTTTACACAGAACTGTTGACAACAGATTCTTCAGTGTCAAACCCTTCCTCTTGAACAGCATCACAAAGGTTCACAAGTTCAAAGTCACCGTTCTCCTCCTCAGGAGTTGGCTGGTCACAGAGGATACCAACAAGTTCACATGGAAGTATATCCTCCTGACACCAGTCGATCTCCACACCACTGTTGTCTTCCAGCCTCTGCCTGACGGCCCATTAATGGCTGGTTGAGCACAATGGACATGCTTCCAGACCTCCACGTTAGAACAGAAGATAAAAGGGTAACGATTATCAAATCTCAGCCGTTTTATGGCCTTGGCAATGACTAACTTAGGTTTCGGTCTCAGGACTCAATCCTATTTATGTTCAAAATGTCACATTCAGGCTTTTGCGTTACCCCTGGCCAGGTGAAATAGCATTTTTTTTAACTATAGTTATCAACAGCAATGCTACAGTAGGTCTCCATCGGCTGTTCCTGACCATGGTTAGAATATATGCCAACTAAGATTTAGCTATCTGACTTGGTTGCCTGCTTCTGCCCAGGCAGGGTACTCCTGTGGCTGTACAGCTTGATGCGAGTGTGTCAGTCTGTCTGTCACAGCCGGTCTCATCGGCATGTTGACAATGGTTTGTTTCCTGCATCCTCTTTCGCTGCTTGTTTGCTTTTCTGCTGCAGCAGCTGTCAGTTTATCTTCATAATCTGCACAAAAGAACAGCTTGTGGTCTGGAGGAATGGACAGCATTCCTCCAAGACCCTTATTAAAACACTGCAAGAATTACCCCTGCAACAACATTAAAATATCATTGTTGAAATAAAGTATGATATAGTACCTGTAGTTGACTCGCTCTGCTGTGCATCCGCTGAGGAAGACTGACAGGGAAGGTGTTAGGGCTCAGGTCAGTTCCCGTTGTCGCTGGCAACCACTGCATGTACCCGGACTGGTGTCACATTTTTCTTGGAGTAGGTCAAGCGGCCTGGTTGATGTTCATGCTTTTGGGTCTGCCATTCAGACAACTAGACACAAGTGTTCAAGGTTGTCCACTGATTCTGAAGACAGTTTGGGCTTCCCAGTGCTCGGAAGTCATCATGAAGGAACGGCGGTTTGTGTATCGCATTTGAACGCCTGGACCATTCCTTTGCTCACTAAAAGAAACTGGTGGTTGTCACAGCCCTCCGGAAAAAAAGCTGTAGGCGCCAAGGAGTGTTTCACATATTCCCGTCCATTCTTGGCAACAAGGTCTGTGGTGGTGGAAAGCACGCCTCCTGTTGTTTCCCGTGCCTGTGTCCAGAGTATATTGTTGTCATGGTAGCTGGGAACTGAAGTGTAGTAAGAGTTGAACACTTCAGGTTCTGTTGTCAGAGGCACAATGATGCCATCGGGAGTCAAGAAGCATTCTTGTTCTGGTGAAACAGTGAAAGGATGGTCATTCGTGTCCGCTTCTTTCTGAGTGGGATTACTGCTCTGAACGGGGTGAGGCTTCAGTCTTGCTCGTCCCTCTTGGAGGAGCGATTGAAGTAACCGGGCACCACAGTTACAAATCAGAGTCTCTCTGTCAGGGAGTGTGACAGCATGGGATCTTTTCTCCTATCTGAATAAGCAGGAAAATTTGATGAGATGGTTCTTGTTGTCACATTTTCATAAAGCCGTTCCAGTCTTTGGGGTCCTTAGTGTTGGGACCCTTCAGATAGGAATGGCTTCACTTCTCCCCGCGAGATCGTTCCATTGATTATTGATGGAGTTGTGATTGTACACATCTGCCACATAAATAGTCCTGTCTGAGTATGGCAGATGTTTTTCAGGAATTCTGTCTGGCCAGGTCTCCAAATGTTGGGGGAAGAGAGGTCGTGTTCTGCAGATGGAAAACTGCATCAATTATGTGTGGTTTTTCACCCCTTGGTTGCTCCTTCAACTCTGTTTCTCGAGTGATGCACAAGCTTTTGCTCTTTCTCTGTCTTTGAGGCAAACCATCAGGAGTTTGCTCGGGCCAAGGCATGGATCGGAGGGTAGCTCATGACCTTTGCAAACTGAGTGTTATTTCCGGCCGAGATCATTGAGGAGTTGTCCGAACATGTCTATCTGCCCCCCGCCTGCCCCCTCTCTGCACCAGTTTGTTCGAAGATGTAGCAGAGTCTTTGTCTTCTGCAGTTTTCGCAAATGTCTTCGCTCCACTTATTTCAGAGGAGCATGGAACTCAGGTTTCTCAGCTGTCGTTCTGTCACGATTGATGAAAAGGCTTTCCTTTCTTCGTGCATGCTGATAGAAGGTTTTTCTTGAATGCTGTCTGGTGCTTGAATTCCAGATGAGAGACAGAAGTAGACCTCTCATATTCCCACTGAAAAAGGGATCATGAGCTGCAGAAGGAATCCATCATGTTTTTCACACGCGCCTCACTGGCTTCTTAGTCTCTGCCACATGTCAGGTCTTTGCAAATGCGAGAGGCCAGACGGTTGGCCCATTAGGCTGGTGGATTTATTCAATTTACTTATTGTTGTCGTTGTGATCGTGTATCAGTCCCTAAGGTGGTTCTTGTGTGTGGTTGCTCCTTAATGTAGTTCAGCTCAGGTTAGGTTTCTTTCTCTCTCTCTCGCTCTCTCTCTCCCTCTCTCTCTCCTCTCTCTCTCTCTCTCTCTCTTCTCTCTCTCTCTCTCTCTAATTTCCTGCCCGGGCAATTCATCCTGCAGTTCATGGGTGGCTGGTACCTTCTCTTGAATATGGCTGTCTCTATCAGCCTTCCACTGTCTTTTTACCGGCCGCACGTGCTGCATTCTCTTAGCTTGAGGTATTCTCACTCTTTGACGTATGGTGCAGTTGGGCTGCCATCGTTTAGGCAGGTTATCACTTCACTCGAGCGGAAGATGTCCCTGGGTGCGCCTGCTCTGTTTGGTTCTATACCCTTCGTCGAAGGTCGGTCGGTACCCTTCATCCCATGCAGTCGGCCTGTCGGGACAGGGACGTCAAGTCATCTTTTTCGCATCTGCTCTGCTGGTCTCTCGACTGGACTAGAGGGCTGAGAGTCGCTTGACCCGCACTTTTGGGGTCACCCTCGGGTAGCCCGGTAAGCATCAGGTTTCGTGGTTTTGTTTTATTTTTTGTTGTTGTTAGTCGGCTAATTTTTCTCTTTTGCGCAATTTCCTTGGGTTTTCAAAATTTTAAATGAATTATTGTTTGGAGACCACTTTTCTGGTTATTTCAACTTTTAACCTTCGCCTGGTATATCCAATAATTTTTTTCTCCCGTTTAATGATCTTTGATGCGGTAGTCGGGGGGGATGGAAGGAGAACCTGGTGATTTAAGTTGGGACTTGACTTGGTCTCGATCGTCCTACAACTGTCACAATCGCCGTGTCTCTTTATCTTCAGCCACGTTGTTTATGTTTGCATAGGGGAAACGAGTGTTTTGTGTTTGCTCGTGCGTGCGTACGCGTGTAGTCATTTGATGCGTGTTGGAGAATTGTTGATTTTTTGAAATGTTACTATAAAAATGTGGGGATCGTTGTGCCATTGAATTATGAGTTTTGCAGTTGTGATGGCAGTTGTAAAGCAATGGTTGCTGTATTAGTTCAGTTCCTATAGAAGGGAAAAGTTGATCGTGAGTGAGGGAAGGATGGAGATGTAAACTGTTTTAGTGTGTTTTTGCAGTTATGTCAATCTCTTGCGCTTGCTTGTGTTAGGTGGACCTTTAGTGAACATTCCTCATTTTGGTTTGTTTACTGTGTTATGCTCAGGTCTGTGTTGGAGATGGTGTTACGAATGTATCAGCTATAACCGCCCCTTCGTCTCCACCTTGCGAGTGGCTGTTGGATTAAGCAGCTAATTTCAGACTGTATGACTGCGGGGTTCTAGTAACCTTCTTTCCTTCCAGTTCCAACCGTTTTCTCTCTCCCGGGGGGCTTCAACCGAAGCTGCGCGTTGGGGGCCGCGCAGTGTAGGAGCACGAGTGGACCTTGCTGGATGGTCCTAACCCTGTCCGGGACCTTCAGCGGGACAACGCTCGTCCCACGGGATGCGTTCTCGCCTGTCTGGGACTCTCCTAAGCTCATGTGACAGTGTGTGTTAGCTCTGTGTCGATGCAATTTGTGGGGTGGGGGGGGGGGTGTCAAGGGTTGTCAGCATTGAAAAGACTCTGTTCAAGAACAGCCGGTTTGGGACACCCTGATTTGACAGGTATCTCAGCGGACTTTGGAGAGACAGGGGTGAGGAGGGGAACCACGTGAAGCACAAAAGAACGTGTGTTGAAACCGCGTATTTATGATTATGGTTAAGTTGTGTGCGGTGAAATGCTTGTGTGTGACTATGTGAATGTTGTGTTATGTGTTGAAATGCTTAATTGTGCTTTTTTGAATTTGGGGGGGTGCAAGTAAAAAATATTGTGCATGTTGTGTGTGTTGGAATGCTTATTTGTGCTATGTGTGTGTTGGTGTAATAAATGGGTGTATTGTTATTGTAATCTTTCTTGTGTGGGTCTCTTGCGGGGCGTGTGAGGTCAGTCACTCCCTCACTCGCCATCTAGACGATCCCTGTCCAGGGCAGACTCCAGGGTTCGTCTTGGACATTTGTGGTGGGCTCGTCCGGGATTGTAAAGGGGTTCTGTATGTCTCTCTCGTTTCGTTGGAGTGCCTGTCTAGTTCTGTCTGTTTTGTTATACGTGTAGTCAGTTTGTCGTGTTTGTTTGTGGGTGTGGCTGGGTGACTCTAGCGTGTAGGGGAGTCTTTTTGGTGGCCTGAAGAACATCTGGTGTGTGTGGGAGAGGTCGAGTTGAGGCGAAGGGATTCGGACCGCTTCCAGACCTCTTTCCGCAGGGTGCCTCACGCAGATACGGCCGTAGGACTTGCACTCTATGTTCGCCATCAGTCTGGCCATTCTGTTTTGTGGTTATCCAGTTTTCTTATCGGGTGGTTGTGTACAGGTTGGGCGTATCGGACGTTAGTGGTCACATTTTTTTTGCTTCTCTGGATTCCGTTCTGTTATTTTTATTTTTTTGTCGGTGAGACCCACCGCTCTGTGCTCGTGTTGTGGGAGAGAACGGTGTTGCCAGAGTGGGAGCAGCCTGGACATATATATTATATAATTTTTTTTTTTTGTCGGTGAGCCAACCGCACTGTTGCTCGTGCTGTGGAGCGCGGGTGTTGCCAGAGTGGAGCAGCCTTGTCATTTTTAAATTTATATTTTGCTGTTTCTCAGTCAGTAACCTAAGAGACGTGACATAGAATTCACTGGTGGTATCTGATTTTTCAGTGGATTGTCTTTCCCAGTATTTGCGAACCGTAGGATTTAAGTTGTCATTGGCATCATCGGTGCTGGTGGTATGGCGACGCGTGCGTCGAAGAAAGTTAGGATTTCAAAATGTAGTCCCTACTATTAGTTCCTGCACTTCGACTACAGGTGACTTCTACTTATTCCAGTGCGGTTTGACGATAGTACACCAGAGATACTTTCATATACATCTTCGCTAGGGAGGTTCTCCTGCTGAGACCCCGACTGGACACTTCCGCCTCGGAAGCGTTCAGTGTTATAGCGAAGCAAATGTGGGCTTCTGTTGATAGTCGCAGAAACCAAAACCCTCTCTTCTCTGCTTCCCCTGTAAGGAGCATGCCCGGGTGTCTTTCCTCATGGGAATGTCGAGGACCCAAGGGACGGGCCAAAACGGGGTCATCCCCGTGTCGGGAGTGGTGGAATCCTGCTCAGGTTTTGCCTCACGTCCTGATGTTCTGGGAAGCATCGACAGCGACGAGAGGATGCTGCCAGCAGAAGCCCTCCGTCGGGAAGAGGTTGATAGACAGAAACTCTGCGTCGGGAAGATTGGTAGCTCTGCGTAGGAGGAGGAGGAAACTCGGCATAGGGAAGAGGCTGCCAGACAGGAAACGCTGCGTGGGAAGTGACTGCGCCAGACAAGGAAACCCTATCCGACGGGATGGTTAGCTCAGCCGTAGGAAGAGGCAGCGCTGCCGCAGAGAGGATGCTGCCAGACAGGAAGATCAGCGCAGAGAGGAGGTGCCTGACAGGAAGCTTGCGGAGGGACAGAGATGGAATATACTTCTTTCGCGGATATCCCCCGCATCTGTAAATCAGGGGGTTAATCAACAGGAAGCGATAGAGTTAAAGCCCCCCCCATAAAGTAAGGCTTCCAGAGTTCAGGACCTAGTGAGGACATGATATGTCTTAGAGCATTTTGACTAGGTAGTAGTTCGTACCATTTGTCGTGAACAAAGCCTTGACACCTTTTTTCTGGATTATCAGGGTGACTGCAATGGAGGGGTGCTCACTCTAAATAAAGGCGCTCTTATGCAGAAATGCAGTGGGCTCTGCGTAAAATCGTTTCCATCTTACCCCAGAGAGTAAGGAGGAAGTTTCAGGTCATGAAAAGAATAACTCCGACGAGACCTTCGTGCAGTTTGGAGAGGCCTAGCGCAAAATCCGCTGGTACTGGCGTCTCAGTTGGCTATAGTGTTGAGCTTTAGGATCTGATTCTATGATTTGAACAAGCTTACCAAACACCGTGTCCCCAGAGTTGAGTGTTCCGTATAGGCGGACAGCACCACTGGATTTTCGCGGCTGCATTCATACGCTGAGGTGTTTGCTGAAGCCCCGTAGGGCGTATGGGCATCGTCCCAGATCGGATCAGGAAGAACCCTCACATGGATTTTGCGGCAATAAGCGCTGACGACTTGCTGCGGGTCGAACAAGGCAGGCTGTTTCATCGGGACCTCAGCACCCGACTGTGTTTTCGTTGGTCGTAGTCCGGCCACATTAGGAAAGATTGGCTTAAGCCGGCCGGTAGTATGGGGCTAGTCCTTTCCAGCGTCTCGTGCCTCGGCTAACGTGGGGTCCATCCCAGCGTCTGGTTGGTACAGTGTGTCAGGTTTCTTTTCTGTTGTTGGTTCTTCTTGTCCGACACCATCAGGGATTCGGGGAGCATTCATCGCTCTTTGTGGATAAGGATTTGGGTTTCCCCTGAGGCTCAGAGGGGCCCCAGTTACGATGTGTGCGGTTGGTGGCTGGTTTTACCCCCACCCGTCCTTCTGTACTCTTTCCTATCTCACCCCCTACTTTGTGGCAAAAGTATGGGCCATCTCGGTGGAGCGAACCTCTGTATTCCTTCTCTTTGGGAATACCATTTTTCTACCTTTTGCGACGGACTCTGTAGTCTGTGTCTACGGTTCTGCCCGGTACAGGCGTGTGTGGGAGTTACCTACGCGCGCCAAGCCAAGAAGCAGGAGCAGGAATTGGTCCGTTCTACAACGATCTCTGTCGAGGTTCTTGCAAGGCCGACCTGACTTACCTATGGTTCGTCTTAGGCCAGGGACTTGGTTGTCCAACGCCTACGACAACTGGTAGGATCGTCCGCTCAGTCGGCCCGACCACGCCACGGTGAGCTTTAAGCTCCACAAGGGGTATCTCTTTAGGTCTTCACTCAGGCAGGATAGTGTGGCCAAGCAGCTAGTCGTCCCCCAAGCTTGACGAGAATCTGTCTTCGGCAGGCCTTGATTCACCTATGGCAGGGCCATTTGGCTCAACGGACTGCGAGCGGGGTAAGACAGGACTTTTTTTTGGCGAGGGAGAATTCTCGGTTAGGCAGGTACTGCCGCAGTTGGCGATGTCTGCCAAGGGGACAACGCCCATTAGGGTCACTTGACGCGTTTGCCCCGAGGGTTCTAGTGCCACTGGTTGGGAGCCATTCAGCCAAGGGGTGGTGTCGACTGTGGGGGATCCATTAATCCACCATCCGATCGCGGTCACGCTACATTTGTAGTGGTTAGATACGCGACTCGATACCCAGAGGCTGTCCGCTTAGGACTATCCCGATCGCCCCACAGTTGCTGAAGGCTCTCTGGAGATTTGGACTCGCACGGGCGTTCCATGAAGATGTTCGGCCGGAAGTGTGTTACGGGAGAGCGTCATCATCCTCTCCAGGTGCCTGGACAGGATCCGAGCCTGTCAGTCAGTCGACTCATGTGTTAGGCATGTGGAACTGCAGAGTCATTTTCGCCATATCATAGGGTTCTAGCAATACGGTTGCTGACTATATCAAGCCGAGCTCCGTAGTCTGCAACCCATTGGGAAATCAGTCAGAGGGACAATTTCCCCGCAGCCAGGGTTAGGTCCCTTTTTGGTCTGTGTGTACCAGGTGTAGTGACAGTTGACGGTAGTGAATCTTCTCCTGTTCGGTTTGCTACTTTTCTTTTGTATGAAGGTTTGCTTTGTTGTTTGAGAATGTCGTATTATGTATTTTCCCTGTATAATGCTATCGTGGACAGGTGTGTATTGGATTTGTCGTACTATGTCGATCACAGAGGGTTGGGTTCGGTCCCAGTTGTGTATTTCCTCATGTGTCTCTGGGTTCTAATGGAAGGCTCTGTATCTCCAGAGAAACAGTTGCTTTTTGAAGGGGGGTTGTCACGAGGCCCCATGACGGTTGGCCCATCTGGCTGGTGGAATTATTCATTTAATTATTGTTGTCGTTGTGATGGTGTATCAGGTCCCAAATGTCGCTTGTGGTGATGGTTGCCATCTTAATGTTGTTCGCTCAGTTAGGTTTACTTTCTCTTCTCTCTCTCTATCTCTCTCTCTCTCTCTTTCTCTCTCTCTCTCTCTCTCTCTCTCTCTCTCTCTCTCTATCTGAATGTCACTGCCCATGCAATTACATCTGCAGGTTTCACGGGAGTGTGGTGGTGACCTTTCTCTTGAACTGGCTGTCTCTATCGGCCTCGCTCACCTGTCTTTTACTGCGCACGTGAGCAGTCCTTCTTAGCTTGAGGTAGTTCTCATCTGAGAGTATGGTTGGCATGTTGGCTGCCAGCCGTTAGGCAGGTTTTCACTTCAATCGAGCGGACAAGATGTCCTGGGAGCCGCCCGCTCGGTTCTGGTTCTTTGCAACATCGTCGGAGGTACGGTCGGTACCTTTCATCCCTGCTGTCGGCCTGTTAGGGGCCTGGGTAGTCACGTCACTTTTGCCGCATCTGCTCTGCTGGTCACTCTCAACTGGTCTGAGGGCAGAGAGTCGCTTGACGCCACTTTGGGGTCGCCCAGACGGGTGAGCTGGTAAGCATCAGTTCGTGGTTTTGTTGTTGTGTTGGTGTTGTCGTAGCCGGCTAATTCTTCTCTTTGCGCACAAGTTCCTTTTTGTTTCAATTTTAATAAAAGAAATATTGTTGAGACCACTTTTTCTGTTTTATCAACTTTTACTCGCCATTGTATATCCAAAAATTCTTTCTCCTTTTAATGCATCTGTGATGCGGTAGTCGGTGGGGCTGGAGGAGAACAATGGTGATTTAGATGTTTGGACTTGCTTGGTCTCGTCGTCCTCCCTGCACAATCGGGGGCGGTCTATTTTCTTCGGGCCACCGTCTGTTATGTTTGCAAGGGGAACGAGTGTTTTGTGTTTGCGAGCGTGCGTTACCGCGTGGCTGGCATTTGGGATGCGTGGTTGGGAATTGGTATTTTTGATCTGTTACTATAAATGTGGGGATAGTTGTGACATTGAATTATGTGTATTTGCAGTTGTGATGGCGTTGTAATGCAAGGTTTGCTGTTGTAGATTCAGTTCTAAGAGGGAAGAAGTTGACTGTGATGTGCGGGAGAGGATGGAAATTGTAATGAACTGCTATTCGTTTTGTTTAGCTGTTAATTGTAATCTCTTGCCTGCTTCGTGTTAGGAGGAACTTTAGCGATCTTCTCGCATTTGGTTTGTTTACTTTGTGTTTTGTCAGGTCTGTGTTGAGCTGGTGTTTATAATGATTCAGCAAACACCTCCCCTCGCCACCATGCGTGTGGCGTTTAGGATTAAGAGCAAATTTCAGTAACTGGACTGACTGCGGGGTTCTTGTACCCTTCTTTCCTTGCCAGTTCCTTTCGTTTTCTCTCCTCCAGGGAGGCTTCATCCGAAGATTGCGCTGTTGGGGCCCCGCGCAGTGTGAGGAGCACGTGGACCTTGCTGGATGGGTCCTAACCCCTGTCCGAGGACCTTCAGCGATATCGCCTCGTCCCACGGGATGCGTTCTCCGTGTCCTGGGACTTTCCTACAGCTCATGTGACCAGTGTGGTTAGCTTGTGTCGTTGATGCGCATTTGGGGGGGGGGGGGGGGGGTGGTGTCAAGGGTTCGCTGTCAGCTTGGAAAGACTCTGTTCAGAACAGCCCGGTTTGGGACACTGATTTGACACGGTACTCTCAGAGGACTTTGGAGAGACAGGGGTTGAGGGGGATAACACATGAAGCACAAAAGAAAACGTGCCCTCCTACGATAATTAGTGTTGGAAAGCGTATTTATGATTATGGTTATGTTGTGTGCGGTGAACTGATTGTTTGTGACTATGTGAAATGTTGTGTGTGTTTGAAAATGCTTAATTGTGATTGTGCATGTTGTGTGTGTTGGAATGCTTTTTTGTGCCAATGTGTGTGTTGGTTGTGAATAATTGGTGTATTGTATGGTAAACTTTTATTGTGTGGTCTCTTGCGGGGCGTGTGAGGTCAGTCCCTCCCTTCACTCCATCTAGGGATCCGTTCCTGTCAGAGGCAGTTCCTCCGAGGGGTCGGTGTCTCGACAGTAAACTTTGACATATCCCCGTCATGCCAGCCATCTAAAGTGTTGCAGCATGAAAAGATGCTCTGGACATGGGTGTGTCATGCACCAGTGAAGGTAGCAGCACTGTTTCTGTGATTCTCGGTTGTTCCCACCCACAGAAATTAGCATGCAGTTGATCGTTTGCCTCAATAGGTATGGTCGCAAACTGGTACTCCGCATGAAGGGAACTGTTGATCTTGTCACAATGGGTCCTCCATGCGCAGGGTTCTTTTCTGCTGTGGGATTGTTTGTGCTTGAGATTCAGATTTGCTCAGGAAATTGACTGGTGGCGTATCTTGTGTATGTTATGGTTGTTCCATCACAGAGAGCAGCAGAGGGCACATTTTCTTCTAGGCATGACAAGTGCAGTCCAAGTCTTTGTTTTTGTAGCCAGAGAGATGCAGATCTGCCCACTCTCTAGGGCAATACGGCAACTGAACTGTGCGGTTTCTTTCCCTTTCTTCCCCGTGAAAACGTCCTTCATTGATGTTCGGAGTACGTCTGAAGAGGAGAACAACAGATGGCTAATTCCGCGTGTCTTGAAAGTGATGTCTGTTTGTGCACCCTGGAAGATCTTCAGACGAAGCTGTTTAGAAGATCGGAAGCTTCTGTTGATTCCTTTTCTTTGAGGGATGTCTGATGAAGCAACGCCCAGTGGCTCCTGAGCAACTTGTGGACTTCAGGGCACGATTGTAGTGCTTTCCTGCCAAGACTGCATCAATCGACCACTTGAGCTGATCCGTGACTCGCACATTGATCTCTCCCATAGGACCAGACCACTCATGAGTTTTCCAAGTGCCGCCATGCATGAACACAGAAAATGGAATATGCCAAGGAGAACAACAACGTCCTCGAACCGGTCATTCTGCCATACAGTCATGTATGCCTTTCTTGCAACATCCAGGTCACAGGTGAACAGTGTGTTTCTGGCCCACTTCCCTTGTTGAAGCATCAACAGAAACTTGGAGGGTATGTTGAACAGTAGCGTTCTCAGTGACCGGATGTAGAACTGGCTGCATGTAGTCAACCGTTGACTGGTATACCATACCCAGATTCTCCCAGTGAGTGATACCCAGCCTGCCCCAGATTCTGGTTTTCTGATTTAGATCTGGTTTATGTATGAAAAATGTTTTTACACTCATTGCCTATAACTCTCGTGCTACGACCACTACTACTACTACTGCTTCTGCTGCTGTTGCTGCTGCTGCTACTACTTCCACAACAACTACTACTACTACATGTGGTGTAATGTTAGATACATTTCAGACTGCTGACGGTGATGATCATACTGGAAAATGGCAGTAAGCCAATCTTTAATAAATGTTAGCGAACCGCCAAGATAAACGTGGACAAACAAGTCATAAGACAAAACACGACGCGTTTCGACCTCTTAGGTCTTCTTCAGATAAGACACAAACACATAGAACAATGAAAATGAACGAGTTTGTCACTTATCTTTGATCTCTTCAGCGCAAGGTAGGCGTTGAATGAAAATGAGGCCTTGTTCATTTTCATTGTCCTATTTGTTTGTGTCTTGCCTGAAAAAGACCTAAGAGGTCGAAACGCGTCGTGTTTTGTCTTGTGACTCGTTTGTCCCACGTTTCTCTCGGCGGTTTGCTAACATTTATTTAAGATTTGTTTAGATTTCCGCCTGCAGTCGTCTCACTTTGCAACTATGCAGTAAGCCAGTTTGTTTTACGTTTTCTTTTTAAATACCGGAAGTTGGCGCCAAATACTGTCAAATGGGCATTGTTTCTGCAACAAGATGACTATCTGTAAGTGGGACAATTATCTTTCTATCAGGAACTGCAAACCATTTGACGATAAGTGGATTAGTTCCATATCGACAGGTCTTTAACCAAGTATACCCTCTAATCGCAAATATAGAGCCCAAAGAAGGAAAATTCGCTAATAAACATGGTTATATCTCCCAAGAGCTCCAATAAATCAATTGTTGACATATGCATTTCAGTTTATGATATGAAAAGACACAAGAAAATCATAGTGGCAAATCCCCCCCCCCCCCCCCCCCCCCCCCCCCCCCCCCTCCGGGGTCATCTTTCCATTCTGCCACCTGAAGCACTAAGTGTGTTGAGGTATACCCAGTTTGCTGAAATGTGCCAAGTTTGTTACCGTCTGCCTATTCTTCGGAATTGCTGTGTACATTGATATAGTATCGGTTTGTTAGAGGCCCGCCCTGTTTGTTTTGATGTCCAAAACAATGATCTGTCCAGTCTCTGAGAAGTCTGTCCCATCTGTGAGTGTGTATGGCAGGCCTAGTTCGTCGTTGGCGCCTGTGAATTTGTCAGCGACTTTGTTGTGCAGCTAGCAGGAAGCACAAGAAACATACTCAGCATCAGCTACAGCCCTGCGTGCAGCGCACACCATGGTGGTGAGTGGAGAGCTATTGCTGGACAGACGTACAGATAAAAAGGTTATAGGGGGGAAAAATGACCATGTACCCAGCCACGCCCATGAAGATGGGGTCTGCGCCAGACATGCTGAATGCGTTTTTCTGTC
>CM031608.1:58095554-58115554 GCA_018398815.1 Conus ventricosus
CAAAACATAGCATGCAAACCCACAATGTGTGAACATTTCATCATGCTGAGTATATCACAGAAAAGCCGCCCTGCAGTCCTAAACCTCCCATACACTTTTGGATGCCAGATTTGATGCCAGACCCCAGAGTAGCCCAGCAGGTGACAAACTGGAATAAAGGACCACCCAGAAAGCAGCACAAAGGCAGAACGGAAGAGAAACGGATGAGTCTGGATGGAGGCAGAAAAAACAGCCCAAAGTCAAATCCGCAGGAGAGCCATCGTCAATACCTCACGCTCTCTTAGGGCCCGGAGGGCTTACAGTAATCAAGTAATGTGATATATTGAGCTGCCCTGTCCGAAATGATCTGGACATGATTTACCCAGCATGTCGAAGTTAGAACAAATGGCAAAAGACTGGCCCAGAGGATCATTTAAATGTTTCTTCATATTAGTACATATTGACTGATGTGGCGCAGTAATTTCGTTAAAAGTTTCATTCATCGATAGAACTTGGATGGACTTTGAATTTGGGATTCCGCGTAATTCTCTGCTCGATCCATACAATCACTACTGTATTGCTCCCTAGGATGGGAATCCCTCTCTCTCTGTCTCTGTGTCTGGCTCTGTCTCTCTCTGTCTTTCTGTCTCTGTCTGTTTGTCTGTCTGTCTGTCTGTCTCTGCGTGTGTGTGTGTGTGTGTGTGTGTGTGTGTGTGTGTGTGTGTGTGTGTGTGTGTGTGTGTGTGTGTGTGTGTGCGTGCGTGCGTGCGTGCGTGCGTGCGTGCGTGCGTGCGTGCGTGCGTGCGTGCGCGCGCGAGCTCTCTCTCTCTCTCTTTCTGTCTTTCTCTAACTCTCTCTGCCTCTCTCTCTCTCTCTCCCTCTCTCTCTCTCTCTCTCTCTCTCTCTCTCTCTCTTTTCTCTCTCTCTCTCTCTCTCTCTCTCTCTGTCTGTCTGTCTGTCTCTCTCTCTTCGCAGATTAGATTGATAGATAGTTGATAGATAGATAGATAGAAAGATGGAGAGACAGATATATGGATAGATATTAATCTCTCTCTCTCTCTCTCTCTCTCTCTCTCTCTCTCTCTCTCTCTCTCTCTCTCTCTCTCTCTCTCTCTCTCTCTCTCTCTCTAAGGCAGATGATTTAGAAGGAAGATCAAAACGAAATAACCTAATTTTCTATGGCATCCCGAGAGATCAAAATGAGACTAGCGAACAGTGTGAAGGTAAAATACATGATCTATTAACTGAAGAGAACAGGAAAGGGGCATTCTGGGCCACTTCCGCCCTCACCCAGTTTCGGGCGAAAGTAACCCAGAATGCCCCTTTCCCTGTTCTCTGACAAGTAAGACTTCAATAACTAAAAAATAACGATTATCTACAAACAAACATACTGTGTAGGGTTATCCGTTTTTAATACTAATTTACTAAACTTTTCAGATTTCAGTTTTTGTTTAATCCTATGTTTTTCCTGATCATTTTCAATAACATCATTTTCACGCAAACATTCTTCAAATGAGTCTCTGTCTTTCATGTGAAATAACACTACAGTCTTTAACTGTTCTCTAAAGTCTTTTAAAACTGAGTTATATTTTTGACATAAAATCCACACACTTATCCCAGCATGTCTTCCGCTGAAAGCTAGTTTCGACAAAGTGTTTCTCTTTTTAACTATGTCTCTTTCTGCCGAACAGTCATCTATAATAAATAGTGTCTGCGTTCCTTCAAACAGTCTTAAAACTGTTCTAAACACTCACTCAGTTTATTGCTAGGATCAACTAAATATATGTCATCATCTGCCCATATAAACCTTCTATTATGATATGCTTTGTTCCATTTAAGTGTTGGACAGAAAACCACAATATGATTAAAATTATAACGATAAACTGTTTGTAACAGGTCGAGGATAAATATTGTTTTTCCACAACCAGTCTGCCCACAAATCAATGAGCAATGAGGAGTTTTTGTCATAAAGTTTAACTGCTCCATAGTTTTATAACAGAAACTTAATCTAATCCGGTTATTGTTTTTATCATGCCCTCTGTTAAAACTTGTTCAGTATAATAAAATCCTATAAGGTCTAAATGTGTAAGATTAATCCATTCAGTGCTGTAAGATTGTTTCTATTTAGACTAATATTGATTTTGTTGCTTGTTGTTATGACCTTAATATCCTCACCATTGTGAAGAATGACAACAGTAACTTTAAGACTGTCAACGCCTAAGTTTTGCCAGCTAATTAGAATTCCTTTAAAAGGACGTCACTAACGCCCCACAACCCCATCCCTCTCCTTATCTTTTAAGACAGAAATTTCAAATATTATTGTGAACGTGTCCCCTAATTTCATTTGCGGCATGAACTGTAATTTTGTAGAAGCATCTTTTAAAACCGCTTCTCTTCTGTGGAGGATGTACTGTTTTTCCCATACGGCTTTATTTCAATCTCTTTCCGACTATTGTCATCTTGCATAAGACTTACATGTAAAGGGCCAGAGTTGAATGCTTTTCTGAAACCTTTTTGACGGCCAAAAAATGTAAATGGGCTTATGAATTCAAATTTTATGTCCCATTCTAAATATGGTTCTAAGTGCCATTTGAGGTCAGGTTTTTGAACTATTTTATATTCATACTGGCCAACATTATTTGCCTCTAGATTGCGCAGTTGTTCTAGTTTAGGAAACTTTTTGTTGTCGCCAACCTCTTTACGTTTATAATCACCATCTTTAGTGTACTCAAAACCATACAAAGTGCCTATTTCGCCATTCTGTTCAAAGTCCGCAACGTCTGCAAGGTCTTTTAATTCTAAAGTTATACACCTTACAGCGCCAATGTAACTCCTGGTTCTTCTGGCCCGCCGCACATTTTTTAGTACAGTTTATTATTTTATTTCCAAAACAATGTGCAGGTTATCACATTTACGACTTTCCCCGTTTTGTCTTTGATCTTTATATTAAATGATCCGACCCTCCCACAAACTAATCTTTTAAACTGTAAATTAGGGAATTGTATAATTTCATAATCGCAATATGCAGCTTTCCCTGACGGCAGAGCTCTTAAAACAGTTGAGGGCCTTCCATCATATAAGTTTTCATCAGTGCTCAGCTCATCCAAATGAACATAGAGTAATGAATGTAATGCAAGATCGAGCGGACTTTCCCCCTCATAAGTAGTTTTGGTTGGTGTAACTCTAATATATAATTGTTAGCTGTAAAGCCTAACATTTTAGCTAGTTCTTTATCAAAATAGTAACCTACTTTCTTCTTCAGGCTTGAATGTTAACATTGTTTTTAGATTCGCATTGTTAAGTTTGAGAGTAATGTCGAAGTTACTCATTGCTTCTTTTAGTGAGCAAAACCCGTAATACCCATCAGCTATTGTTAACTGCTAACTTTGGTCCCTGTTTATTAATTTTTTGAATCTTATTATTCTTCTTTGATTCACTTAATTAAACCATACGACTTTGTAAAATATTTCATGAAGCGCAACCATTTGGGCCCCGCATTCGTTATCAATAGCATGTTCTAAAAACGAAGGACGGTCTTGGGTTGTTATTGTTACAAACTTTTTTTTTAAAACGAAATAAAAATGAGTGCATTCAAATATACTGGTGCAAATATTCTGTTGGGCCGCACTACAATCTTAAAAATATAGCAACTGATACTCTTGACATTGCTGTGACCCAGACTGCCTCTTTTCATAAAAAGGTGAGTACTCCATTGAAGAGCTATCTTAACCCCCCTATTGAAAACGACCACACCAAGAAAGCGTGGTTTAGTCATCCGAGCAGTTTTATCAGAACCAGTTAACTTTGCTGTGTTTGCGCATCAACTGGGTGTGGTGTCGTATGCTGATCATTTAAATCACCATGATCCTTTGGTGAGGTCAGTGTACAGATTTCATTTCTATTACACCTTCAGACGTATTTTGACTGAATTGCAAGGCCCATTACCAAATGACAAACCATTTAATCCACTCAGCAACAGAATAGACATGAAGGCTTTGAAAGGATCTGTAACGAATTCAATATTAACATCAAGACAGGCTTTAGACAAACGTTGGATCATAATCATGGTCTAGGCGACCTTTATTTTCGGGGCACGCACAGAAAGTATAACTATGACTGGCATCCTCCTTTCAAAACTTTCTTTTTGGCACAACTGTTGAGCCCGGGTCCCTACAGCAAGAGCATAAAACAGCATGGACAACATTTATCTTAGACACTTCTAAGGGCCTAACTAGGGCGGGAATAGAACGAATAAACGACTCTATTCGTACTTACGTTTGGTGTTTGCTAGGGTCGCAAGCACAGGCAAGATCGAGCATAACTGATCCTTCTACTGGCTTTGACGCACAAAAACAATACTTAGCAAATTTAGAGGACGCCATTAATTCTACAGTTATTTACCTTCAAGTATTCAAAGGTACCAACATGTTTTACATACGCAAGATCGAAAGTAGACTTGCTGTTGGCACTGGTTTATACATGCTGCCTTCTGACCTCAGACTCCAGATAGGTACAATAATAAACTAAATAATGAAATTCTTATAGCAGGCAATGAACAGAAGGTTGGGAAAAACGACATAAATTCTGAGCCAGTAATATTACAAACAATAAAAGAACACCCAAGATTAAGTCATCCAATCCCCGAAGTCCAAACCCCAAAAGTCATTGAAGACTCAGCAAAGCTCGCGGACTCTGTTCGCGATGACCATGAATATGAAAAGACAGCGCTTGTTCTTGGATTAACTGGCATAGGATTACTTGGTCTTTATCTTACTAAATAGTAACCCAACTATTACGAGAACTAATGTCCATAAGTGCTCGGCCATAAAGCCAACTACTTTGCATTGCAGTAGACAAAAGCCAGCTGACAATACTCCCCAATATTCCTGGTAAAGCGTCCACGGCTTACCGGCTAATTTTTTTAATAAACTTGCAAGATGATCAAGCTGTTTTTTTACCCATGATTTATCAGGCGGAGGCGATGGAGGTGGAGGTACTGAACTTTGGCTACCGCCGCCTGTAATAGCCATCACCAGTGTACTTATTGCAAATCCTAAGGCTGTTATAACGCTTACTAATGTGACTCCTTGCTCTCTAAACAGTGTCGTATTCGTTCTGCTAGTGTTGTGTCTTCATATAAAATTTTTTCGATAGTTTCTCTTATTCTATTCACTTGAGTTCGTAATTGGTCTCGGTTAGTAGTTAGCGCTTCTAGTCTTGCTGATCTTCTTGTTCAAGATTTTTTAGTCTTTGTCTTATTCTTTCTTTAATATCAGGCCCTAAGTTGGCGTCATCAGCCCAACGAGTTTTTCTTTTTCTCTTTTTATATGCTCACTAGTTCACCTAGTTTTGCTAAATTGTTTGTTAATTCGCCTCTGATGCTTCTCAAGCATGATCAAGGGCCGCTATTTCTCGCATGGGTAGCGGCGAGTCGTGTATAGTCTTAATGCTGTTTCTTCTGAAAAACTGGTTTCTGCTTCTATTGCATTTATTATTTCATCTGCTGATTGATTTAATTCTTTAAGTTCCATGTTTTGTATTTGGTTAGCTGTTGGGAGTTCCTGCAGTGTGTTTTGAAGTTTAGCAACTGCATCCTTATCTAATTTCGGTCTAACAAGACCAAGGCGATTTTGATCTTTCACACTGAGTCTTTGTATAATTGTACTCTTGGCTAAAAACTTTGATGGGTCTGGTTTAGTTGTAAGCCGAACAAATTCTCCTTGATCGCCTTTACAAACAAATGACCATCTTCTAATTCAAATCATTTGGGTCTATAAATTCGGGAGGTTCTTGACCTAAACTTTTGTAAAATGCTCCGACCGTACTTTCTGTTAATTCACGCCGCATTGAGAGCGCTGAGCGATGCCGTGTCAAAGGGATCATTTCACTCATATCGTCTCCAGGTCAAAAACATCATAATCTTCTTCAGCTTCAATTCCTGCCATGTTTTAAATAATTAACTTTTTATTTTGTTTATAAAAAAATGGCACAAGCACATGGCTCGATTCATAACCCGTATAGAAGACTGAAAGAACCCTATGGCGTGAAGGGAAATAAGCGGAATATTACTGTTCCAAATAATCCATCTACTATTGATGCGGATCAAATTCTTACTGTCAAATTTCCAGCCTAGGGGCGGATGAAGTGATTGTGCCAGGCTCTGCACGTCTTACTTTCAAATAGAACTCGCTTCAACAACAGACCCAAACAGGACAGTTGTACAGAATCTGGGGCGGGCAATCGTTAAGAAAATTTCTATAAAACTTGAGGGCAAGAAATATTTCTTTACACAATGCAGACTATTTTTAACCTATTCTGATCATGGCTAACTGGGAATGAAAGGGCCGATCTTGCGTTTCAAGGAATTGAAAATGAAGAAGCGCTAAAACATAGAATAGGCGCTGCAGATATTAAAGACGGCAAAAAGTATGCAGCTGTAAATTTTGCGTATGGAAATCGCTTTTCATCCCCTTAGATTTTGAGTTGTTAAAAGCGCATGCACCGTACTTTCAAGGAGCATTAAAAGACAGATTGTCATATGAACTAACTTTTAATGAATACAAAACGCGTTATCAAATCATCAGACACCGAAGCAAAGTACAGCATTTCTGACATCTCGTTAGAGTTTGACGTTGTTAGCAACCCTGATTTAGCAAAGCTGATAAGGATCAATATCAGTCAAAATTTAGCAATATATTACGAAGAGTGATTTCATCATACAACAATATCCCAGAAGCAGGGCAGACGCTATAATGGAATTTTAGTTTTAGCACCACAGCAATATCGCTTAAAGGTATTTATTTGCTGTGTGAAGATGAAGAACCGTTCAAAAGAGCAAGCGAAAGTTTTTTAATCCTAAAATAACGAAAGTGCAATGTACAATTGACGGTAGTCCTAACCAAATATACGCTAGCGGCTTAGACCTTATCATCATTTTGACGAAATAAGAAAATTGTTTGGGGTGGGAGGGGTAGAAATCCAACAGCAGACCTAGTGTCTAAAGATTTACATCTTCACAATGTTAGGCTTGATGATTATTTAACAACAAAATACGGTTTATGGATTGACCTAAGGTCAACAGAGGATAATGAGTTGTATGGAAGCGGGAGAAAAGTGAGAGACGTAATAAACATTCAAATTGATAAAGAAGAAGAAGCCGATAACCCGCTTAATGTACATTTGTTTTTATTATATGATGCGCAGCTGAATATTCAAGAAAACAGATTAGACTATGTATTATACTAAATTATTTTTCATTTATAAAAAAGCATGTCTGTTAAGGTTTATCCAAATGTGCCTACAGCACCGGAGATGCCAAGAGAAGAGATAGCAGGCAATTCTGCTGTTATAGAACCCTGAAGTAAAAACCTTCAGATAACAAACATTACACAAATGCAACAAAAACTAGAGCAGACCTTTCAAAATACAGCAAAACCAAACGAAGGTATTCTGCTGCCTTTAATGCTGTTACATATGTTAATACTGGAACATCGACTATAAGCGCTCTATCAGCAGGAACGAGTGTTGGTCTCTTAGCAACAGGTATTGGTGCACCCGCAGCTTTACCTCTAGGTGGTTTGTCTTTAGCTCTGGCCTGTGTTCATTAGCTGTAAGTGCTGCTGGCAAAAAATTAAAAACTAAACTCCAAAAGCACACAGCTATGGTTCAACTAATAACGGCTAAACTTAGTTCGTTAAACTGACAATAAATAAAGCGCTTGTTGACTCAAACATCACGGATGAAGAATTTAATCGTTTACAGGCCGATTTTGATGACTACAAAAGACAAAAGTTTGATCTTCAAAGAAAGGCGGGGACAAGTTTTTCTCAACAGCCAGACGCCGAGCAGATAAAACAAGGAATGCTTAAAAAAAGTAAACGAAAACATTAAACTCTGTTCTAAACAGCTCACATTAACAATGCCAAAGGGCGTTTTATACTTTAGTTTATGAGTCCAAGCACAAAAAGGCCGTCGATATTGATTCTGATTAAGTTTTTTTTTTTTAATTTAAATAAATATTTTGGCTTAGAAAAGAAAGACAGCATGGCTAAGATATATGAAGGACAAGACGAATTGTTTGAAGGAATGCTCGAGAGAGAGCGTTTATCAAGAGCACTGAATGATATTGATTTAGAAGTTATTGACCCAACAAACGTACAGGCAAGTGTTGTTCATGCTATTTCTCAAGTTCCGGGTAAACTAACAATAGACCCACCAGTTAAGTAATGTTAGCTGTTTTAATCGACTATGTAACAATAAATGAAGAAAACCTAGAAGTCTGGGTCTCGACTAAACAACAGACTATTCTTCCTCTAATGACTTAACACCCGGTTGGCAGACGAACTGCTTGCACAGTTTGACGCTGCCGCTGAAGAAAGCTAAAATGAGAGGCTCTGGTTGGTCAGAGGGCGAAGTCTTAGAGATTAGATTAAAACAGGCAAGTATGCACCGATTGTAGGCAAGGCTTACATTCCGCTACCTCGGAGTTGGTTTTAAAGAGAGCAGTTTTAAACATAAAAAATTCAGACAACAAATGTTTCATGGGTGTGTTCTTGCAAGGCTGCATCATGTCCGCGAACACGCAGAGAGAGTGACTAACTATCGGCAATACACCAAAGATCTTAACTTTAATGGATATCCTTTCCTGTTAGTGTAGACCAAATTGATCAGTTTGAAGAACAAAACAACCAATAACTGTTAATGTATACACATGGGATGAGGAAACAATTTGGCGCCAATTAAAGTGTCCAAGAACAGTCCAACAATAGGCGAACCAGACAAAAATCATGTTGACTTACTACTAATGTTTTCACCAGCGGGGCTACCCCATTACACATTGATACGCACATGATAGATTATTGAGTTATACTACAAACAAACATAGCAAACAAGAATTCTGCAGAAAATGTTTAACAAGAATTCCATCTGTGCAAGCTGCGAGTGAACATATAAAACATTGTAAAAGTTCTGTAGACTGTAATACAGAACTAATTACGCCCCCACCCGGATCTAAAGTTAGTTTTAAGAACTGGAAAAAACTGCAACATTCTCCATATGTTGTTTACGCAGACTTTGAATCACTCATTTTCCTTATGAAGGGCCAGCGCCACAAAAACTTCGAAAAACAGTCTAATGAGTAATCATCAGTTTTGTTCATTTGCCTTCATTGTTGTCAGGTCGGATGGCGTTTATTCAGAACCAGATTATATAGAGGACCAGATGCTGCGAAACATTCTTAAACGCATGCAGCAAGTGCGTAATGACTGTTGTAAATAATCTGAATTTATCTGAAATCATAATGACGCCTGAAGACCAAGAACAGTATGGCTCAGCCACACATTGTTGGATTTGCGGTTTAGGCCTCTCATCAGGCGAAGCCAATCCAAAGTAAGAGACCATGATCACATTAGCGGAAAGTTTAGAGGAGCAGCGCACAGTAAATGCAATCTTCAACTAAAGTTTGAACCAAAGACATGGAAGCTGCCTGTATTCTTTCACAACTTGCGAGGTTACGACTCTCACCTTATAATGCAAGCAGTAACCAGCGCCTTAAGGGTAGCATGCATTGCACAGTCATCAGAAAAGTACATGTGGCTTTAATCTAAAATAACAGTCTTTTTATGACTCTATGCAACACATGATGGGATCATTAGAGTCACTAGCTATGTCCTTAAAGTCCTGCCCAATAACGGAAGAATATTTTGACCCAACTCTCGTTAGAAAGGGCGTTTACCCTTATGAGTACATGAACAGTTGGGAAAGGTTTGACGAAGACACACTTCCTCCTAAAGGCGCGTTCTTTTCTAGTCTTAGAGGAAGGACATCAGTGACTCTGATTACCAGCATGCTCATGATGCGTGGCAGAAGTTAGAGTGTAAAACGATGGGAGACTATCATGATTCATACTTGAGGGCAGATGTATGTTTGTTGGCGGACGTCTTTGAAAATTATAGAAAGACCTGCATGAAACATTACAGCCTGGATCCTGCGCATTATATTTCTGCGCCCGGGATGAGCTGGGACGCTTTCTTAAAGTTTACTGGAGTACAGATTGATTTATTGTCTGATTTACCAATGATTCAGATGATTGAAAACGGATTGCGTGGGGGAATTAGTATGGCGTCGCACATTACTGTAAAGCAAACAACAAATACTTGGACGATTATGATCCAAGTAAAAGGTCTAACTATCTCATGTATTTAGATGCAAACAATCTGTATGGATGGGCAATGGCGCAATCACTTCCATTACGTAACTTTAAAATGTACACAGGCGGCGATCCGAATAATATTCAAAAGGCATTAAAGTGGTTGGGCAGTTTAACGCCTGATCAACAGCGTGGATACATTCTAGAATGTTGACTTAGAATATCCTCATGAACTCCATGACCTGCATAATGACTATCCATTAGCAGCAGAAAGTCTAAAGATGGATCCAAGAGAACCACCTAAACTTGTGCCTAATCTTCGAGGCAAAAAAAAATGTCTGTCATTACAGACTTCTACAATTTTATTTAAGACATGGTTTGAAGTTGACAGCAGTTCATCGTATAATTGCTTTTGATCAAGAACAGTTCATGAAACCATACATCATGAAGAACACTGATCTCAGAACTAAATCCGCAGATGCTTCAGAAAAAGACTTTTTCAAGTTGATGAACAACAGCTGTTTTGGAAAGACTATGGAGAATCCGCACAAGCGCAAAGATGTCAGATTGGTCACCAGAGAGAACGAAGCAATTAAGCTGACTTCTAAACCAAATTATCAGGACTTTAGAAGATTCCATGATCACCTTTTTGGCATAATGATGAAAAAAAAGAAGTCAAATTGGACAAACCTGTTTTTTATTGGGTTTACTGTTTTAGAATTATCAAAGCTTTTGATGTTAGAATTTCTTTATGACTACTTTAAGCCCCTGTATCCTGAGTCCAGAGTACTTTACACAGATACAGATAGTTTTGTTATAGATATTCCTACTGAAGACATCTATAAAGACATGGAATGGAAGTAGCTAAAGACATGCGGGATGGTATGACACGTCTGATTACCCTAAAGATTCGCCTTTGCATTCAATTACTAACAAGAAGGTTTTAGGAAAGATGAAGGATGAATTATCTGGAAAGGTGATCAAGGAGTTTGTTGGTTTAAGGTAAAAAATGTACAGTATTTCGAGCCAGGAGAAAATCATTAAGAAAGCAAAAGGAATATCCCGCAGCGTTGTGCAGTCAAACATATCACATGACAACTACAAAGAAGCATTGTTTGGCAATAAGACTTTTCATCATGACAACGTAAAACTGCGATCTAATCTACATGAGATCAACACAACTGTTTGTAACAAAGAAGTCATTAGATAGAAACAAACACAAAACGGGGTGTTTGTTAATCCGGAGTTTTCATATGCAATCGGGCACTGGAGGACCGCATAAACAGGGGGTTTTATATTTTTCATCAACTTTTATTATAAGATCAATCATAGCTTCATCCAATTCATTAAATCTTTTCTCATGTTTGCTTGACGAGTTCGAATTTTTTTTATTATTTCAAGATATTCTTTTTCCCAATTTGGGGGTTTGAGTTGTAGGTGATCTGGATGATTTAGCATGCATTGATTAATCCTCGAAAATGTTTCCTTAATAGCATTACACGCCTGAAATGATTCCCGTATCATTTTCAAGGTCTCTTCCTTTACCTTCTTGTTTCGTTCTGCGCTTCCTTCTGGCCTTCCATTTTAAACCAAAATATGTTTACGTAAATTAATTAAAGCGGAACTGTGTCTGGCGGAATTATCTGCAGTTCTTCTTTCACAAAAGATCTTTGAGGAGCTGGTTGTTTTGTTGTGTCAGTTTCTCGTAAATAATACACGGGCGGATTCATCTTTACAATTCTTTTTATTTCATATGGGTCAACACTCCAAACTGGATCGGTTGCCCTGATGCGAGTGTCCCCTTCTGCTTCTCCCGGTAAATAAAGTACCTTACTTTCAATCCAAATGGTAATAGTTTGCCGGATGAAGACTCTCCTTCAGCAACATTTATTGTTTTTCTTTTGATTGCTTGTACTGGTTTTAGCCCTTTAAATTCTTCATTATTCATTGCGCGCAAAACTGAGGGCAGTCTTCTAACCCATTCTGTGTTGCGAGAATTGTCAATAAGCTCTCTGTGATACTGGTAAGAAAAAAGTCTTTCAGCTAACTGTTTGTTAAAGTTTTCGACTAAAGCCTGTGATCTGTGAACTCCCGGAATGCCTCTTTTAATGGTAACTCTATGTTTCAACAATAATTGATTCACTTGCCCTTTAAATTCTTTTCCATCATCGACTTGAATCATGCGAGGATAAGTTAAAGGGCCTCGTTGGTATATCAGTTGTATAGCAACAGCAACAGCAGAAGCACTCTTTTGTGTTAATGGTTCAGCATCTTTATATCTTGAAGCTATGTCAATGACTGTAAGTGCGTACTTAAATCTTTTTCGTCTAATCCTATCAGAGGGTAAATATAGAAGATCCATTTGATGGGTGTCGTTCGGTATTGTATTCACAAAGTGTGGTCTCTGTATTCGTTTGGGCGCAGGTAAATAAATTTGCCAAATCGCTTGTTTAGATAACCATTCTTTTGCTGTTTGTTCACTGACTCCAGCTGCTTGGCTTAGCTTTTGTATTGCTGTGATGCCCTTCCAATATCCTTTGGGCGAATAATAGATTTTGTTCATTTTTTACTCAGCCAATATTATGTGCAACAAAATACACGACGGTCATACCAACGACAATAAACGCGATTTCTTGCATCTTTGTTGTTTTCTGATGGTTGATAAAAGTCACTGAATTTTGGTGGGGGCAATGTCTGGACCGGTTTGCCTGTTACTAGATAATATTGTTTATTGCTTGATCAACATTTTTAAATGTGTAAGCTGCATGCCCTGTTCTTTCAATGTGTCATTAATAAATCTAACTGCTCAAGTCTCTGCTTTTCATAGGCGTCTTGTGCAGCTGCTAGTTCCTCCATAGCTTTGTTATGTCTTTTTCTCTCGCCGTCATCCCGTAGTTTACTAAATGCGAAATTACTTCCGCTAAAAGCAAGCGCATTCACCACAGCGCCGCCTATCATTATTGCGAGTGAAGCCATTTTTTATAAATGTATTTTTTTTCTTACATATTTATATTGTCTGGAATTATTCCTTGCTTGACTAGAAAATCTTTCGTAGCAACCGAAGCTGCAATGATAGCAATCAGCTTTGCTGAATCCTCAAAGTCTAGTTTGCCAAGATCTGCCGGTTTTTATTTTTAACAAGCTTTTACCAAGCATTGAGTATCCTACACTTAGCCCTCCAATAACAGCAGAATGGTATACAAGGTTAGCAACAGTTTTTTCGGTGCTCATTTTTATAAAATAAAATAATTATAATTTAATAAAAAACATGAACAGCGATGATCTACTACAGCTACAAGGCAGCCTAAACCTTCCTGAACTTATGAATGACCAAGTTGATGATCAAGCTATTATGCCCAAAAAGGAGAGGCTGTATTCTTTGGCAGCATGTGGGAAAACAAAACAGTTCCTCGAAACTGAATTCAGCATAGAACAGATTCAACAGATGTCTTCACAAGACATTATAAAGTATCATAACAGGTATGAGGCGCAGTTGGGGTCGAGAATGGTAAAAAGCGTTGGGCAAACGGTTTCTTAGTTTGTACACTAAACTAGTCAGTAGATTTGCCCCCATTGATTCTGAACAAGATCTTACGTATGATTTAACGCAAGATCCAGTTTTAACAAAGTCATTAGAGTCTCTAGGCTGTGATTTATATTACAGATTTGGAACATTGTTATCGCCATTAATCATGGGATTAATAACTTTTAATCATATAGATTTTATTTCCCTTCAAAATGACCGGGCCAGAAAATCAGCAGAATCAGAAAACACTGAACCAGGTGGAGAAAGTAACCAAGCCAGAAAATCAGCAGAAAACGCTGAATCAGGCGGAGACCATTAAAAATCCTGGGCGTGTTGAAGCAGGAAGAAAATTAGCAGAGTGGAACAGACAAAAAAAATTAATGTTACAGAATATGACTCATCATGAAAACATAATGCCGCCAACGCCAGAACAAGTTGATTCAATGCCAGCTATAAAAACTCCATGTGATACAAGGGCCCCAAAGTCTTCATGGAATATTGAACTTAAAACTGTTGCCATTTTTGGCGCCATTGCTGCTGTTGGGGGCAGTTATTGCGGCTATAAAATATATACAATGGCAACAGAAACAAAAGAAATCAAAAAAATCTGAGCCACTAAATGCAGAAAAAGACACCAGCACGCCAAAACCGCCAATAACAAAGCATCATTTTGATCCATTTATAATGGAATAATATTTTAAGAACTTAATTTAAATTTTTTAATAAAAATAGATCATGGCGTATTATAAAATGATGGTGTCAATAAATAAAGACATGGAGTCTATAAAAGGCATTTCCATAGACCAGAATTGTAATCAATGCGGTTGCTTCGGATGTAAGACCTTCCTTAAGATCTATGCAGAGAACGCTGAGCAAGACATCCTCAACGATGACACGTTTTTTGAGGCGTGTGTGTACTATATTAGACATTCACTATTTAAGATAAAAACATAGCTTGTATTTTTTTGATAATTATAAGATAACTTAATAAGAACTTAGTTGTACTTAAAGGATGACTTAATCAAGAACTTATCAAGAACTTGATCAAGAACTTATTAAGAACTTACTTAAGAACTTATTAGGAACTTGAAGTAACTTAATTAAAAACTTAATTAAGAACTTGGGGTGACTTAATTAAAAACTTAATTAAGAACTTGGGGCGACTTGGGGGTAGGATGTGTGTGTGGTGTACACAGGGGGTGGGTGGGAGGACGTGCGTGCGTGGGGTGGGGGGTGGGGGGGACGTGCGTGCGTGGGGTGGGGGTGGGGGGACGTGCGTGTGTGGGGTGGGGTGGGGGGACGTGCGTGTGTGGGGGTAGGACAAAACACCCACACACACACAAACAAACACAAACAAACAACAAACAAACAACAAACAAACAATAGACAGGACAGTGCTTGTAGGAAAAGTGAAGTGCAGGACGTTGAAGCAGGTTTTCAGAAGAAATGTTTGCCAGGGTAGGTTGGCAAGATGGCTACCGATCATGCATGATCGTTACTATATTTAGAACCACGTCAGAGCAGCAAGATGGCTGCCGATCATGCGGCGGTTACGCGTACGCAGAGCAGCAAGTTGTAGGTTAGCAAGATGGCTACCGATCATGCATGATCGTTACTATATTTAGAACCACGTCAGAGCAGCAAGATGGCTGCCAATCATGCGGCTGTGACGTGTGCAGGTGGAGTAGAGGGGCTTTGTGGGTCAATCGGCGTTATATTTAGAACCACGTCAGAGCAGCAAGATGGCTACCGATCATGCATGATCGTTACTATATTTAGAACCATGTCAGAGCAGCAAGATGGCTGCCGTATACAGCCTAACAGCGTGCGGGGTTTGGACTACTTAGTAATTAGCGAACAGCGCTATCAACGGAGGCCAATCGTTGAGGAGCAAGAAGTGCTCAGCAAGGCCTGGGAGGCTTGGGAATCGCCAGTAGTTAGTACAAACCCGTCATTGTATTTTTGAAGCATTTTATATGAAGATAGTGCTGGCTACACACTACTCCTCTCCATACTGGTAGATGTACTAAGGTCTGCCTAGCCCTATCTAGTTTTGCCAGAACATTCGAAAATCGTTATCCAGTTGCATAAGGGCACACTTGAAGGCAGATGAACTGGTTAGAATTAGAAAAGTAGAAAAGTATACACATCTTAATACACAGATCAGCCTGCCACATGAACACTGAATCTGTAGTTAACAATCAATCAAGTCTGATACAACCTAAGAACATTTTTACTTGGGAGGAACAGCAAAAATGTTTTCAAATATAAGTTTTTAGCATACGAATCAGCCGTGTTTACTCCGCCTTAAGAAATGAACGCCATGTTTTTTAAACATGGCTTTAGCTGTCTCAAGCCAGCTCCCAACAATCAACGCGTGATGGTTTTTTTGCTTCGGCCAACTTTCGAACAATCTCATCGATAGCCAAACACGTATTAAAACTAGCTGTATCTTTGTCAACAATATTGTCTTCAACAAGCCAACAAACCTTTAAGATACACAATTCTGTTCTTCGGTAAACCGGTTATTAAAATAACACACCCACCGCACAGTAAACCGTCCTGCTCGTCTAACTGTCAGCGAAAGAATGTGTGGGTTACCTAGTCATGTGAGCGCCCGAAGCATACGCTTAACTCGATGATTGGCCAGGCTGTAAGAGCGCCGCCACGCGGGCAGTGTTGGCTGATGTCATATGTTGTAACCGGGCAGGCTGGGTGGGAAGGAGTGGGGGTGGGGAGTAAGTGCAGCAGTATTGATTTTTTTGGCCGGAGGCACACCTGCAATGTAGACAGGGAGCACGCCACCGTAGGTGAGGGGTATGCCACTGTAAACCAGGGACACATTTTTTTTAAATAGTGTGTGTGTGTGTGTGTGTGTGTGTGTGTGTGTGTGCGTGTGTGTAGTGCGTGTGTGTGCGTTCATGCGTTTGCACGTGTGTGTGCGTGTGTGTGTGTGTGTGTGTTGTGCATGTGTGAGTGTGTGTGCGACGTATTTTGTGAAACGCAAAACACGTATGCCTATGGCCCCGTGTCTAAATGAAAATATCACAAAGAATCCTCGCCACACGGTCAGGTTACGCCAGCCCTGCCTTATGGCGCCATAATTACAGGTCATAGGATCCGTCCAGGGTACTGCCTGCCACAAACCCCAAGCCCTCTAATTAGGGGTGTTTGCACAGGGTCTCAGCTAAGTTTTAGTTTGGTGACTGTCTCTGCAAAAAATGATAGTATTGAAAATGACTGTCTGCGCGAAAATGATGTTATTGATAATGATCAGAAAAACGCGGAAAACTGAAATCTGAAAAGTTTAGTAAATTAGTATTAAAAACGAATAACCCTGCACAGTTATGTTTGTTTGTAGATAATCGTTATTTTTAGCTATTGAAGTCTTACTTGTCAGAGAACAGGGAAAGGGGCATTCTGGGTTACTTTCGCCCGAAACTGGGTGAGGGCGGAAGTGGCCCAGAATGCCCCTTTCCCTGTTCTCTACTGATGAGTTAGATTTGACACGGGACATTGAGTTCGATCGGGTACATAGATTAAATGCCAAACCTGATTCTCCCATCATCGCTCGATGTTCTTTTTTCAAAGACAAAACGAAAATCTTAAGAGCAAAGAGGAAATTAAAAGGGAGTAACATCTTTGTGGGCGAGGATTTCTCCTCTCGTGTTAGGGAAATAAGGCGTGGTCTTTCCCCCCATCTGAAGAAGGCAAGGTCAGAAGGCAAAAGAGCGGCGATGATCCTTGATCATCTCCTCATTGACGGGACTAAGTATTTTCTCGACGACCAAAGCGGATTAGTTGAATCTAGATAGGGGGGTGGCCGGCCACTTGATGGAAAATTTGACCTACACCTGTGTGGCAGAAGAAGGTACTGAAATAAAATGCTACACCGGTAAAATCGCCTGTCACTTGTGGCAGTGTCAGCGGTGAACCGTTTTTTGTGGGTCAGAGAGGTGACTCCGGACAAGCTGTGAAAAACACGTGCAAAAAAGTGAACGGCACAGCGTGTACAGATGTAAAGAAACCCTTTTCTTTCCTGTTGTGGAATGTGAATGGCTTATTTTCTAAACTAACCGACCGTGATTTTATGTCGTTTATTTACGATTTTGATTTCATATGTTTGATTGAAACATTTATGGACGAATGTCGTGCTGATATGTTTGTTGGTTATGAAGTCTTTTGTAAATCTGCAGTTAAATTTTCTAAACAAGGGAGGCGTTCAGGCGGAGTGATTTGTTTATTCAGAAAGAATTGTCTCCCTTCGTTAAACTTCTCGACGTTAATCATTCAAACTTTTGTGTGTTCTTGATCGATAAAAGATTATTTGGAATAGATAAGGATGTGTTGTACTTTTGTTCCTATATACCTCCAGAACGTTCACCTTTTTATGCCCATTTTGACATTGATAATGGTATTAATTTATTAGAAGAATGTCTCGTTGATTTATTGTTACCTAGGATGTTTATGTTATATTAAATGGTGACCTCAATAGCAGAACCAAACATTTCACAAGACATATTTGTGAGCGATGTTCCTGATGAGCATTTCCATAGCCGGCCTCTCAGTATTAATCGACACTCCGAAGACTGTACATTAAATAATTATGGTAAATTGCTACTGAATGTGTGCACTACTGTAGATCTGTGCATTCTTAATGGCGTGTGTAAAGGTGACCTTTGAAGGTCGCTATACATACATGTCTGATACTGGTGCCAGTGTTGTCGATTATTTCATATTTTCTAAAGAACTTTTTGCTCTTTTGTATGATTCATGTATGCTTAATGTTTTAGAATGCATAGATTCTGACCATTTACCTGTATCGCTTTCTATTGCTTTTCCTAAAGAAAATACTGTACATGCCAGTAACAAGACAGAAAATCTTGTTATAGAAAAACTCGTCTGGAATGATGAACACGCTAGTTTGTTTCGTAGTACATTATGTAGTGATGGAATTCGTACAAAGATAGATGCTGCTATAAGTTTATTAGATGTGGATATAAATTATGCGCTAAACATGTTTAATGATGGCATGAAGGAAAGTGCAGACTGCATGAGAAGATGTATACATATTAATAGTAACAAAGTACCTGGTGACTGGTATGATAAAGAATGTGATGCTAGTAAAAGGAAAACCATGAGGTTACTTCGTATCAGTCGTCGCACTTTAAAGATCGAGGACAGAAATGCTTACTCAGTTGCTAGGCGAGAATATAAACATTTATTGAAAAGAAAAGAGAAAGACTTCAACAATTCTTTAGTTCAAAAACTTGTATCATCTATAAACTGTCAAAAGGAATTTGGGATACTATTCAGAGGATTTCTTTCAAACGAAAACAGCCCAGGAATAACATCAGTATTGAAACATGGTTTCAACATTTCCAGGCTCTATTAGAGTCTGACGTTAGTAACGTGTGTGTTGACCAAACACTTGATGTCAACAATGATAGTTATATGAATCGACCAATTACACAAGACGAAGTAGTATTAGCGTGTAGAAAATTGAAAAATCGCAAGGCGGCTGGCCCTGACGGTATTATTGGTGAACTATTAAAACATGCTTCTGATCAGGTAATGCCATTCTTTCTGAAACTGTTTAATATATTATTTGATAAAGGTACGTTCCCAGAAAACTGGACTGAATCAGTTATTTTGCCCATTTTTAAAAAGGGCGACGTTAATAACCCCAACAATTACAGAGGATCTCTATTAGTGATATTAGTAGTAAAATCTTTGGGACAATTATTAATAATCGACTGCAAGAATGGGTAGAGGAAAATGATATCACAGGTGATTATCAAGCAGGCTTTAAGAAGGGTTACTCAACTATTGATCACATGTTTACATTGCTTGCGGTTGTGCAGAAGCAGTTTTCTAACAATAGGAAGTTATACGTAGCTTTTATTGATTTTCAAAAAGCGTTTGACTCCATTAATAGAAATCTCCTCTGGCCCATTTTGACCAAAAATGGTATTAAAGGTAAACTCCATAGATGTATTAGAAGTATGTATGATAGAGTAAGAACCAGAGTCCGTTGTGGAACAAAACTTACTGACTATATTAATTGCTCTAGAGGAGTCAAGCAGGGAGATGCATGCAGCCCTATCTTATTTTCTTTGTTTATTAATGAGTTAGCTCTTGATGTAATCAACAATGGTAAACATGGTGCTTTATTATCGCTCGACGCTTTTGAATTGTTTATCCTTCTGTTGGCCGATGATGTTGTTTTGATGTCTGAAACTGTTATAGGGTTGCAAACACAATTGAATAGCTTGCACCGTGCCGCTAGTTCATTGCAGTTGAAAGTCAACATGGAAAAAAGCAATATTATAGTATTTCGTAAAGGTG
>CM031608.1:58130554-58145554 GCA_018398815.1 Conus ventricosus
CACATTGCACACGTGTCAAGTTCAGGTCCAAGGGAAGCCACCCATTCTCTTTACGTGTCAAGTTCAGGTCCAAGGGAAGCCACCCATTCTCTTCCCTCTCGCAGAAACACGTCAGCAAATTTTATACACTTCAACGTAAACGAAAGCGACACATAGTCATACGATCTCTGAAACAACAACAACAACGACAACGACAACAACAACAACAACAACAACAAACCTACGGCATTTCATCACGTGTGTATTTCTTCGGTTGTTTGGGTTTAAGACTTTGACATCATGAAATGTTGCAACAAAAAGAACTTTTACCTTGGAAAACACTGTGACGTCATACACTTTTTTGTCTGCCGGAGAAGGGCGTTTGTTTGAGTCACCCGTCCATGTTGTCTTCGTTCTGCCGAATATCAAAGTGGATGTCTTCAGCCAGCGGACATTTACAAGCTTCACATTTCATGACACACACGTGTTTCTCCCCCCCCCCCCCCCCCCCCCCCCCTTGTGGAAAAAGATGACTGCCCAAGAACTCTTGTTTGTTCTAAAGGCCGTTACAGTGAACATCTGTTGAAGAGGCATCGAAGATGACCGATGGTAAGGTTCGCACAACACGCTCAAACACTGACAGGTCACTCTATCCGGGATAGTAAAATACAATACCGGCCAAACCAAGAGGTGAAGACCTGTATGCGGTGAACCTCCTGCGGGAGGGCAAGGATCACAAGCCAGTATCCTCAGTTTCATCCCCCTTCAAAGGGGGAAGAACTCCATGAAGTCATCTCGGAAGTCCCTTCGCGAAGACTTTACAGTTGCTCTGCAGCGGACATCGCCTCACCGTGACATATACGGCAGGGAGGCAGAGGATGCCCTGTGAGAGGGCGTTGGGGGAGGGGGGGGGGGGGCGGGGGGATCAACAGAAGTCTAGGACAGAACCACAACCTTTCATGAAGCCAAAGAAACCACCAGGGCGAGGCAGCACAGCAGCAGAGGTGTGGACAGACCTTTACCACAATGAGGATGACTTCTACTACCTGCTCACAAGGCCAGAACAGACCGCTACTTCAGGCTGCGAATTGACCACAGCCTCCTGAATCATCACCATCCCTGTACCCAGTTCCGACCTGGTCAGTCCGAACATGTCGCAGTCAAACTTACAGTGACAAGAAAACATCTGCTGAAAGCACGCCCTTGATATGATCAGGTCCAGCCGGATGAGGGTGGGCGGGAGGTACGGAGAATGAGAAGAGGATGGGGATAACGGAGGGAGGGAGGGAGGGAGGGAGGGAGGGATGAGGGGAAAGCAAACCCTCGGGGGAAGGGAAGCTGCTTGAGGGCTTCGAGGACCTGCGGACCAGAACAACCTCCGTGCAGAGATCCTGTGTGGTCACCTGAGAGGTGATTCAGTAGACGATGTTCCATCAGCTGTGAGTCTCGTGGAGAAGCAGTGCAACGGATGTGACAATAATCATGACGGCATCTTCCCTGTACATGCCTCGGTGACCTCCACCAGGAACATGTACCAGTCTGCGTTCAGAATGGAAGAAGACCAAAGCGATGCAGCAGTACTAAGATTCATCAACACTGAGGCGCATTGTGAACATCCACTAGTCAGACAATGTCAGCAACGGGGAGTTGTGGCAAAGAGCAGGTCAAGAGCCAGTTGCCACACAGACTGAGGAAGACGTGAGGGCTGGACAGGACACACCCTTGGAAAGTCAGCCACCAACATCGCCCCACACGCTCTGTGGAACCCCTAGGGGAGAAAGAAGAGGGGACGACCAGGAACAGCTGGAGAAGACACACCCAGGCGGAATCAAAGAAGGGTAGTTGAGTCCACTGCAATGTTGTCGTTGATAGCCAATGGTGCATTGGGGGTGGGGGTGGGGTGGGGTGGGGGGGGGGGGGCGAATGACTGAAGTTAGTCAAGAAAGGGACCGAGCGGCAACAGTGCTGCAAAGGTCTGTTAACTGAATTTGTAGGCTGCATCAGGACAGTCGTGTTTGATTCTAAGATGAATGAATAACAGAAGGAGAATAACGCTTCCTCTTTCTGAAAACGCCGTGTTGTAGTTCTGGTGTTGTCAGTATGCCTTTTGACTGGACCTTTTCCCGTTCTTTCCTGAGGGCGCTGGCCAAGTCACACCAAGATGGTTAAAAAAGAAAAAGAAAAGCCAAAGCTTTCCTCGCTGTTGATAACCCTCTGAACATTGGTGCCTTTTTCTTATCTTGGCAATCCGATTCACTCTGCCGGATGATGTCGTAAAACCGGAATATCATTCATCAGAAGAGTTTCCTCACTTCTCCTATGATCTTCATTCTGGGATGTCCTCTAATCATCGTATTCCTTATCTTCTCTCCACACCTCTCTTTCAGGAACAGTGATGACGCTAAGCTTTAACATCATTTTAATTTTACCTGTGTATCCCTTTTCAGTATCTGTCCTTAACTCATCTCATCCTCTTTCTCCTTTTAACTCGTATTCTCTGTGTCCTCAGGAATGATGACGTTCAACTCAAATGTGTATAATCTCAGCCCCCTTTTCTCCGTATTTCCCCCTCTTTCTCTATATCCCTTACATTCTCTTTTTTATTTCCTCTTCAAAGTCACATCTTCTGAGAAGTGAGGACGTTATAGTACAAATAATTCCATCCACTTTAATCTCCTCGTAACCTCCTTCCTTCCCATTAATATTCGTCTAACAGTCTTCCTCATCTTGTATGGTATTCAGCTACATCTTTTGAGGAGTGATAAATCACAAATAACGTTATCCGCCCCCACCCTCCCTCTCAATCCGCACGCCTATCTCAGTACTACCTTCCTCTTCCTCAATTTCCATCCAGTAGTCTCTTCATCTATTCTGATCTGCAGCTGTGTCGGCCGTGCAGTGATGACGTCAAAGTAAAAGGAAAGTTACGTCAGTCTCCCCCCCCCCCCCCCCCATCCTTCCCTCCATTCGTCCCACCGCCCCTCTCACTCAGCACCCCTCTACCTCTTGTTCAGTGCTCCTCAATCAATAACTGTCCA
This sequence comes from Conus ventricosus, assembly GCA_018398815.1. NCBI lineage: Eukaryota > Metazoa > Mollusca > Gastropoda > Neogastropoda > Conidae > Conus > Conus ventricosus. The sequence goes on from CM031608.1 coordinate 58,133,572, forward strand.
CATCTTTTGATCTGCAACTGTGTGTCTTAAGGAATGATAAAATTTATCTTTAATAACACACACACACACACAACACACACACACACACACACACAAGAATAACAAACAAACAAACAAACAGAGACTCCTTCTCCCTAATAATATTTTTTATCTCTGCTATCTTTCTATAATCTTCGTACACTCTCTCGCTACATCTCATGAGAGATTCAAAATTTCAATAGAAGTGACCTCAACGTTCTCCTGTTCCCATGAATAGCATACTCTCCCTCCTCATCCTCTTCCCACTCGCCACGCGTTTTAGTATTCTATTCAATGTTTTACTCAGCGGAGCCAACACACTTTTCTCGGCTGAGGAACTGAAGGTCGTGAGTTGGAACCTCTCGCGGAGTCAGGCATTTAGACCTGGATGACCTCTCTGTCTGTACAGCAGCAAAGAAGTACCTGATTCAGTTCCGGGGAAGGTTAAAGGCGGGGAAAAAGAGGGACAGTCTTTGCCTTCCATAGTGCTGTGCTCCAGATTCGGTGAACAGTTCACATCCCCTTCGGCCATTAGACATGAAAAATTAAATTTGGGCCACATTTCCTCAAAAGATGTATTTTATGTAGGAGGATATAGGTGCAAAACCGGAATATAGCCAAATTATGTAGGTTCTTATAGTCAATACACTCCCCATTGGGTATCCTGTTAATCTTCTGTTCATGAAACAGGGCAGATTAAGGGTATCTGTTTCTCTGCTGTGAAATGCCTGGCAATATGAACTAAACTCACTGGCCTACTACTTCTACTAGTGTAACAAGCCTCAACAAGTCACTCCTCAATGTAACCGAACGTGATGTCACCCTTCTTTGCCTTATGCTCAACAGCAACCCCCTCCCCCTCCCGCTCCCCTCCTGTCCAACAACAGGACTCATTTTCATACCTCATCACGTAACTATACAATTAATCTGCTCCCCCCTCCCATCCCCCTCCCATTTTTATTCTCCTCGGTGTAATTGATCCCAGTACTTTAATGCTCATCGATATGACTGACCCACAATCTCGTCATGTTGTCTCTCATTATAACTAACTTCAGTTAACTAACTTCAGTTCTCCTCATCAGTATCACTGAACTGGGAAATGTCCAGTTCATTCTCAGAGTATAATCTGACCTGAATGTCCTTGTCCTCATTTACCTGAATGTCCTTATCCTCATTGACTGATGTCCTTATCTCATTGACTAATGTCCTTATCTCATTGACCTGAATGTCCTTATCCTCATGACCTGAAGTCCTTGTCCTCATTGTCTCGGTCAGTTGCAGCATGCTCTGCACTCGCTCCCCATAGCTGGTCCTATGTTATGTTACCTTCTCAAAATCCTGTTCCTCCCTCTCATCCTTCCTCCTTTATCTTCCTCCTTTATTCCTCCTTCTCCTCTCCTCCTCCTCCTCCTCCTCCTCCTCCTCCTCCTCCCCCTTTCCTCCTCCTCTTCCTCCTCCTCCTCCTCCTCCTCCTCCCCTTCTCCTCCTCCTTCTCCTTCCTTCCTCCTTCTCCTCCTCCTTCTCCTCTCCTCCTTCCGTCCTCTTCTCTCAACGTCTTCCTCCTCCACACTAGCACTCTGCTAATCCTCCTCCCCATCTGCTGGATGTCCAGGGAGGACCTCCAGAATCCTCAGGCTATCAGATGGGGCGCGGACCACATGATGGCGAAGGTGGAGCCGAAGGTGAAGAGCAGGCAGACGATGAAGCAGGCCTTGTCGATGACCATGGCGGCGAACTTCCACTCGTTCTTCACGTCGTTCTCCTCCTCGTCCCTGCGGAACTTGGTCGTGATCTTGCGCACCCCCTTCAGGATGCACACGATGTCGTAGCGCACGCCCACGCCACTGATGGGATGGGGCTCTTCCATCTGCAAGAGGAAAGGGGAATCATTAAAAAGAAATGGGGTCTCAAAACGTAGCGGTGTGGTGTAGCGTATATGGATTAGTCCGCACGCAGTCACACAACCTTGATGAAACTGAAACTGTAACATGAAAAGAACACGGCAACAGTCATAAATGTCACTGAATAAAATGGATGAAATATTAAAAAAAATGCAGTAAAAAGTCGTCCATCTAAATAATGAGAAAGGGACATTTACAGCCACGTCTAAGAATGTTCTATCTATGTAAATGGAAAAAGGGGGAAAACTCTGAGAGTCGCCTTTCTTCTGGAGGGAGTAAATGGGCCACCTAAATCACATCCAACACTTTCCATTTAGATAAATGAAGACGGTATGATAAAAGTACATCGAAGTGTCTTCTATCTAAATACGATATTCAACATACGAAAGAACCACCCTTCATTTTTCAGTCCATTTATTGAGTTTGTTTATCTATAATTAAGGACAGACACAAGTCCAAGCGTTCAAATGAAACCAAAGACTGACACGGGGAATAAACGTTCGTCCAGAAACTCAAATATTGTGTGATAGTTGAACTTCTACAGCAAGCTTCTCTATCGATTCCTTAAAACGCACACACACACACCAACACACACCCACACAAGCACAGCACGCACCGCACGCACGCACCACGCACGCACGCACGCACGCACGCACGCACAACGCACGCACGCACGCACGCCAACGCACGCACGCACACGCCACCACGCACACACACACACACCAACACACACACACACACAACACCACACACCACACACACTTGTCGCTTTTTATAGTTGCTCGTGTTTTCATAAGTTTGTCGATGATTTGTTTGTTTGTTTATTTTTTGTTTTCGCGACAAATGATTTTCACATGCAAGCCTGACCTTCACCCTTCTATACGATGCTATTTTGCTCTGGCATTCACGTTATGTGCTGCTCAATACAGCCGCGATGAGAGGCGTGTCACTTAAAGACAGCGTGTTAATAATGCAAATCCATACATACTCGTTTCATAGTTTGAGAAATATGTACATAAAGAGAAAAGAAATAAGGTCAAAATATCTCAAAGTGCCTTCTGTCCGAATGATTAACAGAGAATAATTATTAACGTGTTTCAAAAGGAATGACTAGGAAATGCATCTAAGAGTCCTTCATCTAATAACGGTTGATTGGAATTTTGAAAATATCTAAAAATTCCTCTATCTAAACAACAAAAGAGTCCCTACATCCGAATCTCAATAAAAATGGCATAGATGAAAATTCATACAAGAGATTGCAATACTTCTGTCGCATGAGTTACACAGTACACTGTGCACCCCCCCACCCCACACCTCCTCTCAACCACTTGTAAAATCCAGGATGAAAATCATACACAACACACAACCACACCACAAATATATATATATATATATATATATATATATATATATATATATATATATATATATATATATAGAGAAGAGAGAGAGAGAGAGAGGAGAGAGAGAGAGAGAGAGAGAGATAATAAACTAATCAATTCCAAGGATAAGTACCGCACCATTCCAGCAACGTACAGAGCAGCTTGGTGTGCAATGACTGCAAGAAATATTCAATTATAAACAAAGCTTGCTCTTATGTCTCAGACTGAATAAATAGGGGGAGATAAGCATTCATATATGCAGTGGTAGATAATTCTGCCTAACTAACAGTATGTGCTTGAGTGGGTGAATGGGGAGAAATAAATAAAATAAATGCTTCTCAATATAAATATATATATAAATAATATATATATAAATTATATATATATATATATATATATATATATATATAGATAATGATAAAATAAACAATGCATGTTAACTATATCCAATATTTAGGCTTCTTTTTATATATATATATATATAATATTTAGTTTTTTTTTGTTTTGTTTTGTTAAGAATATTTAAAAAAAATGAAGTGTTAAAATCAACAAGCTTGTTTCGAACCTCTCGCTCTCCTCAGGATATTCTTTGGGCACGCTATCTGTCTTTTATAGCGTGCGGGACCTGATTCCATTTCTGCACGTGCGAGTGCTTCACGTGTGGTCTGTGGTTTTGTTGGGTCTGTTCAGGTGGGTGGCTAACAAAGATTTCCATTTGTGCCTGCATTGTTTACTATTTCTACTTTTGTATTCAAGGTTGCTAGGTGTGGTTTACTAATATTAACCATTTTTCTTGGAACATAGATTGCATCTTTTTGAAATATTGTTGTATGATGTTGCTCTTTTTATGATTTTCATGATTATGTTATAGTCTATTTTTTTTCTTTGAGTCTCCAAATGTATTTACTCAGCTCTGTTTGATTTTTTATTTTCATTTTGAATGACTTTTGTGGTTTGCGTTATCTGGTTTTGTAAAGTGTTTTCTGTGATCCTATATATGTTTCTTTTTTTTTTCTGAAGTTACCGTAGCTTGGTATACAATGTTGCTGTGAGGCATTTTTTGTTTGCTTAGGGGCACTGTTCTTTTTTTTAGTGCAGTTGCAAGATGTCCTTTCAGCACCCTTCTCTTTTATGTTGCTTTCATTTTGTTAGATGAATCAATTATGTTTTTAAGGTTAGGCATACATGAGTATATAGTTTGAGTGTTTTTGTTGAATATTTTGGACAGTTTGTGTTCTTTTGGAAATGATGTCGCCAAGATTTTAAAGAATTCTTTTCCTACGTTTGTTTTTACTTGTCCATCGTATGGTGGGTTGTACCATATGATCTTTCTTTTCCTATTTTTCTTATTTTGTTCGTGTTTATTGTCTGGACTGTATTGTAGTTTGTAATTGTAACCACGTTTTTGTAATGCTTCTTGATTTCTGTTGCTGCATCATTGAATGCGTTTTCATTGCATGACATGTTGGAATAGTCTCTTGTTTATACCATTGGGTATTGTTTTTAGTATGGATGGTGAGTGGTTGCTTTTGATATTTACGTAGATTGGTATGTCATTGGGTTTTTTGTATGGTTTGTACACGTGGTCATTGAGGTCTAATGTTATGTCTAGGTAATTCACTACTTTTTTGTTTGCTTCTATTGTGATTTTTAAGTTGTGGTTTTTAAGATTTTACATAATTCTTTTTTCTTGTTTTCAATGGTTCTTGGATTATTGTTTAATGCAGCGAGGCCGTCATCTTCTGTATAAAACCGACCTGTTTTCCAAGTTGTTTTTGGGATGTTGGATGCATGAATAGTCCGACTAGTTCACATGTTTCGGCGCCATCATACGATCCCATGGTTACATCAAATGTGGAGTTTTTGCTCGTTTTTTTATTCCAAGTTTCATTTCAGCTATGGAGTAAGGTTTTCTTGGTGTGGAAAATAATCTCCATTTCTGACTCTGTTATATTTGTGTATTTGTTGGCAAATTTCAAAGCTTTATTGAGTAGTTCTTCATCTTTGGATGGATAGAAGTCTACTATGTCAAATGTAATAAACATTGTATTTCTCTGTTTATGAGTTTCTTAACCATTGTATGACCTCATAGCTGTTTTTTCCAAAGGTTGTATTCAGTGTTTGATTTTACATCTTCTATAGCCTTTTCCAAAATTCTCTTGCTTGTTTTGCCCAGTTCGGATTTAGATGGGTTTATTAGTCTACATGTTGGGTTGTTTTGGAAGTTTAGGCTTGTGGTCTTTGAGTGTTATGAAGGCTTCTTTTGTTGCTGTGCCTCTACCTCGTCGCTTAACTCCATTCGGTGTGCAAGCTCTTTTTCGTTTTTGCGGATGTTGCTGTGTGTAGTTTTGTCAGCTTTCTTGTAGTTTTTTGGATGTTTTTGTTTAAGAGTTGAGAGTATTCATTTGGTTCCATTTTGTAAAATTGCTAGTTTTGTCATGCCTTTACGAATATCTTTTTATCATTTTGGATTTGTTTTATATCATTTTGCTAGTGATGTTTGAAAGTTGTTATTTGATTTTTTTGAATTTAATATTGGCTATCAGTCCCTTCATTTCGTCTTCGAAAGGCTTCATTTCATCTATTGTCGGAGGTGATCGCCATGATTTGAATCCATATGTATTTTGTCTTCATTCTTTGCATTTGGGTTTAGGAAGAGAACGCCTTCTTCAAACAGAGCTGAGTAAATACATTTGGAGACTCAAAGATAAAAAATAGACTACAACATATCATGGAAAATCATAAAAGAGAGCAACATCATACAACAATATTTCAAATAGATGCAATCTATGCTCCATAGAAAAATGGTTAATATTATGTAAACCACACCTAGCAAACCTTGAATACAAAAGTAGAAATAGTAAACAATTGCAGGCACAAATGAAATCTTTGTTAGCGCACGCCACCTGAACAGACCCCAACAAGAACCACAGACCACACGTGAAGCGACTCGCACGTGCAGAAATGAATCAGGTCCCGCACGCAATAAAAGACAGATAGCGTGCCCCAAAAGAATATCCTGAGGAGAGCGAGAGGTTCGAAACAAGCTTGTTGATTTTAACACTTCATTTTTTAAAAAATATTCTTAACAGATGTTGCTCCCCAAGGGGTTGAGCACCTTCAGATTTTTAAAGAAGACTTTTATATTGTTCATAATATATATATAATATATATATATATATATATATATTTATAATATATATTATTTATATATATTATTATTATTATATATATATATAATTATGAATTTTAAGGGTTTAAAGTTGACAAAAATGCGAATAACCAAAACTAAAAATTTAAAAATAGATCACCCCTTTCCATGCAGTAAAAGGCCAAATCGCTCTCAGACTTGAGTGTACCCTTTGTTGCGGCGCCGTCACAAACACCAACACCACAACAACATCAACTCACTCACACTACAATATATATATATATATATATATTATATTATATAATATATATATATATATATAGATCAGTAAATTTATAATGCTAAAATATTTTTTGAAAGTGCAAACCCTTGGGAGAGCAACATTAAAACAAGTTAAAATAGGAGTCTTAAACATTTTAAGTAGCCTCTCTTTTAACCTTGTGGGGTTAATATACATATATATATAATATATATATATAAATACAAAAAAAAAAATATATCAATATATATATATATATATATATATATAATTAATAAAAATGTTAAAAGAGGAGTCTTAAAAACTTGTTTTAGTCTCCTCTTTTACACTGTTTAAATGTTGCTACCAAAGGGGTGAGCACTCAAAAAATTTAATTTTGGCATTTTAAATTTATGATTTAATATATATATATATATATATATATATATATATATATATATATATATATATATATATATATATATTATTATAATATGCGGCATAAATTGACAGACGACAGATAAAGACAGACAGACAGACACATACTAACAATTCGCAAAACCACTACACCACACACCACTACCATCACTTCATTCCCATTCCGGTGCTGTTTTCCGTATTCATCGGAGATCGTCGTCAATGTCAAGGACGTTGCCATCATGTGACTGGATTCTGTCCAGCTTTTCAAGCGGGGTCATTCAGGCGTGCCGTGATATGGCGATCGTCTGCCCACCCCCCCCCGGCCTCTCCATACGTAGTGCCCAGGCCAGCCAGCCACACACAAAGTGCTTGATCTGCAGGCACAGGAGAATGAAACACACTGCAGTCGGACTGAATACAAAGCAACTTTATTCTGCTAGGTTACCCGAAATTCATATAGCGAAGACATATATGGGAGTTTACAAACGTCAAACTATCAGTTTCTGTCTTCAGAACGAAGCAGCTACACAAGAAACAGTGGAATGACTATACATGACTAAAGCCACTTTAATCAGGTGGTAAAATGACTGGTAAGGAGGTAAAATGACTTTGTACAGGGTAAAATGACTTTCTACGGGGGTTAATGACTTGTACAGGGGGTAAAATGACTCTGGTACGGAGGCAAAACGATCTGGTACAGAGGTAAATTACCTGGTACAGGAGGTAAAATTACTTCTGGTACAGGGGGTAAAATGACTGTACAGGGGGTAAAATGACTCTGGTACAGGGAGGCAAAAAGACTCTGGTACACGGAGGTAAAAACTGGTACAGGGGTAAAATGACTCTGGTACAGGGGGTAAAATGACCCTGGTACAGGGGGTAAAATGACTCTGGTACAGGGGGTAAAATGACGCCGGTACCTGGACTAAAGCCACTCGGATACAGGACTGGATCTTGGTAATATTGTTTCATGCATTATTTATGTATGTTATCGTTCTCACGCTGGCAGTAGCTTAGGTAGAGTTGTTTTGAGCATTCTTTATGTCTGTTGCGTTGTGACATCTAAAGAAGGCATGTGTGTTGATAATTCACCTGTCTGTTTTGCATTTTACTCACTGATTTTTGTATTTCTTTGTTTGTTTCTTTGTTTGTTTGTTTGTTTTGCTTCTTTCCACAGATTACAGCTGAAAACAAGACGCACGCACAGACGAACATCAGCACCATGGCCCAGGACAAAAGCCCACATGTCATACATCGAAAGTTGCTGTGATTAGAAAATATTTCAACGAACTATCTACCAAATACCAACACATCCCATCCAGGCTCCCCCGTCCTCCTCTCCCAGCCCCCCCTCCCCCCCCCCTACCATTCCATCCACCCCTACCCCTTCTCCACTCACCCAGGTGGGCATGTGGTGAGTGTCAGGTGACCGATGATGGAGGTTGAGGACGATGACGGTGAAGCAGACGGACAGCGAGCACAGGATCATGATGCAGGCGAAGTAGATCCCTGCACACTCAGCAGAGTTGTCCCTGCATTCAGTTCTCCATTCTCACATCCACACCCCACCCAAAATTCTATAAAGGTTCGATGTACAGCTTACCGAAAAGAGGTGTTGTTAAATTCAGGAACCATAACTCTATCTAAAGATAGGGAGAGTGGTCGTTGTGATCATTTTTGTCACAGCGTTATACACAATATTGAACTTAAGCAAGCTGCGCAAGTTTTCTGTCTCAGTCTCAGTTTCATCAAGGAGTGTCACTGCGTGCGGGCTAGTCCATTTACGCTACATCACATCCGCTAAGTCTTGAGACCACGCTGGGCATGATTTAAAGCTGATGGATAAGTGAATAAAGACTAAGATGAGAGAATGTAAGAAGAGGGTCTTGTGGCTACGATTTAGCAGATGTCTGATCTAGGCAATTAGCCCAACGGGTCAGACATTGAATACCTAGCTAACATTGGTCGTGCCATCATTATCATTGTATATGCTGTGTGTGTGTGTGTGTGTGTGTGTGTGTGTGTGTGTGTGTGTGTGTGTGTGTGTGTGTGTGTGTGTGTGCGTGTGCGCGCATGCTCAAAGTGTGTGAAAGATGTGCAAGTTGAGGCTTTCTGTACACACCCCTCTGTGTGAGATATCCAAAGTTCATTTGTCGTTCCTGTGAAGGAAATGAATTCTGTGTCATACCCGTTGCCAATACAGCTGATATTAGACCTCCATGTAAACAAAAACTTCACAATGTCACAAGGTTATCATACAACACAGGGAGGTGAATGGTGAGGGTAGGAGAGGAATGGGACAGCTGGATAGTGTACAGGTGGAAATATAATATACTGACTTCCATAAAAAAAACGCGAAAAATTGAAAGGCTAATTTTCGGGTGAAAAGGGGTGAATATACAATATTGAACCATTGTGGCAAGTTGTTTGGGTCCAAGACTCACGTGCAGTGAAAAAATTGTGTGAGCAACACATCATTCCTGGCATGGAGGGTCAACAAAAATGGCAAACTGGTTGCCTGCATGTGAGGCACGTGCACACCATGCAGAGCAAAGTTAACCAGCGACAAGTACGCAGGCATGCAGCCTTTATAAAGCCGCGCTACAAGGTTCAGATAACGACTTGCCGTCTGAGGGCTACAGAGATGCCAAGACTACGAGCAGAGGAACGCAATCGTGCCCTAGGCCATCTGGAGGCTGGTGTGGATGCCAGGCAGGTCGCCAACATCTTTAACGTCCACATCTCAACCATCTATCGTCTGCAGCACCGCATGCGAATCACTTGTACCACTGATGATCGTCCCCGGCCAGGCCGTCCTCGGGTCACCACACCAAGAGAGGGTCGCCATTTTGTTTGAACCCATCTGCGGGACAGGCGGCAAACAGCCGCTAACACTGCTCGACAGGTGCCTGGAATCTCCAGCAACGAATCAGCCTCAACACTGTGTGGCGGCGTCTTCAGAGAACGGGCTGGCATGTAGGCGTCCTCACAGAGGTCCGTACTGACACCAAGACACCGGCAGGACAGGCTGCAGTGGGCACAAGCCCGAATCAACAGGCGCAGGCAGCAGTGGGACGCATACTGTTCTCAGATAAGAGCCGTTTTTGTGTTGACATGGCTGACGGTCGTGTCAGAATATGGCGTCGACCTGGTGAACGCTATGCTGACCTCCTGTGTGGTAGAGCGGAACCCCTGGGGAGGCCCGAACGTTATGATATGGGGTGCAACTGGCATTAACCACGCCATAGGACCAGTCATCTTTCAGAACATTGGTCCTGGTCGCGGACAGGGTGTCAATGCACAGCGCTACATCCACCAGGTGCTCAGACCCATGTCGTTCCTTTTTTTTGCGCAACACCCAAACTGGACATTCCAACAGGACAATGCAAGACCACACACAGCCAGGGCCACCCAGCAATTTCTTCAGCATAACAACGTCAATGTGCTGCCCTGGCCAGCCCTCGGTCCCGATTTAAACCCAATAGAACATTTTTGGGATGAACTTGGCAGACGGTTGGACCTCCTGCGTCCACGACCAGCAACAGCGGCTCAACTTCACCAGGCCATCGTCCATGTGTGGGCTGGTGTGCCAAGGGGACGCATCAAGCACCTGGTCCACTCAATGAGCCACAGGTGTCAAGCAGTTGTCCATGCAAATGGTGGCCACACACGGTATTAGGACTTCAAGCTGGCTTGTCACGTGACCTTGGATTTTCCACACAAAGACATATTCCTGATGACATTTTCAAACATTACCGGTGTAATGAATCAAATCACGTTGAATTTTAGCTTCCACTCTGTACAATTGTGACCAATAAAATTCGCCCCTAACCTTCAGCTTGTTGTTTTGCTTTCGCGTTTTTTATGGAAGTCAGTATATAGATAGAGGGAAGGATCACAGCGAACATCTCAAATGATCTAAAGTACAATTAAATGATATGCTGTGACAGTTATACCCGTGTATATGTGTTTCTTTGCGGGAACAACCATAACTGCTGCTCACAAATGCATTCACCCAGCGCACTCACAGGCATAAGGCGCACAAAACCAGTGCATTTATCTACGAAAATGAACTTCCAAGTTGGCCCATGTACGCCCAGATGATTCAAACACACACAGCAACAACAGGATAAGAAATGTACGAACAAATGAGCAATGCTTTACACCTTGGGTATTGTCTCAGAAGATAAGGAACAAGGACAACAGATTGATGATTGAATGGAAAAGGAAAGGGATAGGTAAGGACGTCGCCCATGGCCTCACCAATGGAGGCACAGCATCTGACGTATGATTGAAAGAAAAGGAAAGGGAGAGGTAAGGGACGTCGCCCATGCCTCACCAATGAGAGGCACAGCATCTGACGTGATGACTGAAAAGGAAAAGGAAAGGGAGAGGTAAGGGACGTAGCCCATGCCTCACCAAATGAAGGCACAGCATCTGACGTGATGACTGAAAGGAAAAGGAAAGGGAGAGGTAAGGGACGTAGCCCATGCCTCACCAATGAGAGGCACAGCATCTGACGTGGGCGGCATAGTCCCGCACAAGCAGCAGAAACACCATGAGAGACAGCAAGATCGTTGTTCCTGAAACACATCACAAACACCTTGATATTTTATACTGTGACTTTTATAACACACACACACACACACACACACACACACACACACACACACACACACACACACACACCTCGCGCGCGCGCGCACCACACTACACACACACACCACACACACACACACACACACACACACACACACACACACACACACACACACACACATCTAGAGGCATCCACATGCGCATGAATACACACAATTACCAACACGCGGTGCGAGCGAACACACACACACACACACACACACACACACACACA
>CM031608.1:58153054-58155554 GCA_018398815.1 Conus ventricosus
TTGTGGTTGTATGACTTCTGTTTGGATTAAAACAAATGCTTAAAACGGGAAAAAAAAAAAACATAAGGTGTGTGTGTGTGTGTGGGGGGGGGGGGGGGGGGGGGGGGGGGGGGGGGGGGGGCAAGGAGAAAATGAGGCAAGAGGTCAGGCCTTCGATAAGCTCCAACAGGCCTTTCAGTTGCAGGTTTTTAGCTCAGTGTCTGTTTGTACATCCGTCCTCCTCCTCCACCCCCACTCTCCTCACCCCTCCCACCCTTCTCCTGATGCGTTTACTGGCTTTCGTTTCCTCGATCCAGGCACCAGGCTATTGTATCCACATCATATAGTCCTACAATGTCATAGGTATTAACATATGAATAAAACAAACATTATTTATTTATTATCGATTTCATTGAAATCTAGATCCTGGAAGTGTTTCAGCAAAAGTTTGCAAAGTAACGTAAAAAAAACAAAAAAACCCTCTTATCTCGCAATGTTAAAGACCGTGAGAAAAAAAAGTGTAAGTGTAGTGTAGTGTAGTGTAGTGTAGTGTAGTGTAGTGTAGTGTAGTGTAGTGTAGTGTAGTGTAGTGTAGTGCAGTGCAGTGTAGTGTAGTGTAGTGTAGTGTAGTGTAGTGTAGTGTAGTGTAGTGCAGTGTAGTGTAGTGCCGTGTAGTGCCGTGTAGTGCCGTGCAATGCAGTGCAGTGTACTGCAGTGTAGTGTGGTGCTGTGCTGGGCAGTGGGGTGAAGTGTAGTGTAGTCTTGTTTAGTGTAGTGCAGTGCAGTGCAAAGTTGTATGGTGTAGTGTAGTGTAGTGTAGTGTAGTGTTTTGTAGTGCAGTGCAAGTAGTGTAGTGTAATGTAGTGTAGTGTAGTGCAGTGTAGTGTATGTAGTGTAGTGTAGTGTAGTGTAGTGTAGTGCAGCGTAGTGTAGTGTAGTGCAGTGTAGTGTAGTGTAGTGTAGTGTAGTGCAGTGCAGTGTAGTGTAGTGTAGTGTGTGTAGTGTAGTGTAGTGTAGTGAATGTAGTGCAGTGCAGTGTAGTGTAGTGTAGTGTAGTGTAGTGCTGTGCTGGGCGGTGGGGTGAAGTGTAGTGTAGTGTAGTGTAGTGTAGTGTAGTGTAGTGTAGTGCAGTGTAGTGCAGTGCAGTGTAGTGTAGTGTAGTGCCGTGTAGTGTAGTGTAGTGCAGTGCAATGCAGTGCAGTGTACTGCTGTGTAGTGTGGTGCTGTGCTGGGCAGTGGGGTGAAGTGTAGTGTAGTCTTGTTTAGTGTAGTGCAGTGCAGTGCAAAGTTGTATGGTGTAGTGTAGTGTTTTGTAGTGCAGTGCAATGTAGTGTAGTGTAGTGCAGTGCAGTGTAGTGTAGTGTAGTGTAGTGTAGTGTAGTGTAGTGTAGTGTAGTGTAGTGTAGTGTAGTGTAGTGCAGTGTAGTGTAGTGCAGTGCAGTGTAGTGTAGTGTAGTGTAGTGTAGTGCAGTGTAGTGTAGTGCAGTGTAGTGTAGTGCAGTGTAGTGTAGTACTGTGCAGTGTAGTGCTGTTCAGTGTAGTACAGAGGAGCGTAGTGCGTGATGTCGTATTGTGCCGTATCATATCCCGTAATCTAGCTTAATGAGTGAAGTCACCTGTTATACATGAGGATGTCGGGGACCCAGACCAGGTCGACAGGTACCCGCACAGTTGTCACATTGCCAAAAGCCGTGGGATCCCAGGCCAGATTGTACGCCTTCCACGTCTGGGGCGGCGGTGAAGAAGAGGAAAAAGAAAGAAAGAAAGAAAGAAAGAAAGTGAGAAAGAAAGAAAGAGAGAGAGTGAGTGAACGAAAGAAAGAAAGGGGAAAAAAAGAAAGAAAAAAAACACAAAGAAAAGGACAGGTAGACAGAGAGGAAGAAAAAAGAAACAAAAAGAAAGAAAGAAATAAAGAAAAAGAAGAGAGAAAGAATAAAGAAAGAGAGAAAAGACGGAAATGTAGCAAGAAATGAGAACCAAAGAAAGGAAGAAAGAAAGAAAAAAGAAAGAGAAAGGAAGGGAAAAAAAAAGAAAAAGAAAGAAATAATGACAAAAAAACAACGAAAAGAGAAACAGGAATGAAGAAAGAAATAAGAGCGAAAGAAGAAAGAAAGAAAGAAAGAAAGAAAGAAAGAAAGAAAGAAAGAAAAAAGAAAGAAGAAAGAAAGCAATGCGTGAGTTCTTTTCAAGGGTCTGTCTCGGTCCGTCGGTCGGTGTAAATATTCAATGACGATGAGGATGACAACAGTTTCTGCACTATTTTCAGATGCTGATTGTGATGGTGGTATAGGTTGATGGCAATGTCAATGAGCAAAAAGACGATGATAATTCGGGAAAAAGCAACAGAAACAACAAACGCTATTACAACTGCTGCTACTGCTACTTCAATTACAGGACTTACAACAACAATATCACCATCATCATCATCAACAACAACAACAACAACAACAACAACAAATATCTGCTACTACTACAACTACTACTGCTGCTGCTGCTGTTGATACTGCTGCTGATACTACTA
>CM031608.1:58165554-58170554 GCA_018398815.1 Conus ventricosus
GGCGTGCTGGATCGGACAGTGGCTGTGAACGGGGCGATCGGAATGAGCAGCGTGGATGCAATGCTGTTGAGGTGGTACAGAAGATGAAACAACAGTAGCAGCAGCAGCAGCAGCAGCTGCTGCGCAGCAGCAGCAGCAGCAGCAGCAGCAGCAGCAGCAGCAGCAGCACAGCAGCAGCAACAACAACAACAACAAGAGCAACAACAATAAAATCTACTTTTGGCTCATTTCAACACTCTTAGGTGGTCTTGCTGTGCTATGTTTTTGGTTGCGAGACCAATAAACAAAGACCTTTCCTTTCCTTCCATGAAATGATGAACAGACAGACGCACTCATACGAAAGCTCTGCAGAGCATTGTGTTGCCTACTGCAGAAGCATCAGTCGTTGTAGCGTCAAATGTATAAGCCAACAAGAATAGACTCCATCAGTATAAAAGAGTCTACTCCGACTGGTTTCTAGTCGGAACGCAGCTTCGTACAGACAAGCGGTGACTCTTAAACGTCTGCTGCACAATTACAACACGTTCATATTCAGATGTAATAAAATCACATTCAGCTATCATACAGATCAAATCACGTCGATAACCTACTCAACCTAGGCAGAGCAAACGATTTTCTAGCATCATTTGGAATAACTGTGTTTTCAAGAAAACTGTGTTTTGTATGCTTTCTCGAAGTTTTACACACTTCAGTCTGTTTCAGTTTTCTCGTTATAATCTTACCAACCCATGCTAACAGTCACGCAAAAAACAATAAGATGAAATAAATAACACAGTAAATAAGACATAATGTACAGTTAAATTTACTCATAGCCTGTTTTTCAAAGAAACTTTGTTTTGTTTTTTCTTTCAGTTTTAGAAATATTCGACTCGTGTCAGTCAGACGATCGTTACACTCGATGCTGCTTACTTCACGACCGGAAGTAAATTTCCATGATGTCTGTCGAAACGGCCGTGGCCGCAAGTTCGCCAGGGCCCAAGGGAACGAACTTCTCGCAGTTGGCTACAGTTTCGCCGACCCCCCCCCCCCCCCCCCCCCCCCCCCCCCCCCCCCCCCCCCCCCCCCCCCCCCCCCCCCCCCAACTTGCCTATCCCTCAACGGTCCCTGATGCATGTAAAATGTAGCAATGTAGCACATGTTGCTTAAGCTTCGCCGCACGTGCCCAAGCATTTGTCGGACATCGTGGTCTCCAGTGACCCATGGTTTTGTGAAGGAATAAGCCTGGCCGTAGGTCATGGGTCTCAGGACCCATGGTTTGTGAAGGAATAAAGCCTGCCGTAGGTCATGGGTCTCCAGCGACCCTGGTTTTTGTGAAGGAATAAAGCCCGGCCGTAGGTCATGGGTCTCAGCGACCCATGGTTTTTGTGACGGAATAAAGCCTGGCCGTAGGTCATGGGTCTCCAGGGACCCATGTTTTTGTAAGGAATAAAGCCTGGCCGTAGGTCATGGGTTTCCAGGGGACCCATGTTTTATGAAGGAATGAAGTCTGGCCGTGCGTCGTGGGTCTCCAGTGACCATGTTTTTTGTGAAGGAAGAAACCCTAATCGTTTATCATGGGTCTCCAGTGGCCCATGTTTATGAAGGAATAAAGTCTGGCCGTGCGTCGTGGGTCTCCAGTGACCCATACTTTCTGTGAAGGAATAAAGCGTGGTCGTTCGTCGTGTAGGGGCCCATGTTTTGTGAAGGAATAAAGCATGGTCGTTTGTCGTGGGTCTCCAGTGACTCATGCTTTTTCTGAAGGAATAAAGCGTGGTCGTTCGTCGTCCAGGGACCCATTTTTTGTGAAGGAATAAAGCTGGCCGTGCGTCATGGGTCTCCAGTGACCATACTTTCTGTGAAAGATAAAACCTGGTCGTTCGTCGTGGTTTCTTCAGTAACCATGCTTTTTTGAGAAGGAATAAAGCCTAGTCGTTCGTCGTGGGTCTTCAGTGACCCATGGTTTTTGTAAAGGAATAAAGACTGGCCGTTCGTCGTGGGTCTTCAGTAACCCATGTTATTTTTTTAGAAGGAATAAAGCATGGTCGTTCGTCGTGGGTCTTCAGTAACCCATGGTTTTTGTAAAGGAATAAAGCCTGGCCGTTCGTCGTGGGTCTTCAGTAACCCATGGTTTTTGTGAAGGAATAAAGCATGGTCGGTCGTCGTGGGTCTCCAGTGACCATGGTTTTTGTAAAGGAATAAAGCCTGGCCGTTCGTCGTGGGTCTTCAGTAACCCATGGTTTTTTTTAGAAGGAATAAAGCATGGCCGTTCGTCGTGGGTCTCCAGTGACCCACGGTTTTTGTAAAGGAATAAAGCATGGTCGTTCGTCGTGGGTCTCCAGTGACCCATGCTTTTTGTGAAGGAATAAAGCCTGGTCGGTCGTCGTGGTCTCGGGGACTCAAGGTTTTTTTCCAAAGAACTGAGTCTTGCCGTACGACGTGAGTACCCCATGATTTTTTTTCCTTTTTTTTTGTCTCCTGAGGGAACAAAGCCTTGCCGTTTATTTCATCCATGTATGTTTTGTTTACTTCATTGATTGTTGACGAAAACAAACTCATTTTGTACAGACGCGGGGTCATTTCTTTATTGAAACAGCCTTAAAACTGTGTGGAGATAGCTATTACACACCGATGAAGTTATCTGGTTACAAATAATGACTATGGGTCATTTAATACCCAGGGAATACGGACACGGGTAAAGACATAAACTAACAGAGCGGGGTGAACACACACACACACACACACACACACACACACACACAAACACACACCACATTCCTCGGTGGAGACAAAGACCAGACGAATGCACAACCCCCTTGGCGGAGCCACAAACTCACGGGAAACTTTAAAGCCTCGGATTTGATGGTTCAACCACGGAAAGAGACAACATTATTAAAAAGAAGTGTGATAGCTGCTTTCCTTGAAGTTTATACTTTGTGTCTTTCGTGTCCCGTGCACGAGGGATAATTAAATAAGCTCAATGTAATTACTGTATTTATGTAATGTCATTGGCGGTCGTGTTTGTTGGGTTTTAAGATTCGTTGCATTGAAAGTCTTCTCCATCTCTCTTCCTCTATCTCTCTTCTGCCTGCCTCCCCATACCCCTTTTCTAAACATTGCATTCAGACTGCGTATGTTTCCGTGCTGTGTGCGCGCATGTGCGTTAATTTCTTGCACGGGATAGGGGCGGCTTAACAATTACAAGCGAAGCCAACCGTTTCATGATTTGAGTTTGTGAATTGTTTGAATTTTATGATTAGCAGCATCAGTAAAAAAAAAAAAAACACCTCTGACATTAATGATCGCAATAATATTACCAGCACGACCACAACCATGGCAACAACAACGAGAAGAGTGGCAGAATATTACCAACAATATGACTGACATTCTTTTTCCAGGGGGGAGTAGAAAAATGAGTATATGTCAGTTTGATATAAACCCCAACGTCAAACTAGAGAAAAAGAAGTGTCATCATCATCATCATCATCATCATCATCATCATCATCATTCATCATCATCATATCATATTATCATCATCATCACATCATTTCATCATCATCATCATCACCTCATCATCGTTCTCATCACCGTCTCATCATCATCATCATCATCATCATCATCATCATCATCATCATCATCATCATCATCATCATCATCATCATCTTTAGCTTCGCCGTCATCATCATCGCCGTCATCATCATCATCATCATCATCATCATCATCATCATCATCATCATCATCATCATCATCATCATCATCACCATCATCGTCTTGTCATTTGATCTTCATCATCATCTCATCATCATCATCATCATCATCATCATCATCATCATCATCACACCACCACCACCACCACCACCACCATCATCATCATCATCATCAACGCCGTTGTCTTGTCATTGTCGTCGCTGTCAAATTGATTTTCCTGTTACCTGTAAAAAGGGGAAAGGGATCTTCTTTGTAGGTTCACCGTGGTTCAGAACAGCGCGAAAAGCGGAATGCCCGCATGTCACATCTCCCCTCCCTCCCCATTGCCCACCTCTCCCCAACCATATGCGCTACTTCCTCGTCTTCATTTTACCCCCTTTTAATTATTTTAATTATGTTGGCCATTTCTTGGGACTTTGATTAAACACGGATGTTTTCGCTCGCTTCGGATATTTTTGAAAGCAATTTGAGGTCATTCTTTCTTAGCATTGATGTAATTACCTTTCCGCTTCTGGTCAATCAGTTGCGGGGGGGGGGGGGGGCAGGGAGGGGGAGAGAGAGTAAGAGAGAGAGAGAGAGAGAGAGAGAGAGAGAGAGAGAGAGGAGAGAGAGAGGAGAGAGAGAGAGGAGAGAGAGAGAGAGAGAGAGGGAGGGGGTAGGATGTAGTGAAATAATCATTAACAAAGCTTTTTTTTTTTTTTTACATCCAGTCCTCTGGACAAAACGTACAAGAGAGGAGAGAGAGAGAGAGAGAGAGAGAGAGAGAGAGAGAGAGAGAGAGAGAGAGAGAGAGAGAGAGAGAGAGAGAGAGAATTCTGATCAACATTCTGATGGTAATTTATTTAAATTCAGATAATAGGCTACGAGCCGTCGTGAATGTGTGTAGAATAATTATAAACCACACATATTATATTCAATCACATTAAATCACAGAACATGATTCGAGTCATTGTTAAAAAAAAAAAAGAAAGAAACATTCGAGAAGAAACGTTTTGCGACAGCTCCAACAGAAGCAGATGATAATACCAGGCTGAACTTAAACAGCGATTGCTGTCTGTAATATCTGGACTTGAATTTTTGTTTCCCTTACTGCCCAAAAGAGCATCTTAGCAAAGAATGTTCCTGTGAATTTTGAACAGAGGATAAAGAAAATCAAAAGGTTCGATATGAAAGATGTGTACAGGCGATTCAGGTTCTTCAAAACTCAATTCATTGTTACATGTTGTAAATGCTTTTTTTCTCTTTTTTTTTTCTTTTTTTTTCCTGTCCCAACCTCTGCGCCACCTCAGAGGCAGTGCACCCACGCCGCTCATTCT
>CM031608.1:58185554-58187917 GCA_018398815.1 Conus ventricosus
TTTAATCATATATGCAAAACGAGTTCACTGTTTATAACTTCTAAATTGACAACTACTCTCCAATGTTCAACATGAAAAGTAATGCAGCACTTTTGCGCAAAACAGAAAGTATTATGTATATATGTATATATATTAAGGTTATACGTTTTTTTATACATAAACTACGCCCCAAACAGAAGTAATTTATACAACCGTTCTTTAATTCTCTTTAACACATGTGCTGGACTTCGGAATGATTGATCATCACATAACAGTTGACAGGGTAAATCTCGTGCAATCTCCTTGATGCTCTTAGTCTGTGGTCTATCAGCCTTCATTTATGCTAGAGCTGATGGACCTAATAGCTTGTTGTCTGTCAGTCTCTCTGTCTCTCTCTCTCCTCTGAAGCATGCGATAGTCCCAGACCAATGTATGAGAGCACACAAACAGAGATAAAACACCTGGGCGCACATACACACACACGCGCGCGCATACACAAAACACACACACACACACGCACACACACACACACACACCACACACCCACACACACACACACACACTAACACGCACACACACCCCACCCCACACACACACACACACACACACACACAAAAAAACACCACACAACACACACAACACACACACACGAACGCACGCACGCTTCGCACGCACGCACGCACGCACGCAAGCACGCACGCACGCACACACACACACACACACTACACACACACACCACACACGAACGCACGTACGCACGCACGCACGCAACGCACGCACGCACACATACACCCACAAACGCACGCACGCACGCACGCACGCACGCACGTACACACACACACACAAACACACACACCATCACAAACACACACACACACACACACACACGCACACGCACACACCACACAACACACACACACACACACACACACACACCAACAAACAGAGTTTATCATTTTAACAGAAAAAACAAAGGACTGTTGTCTTTATTCTTGTATTTCTATCTATTATCTATCTATCTGTCTGTCTGGTCTGTCAGTTCTCTCTCCCCTCTTACCTCTTCTCTTTCTCTCTCTCTCTCTCTCTCTCTCTTCTCTCTTCTCTCTCTCTCTCTCTCTCTCTCCTATATATTGATTTTCTATATATTATATATAAATATATATTTGCTCTTGATTGTCGATTCCCACGCAGGCAAACACCCCATTCCCAGGTTACAAACAATCAAAACTCGAACGCAAAGGTTTGGGACGGAAGAGACGGATGTCTTCACACAGTAAGGAGCTGTTAAGTTGGTTGCCGATGATTGAACGCATTCTAGCGGAATGTTGTGAGTCGCCCATTAGTGTTTAGGATGGAAAGGTGATTATTTTGTTTTGTCCAACAGAAATGGATCTGTGTGTGTGTTGTGTGTGTGTGTGTGCCCTGTGTGTGTGTGTGTGTGTGTGTGTGTGTGTGTGTGTGTGTGTGTGTGTGTGTGAGTGTGTGGTGTGTGTGTGTGTGGGTGTGTGTATGCTTGCAGTGCGTGTGTGCGTGTGTGTTGTGTGTGTGTGTGTGTGTGTGTGTGTCGTGTGTGTGTGTGTGTGTGTGTGTGTGTGTGTGTGTGTGTGTGTGTGTGTGTTGGTGTGTTGGGTGTGAAGTGTTGTGCGTGCGTGCATTGCGTGCATGCGTGTGCATGCGCGCGCGCGCCGTGTGTGTGGTGGGTGTGTGTGCGCGCCAGGGTCCTTTTATCTCAGTTTGTGTGTGTTCTCAATACACTGGTCTGGACTATGCGCATTCTTCTTCAGAGAGAGAGAGAGAGACGAGAGAGAGAGAGAGGAGAGAGATGAGAGAGAGACGGAGAGAGATGAGAGATAGAGAGAGAGTGAAGAGACGTGATGAGAGAGAGAGAGGGACAGACAGACAGGACGACAAACAGACAGGACAGAGAGACAGAGAGAGAGAGAGAGGACAGACAGACAGAACCAAAAAGACAAAAAGCAGACAGAAGGCGATAGACAACAAGACAGGCAGACATGACAGACTAGACAGACAGACAGACAATTTCTTATGTCATCATCCTCTAAGCTAAGATGAAGGCTGACGGACCAGGGGACTACGAGCATCAAGGAGATGGGCACGAGATTTGCCTGTCAACTGTAATGGAGAGGATCAGTCACGAAGTCCAGCACATGTCTTAAGAAGCAAGTTAAAGAACTGGTGTATAAAAATACTTCTGTTTTGTTCTTGAGTTATGTGGGTTTCTTTATTTTGGCAGGGGCTGAGGGTCAGAGTTTGAAGACTACGGCTAAAAAAAAAATCGTTGTAAAGAAATGTCGCTATTCGCAGGAAATGTCTTTTTCAGTTTTACTACTCAGAGGCATTATGTACAAAATGTTAAAGTGTTC
>CM031608.1:58188017-58190517 GCA_018398815.1 Conus ventricosus
GTAATATATGCCTTTTGCAAACATTGCAT
The DNA here is from genome assembly GCA_018398815.1 of Conus ventricosus. Classification (NCBI taxonomy): domain Eukaryota; kingdom Metazoa; phylum Mollusca; class Gastropoda; order Neogastropoda; family Conidae; genus Conus; species Conus ventricosus. Next base: position 58,188,047 of record CM031608.1, read on the forward strand.
TAGTTTCCAACTGAATTCATATTTTCCCCGTCTTGGTGATAGCAATGTGTGTGTGTGTGTCTAGCTACGGATTAACGGGTGTTGTTGTGTGTGTGTGTGTGTTGTGTGTGTGCGTGCGTGCGTGCGTGGCGTGCGTGCGTGCTCGTGCGTGCGTGCGTGCGTGCGTGCGTGCGTGCGTGCGTGCGTGCGTGAGCGTGCGTGCGTTTGTGCGTGCGAGGTGTGTGTCAGTGTGCGTGTGTGTGTTGTGTAGTGTGAGTGTGTGTGTGTGGGTGTGTGAGTGTGTGTTTGTGTGAGTGTGTGTGTGGTGTGTGTGTGTGGTGTGTGTGTGTGTGTATGTGGGTGTGTGTTGTGTGTGTGTATAGTGTGTGTGTGTGTGTGTGTGGGTGTTGGGTGAGCTGTGTGTTGTGTGTGTGTGTGTGTGTGTGTGTATGTGATGTGCGAGCATGCGTGTGAGTGTGTGCGCCCAGGTCTTTATCTCAGTTTGTGTGTTCTCATAAATTGGTCTGGATACTATGCGCTTCTTCTTTAGAGAGAGAGAAGAGAGAGAGAGAGGTGAGAGAGAGAGAGAGAGGAGAGAGGAGACGGAAGAGATTCTAGAGAGGAGAGAGAGAGAGAGAGAGGGGGAGAGAAAGGGAGAGGAAAGAGAGAGCAGAGAGAGAGAGAGAGGAGAGAGAGAGAGGAGAGAGAGAGACAGCAGACAGACCGCCAGACAGGACGGACAGACAATTTATTATGTCCTCATCTCTAGCATAAGATGAGGCTGACGGACCACAGGACCTAAGAGCATCAAGCAGATTTCCACGAAGATGCCCTGTCGATGTTAATGGAGTGACCAATCATCCGAAGTCCAGCACATTTTGTTAAAGAGACACTAAAGAACTGTGTATAAAATTACTTCTGTTTTTGTTCTTGAGTTATGTGGGTTCTTTCTTTTGGCAGGGGCAGAGGGTTAGAGTTGAGAATCAAAGGCTAAAAAAATCGATTACAGAACTGTCGCTATTCGCTGAAATGTCGTTTCATTTTATATATCAGAGGATTATGTTACAAATGTTAAAGTGTTCGTAATATAGCCCTTTTGCAAACAATGCATTAGAAATTTTTTTTTTTTTATTTTAAACGATCCAACAGAATTCAATTTTCCCCGTCACTCGGTCCATTCACACGCTGGTCACTCCCCCACCCCACCCGCCTCTCCACCTGTCAAATAGACGACAGAAAGAGATACATCCATGTAGGCAGACAGATAGTTTGATAGACAGACAGGCAAATAGACATGGACAGGAACAGAACACATACAAGCACACTCACACATCACACAATTCCCTCTCTCACACTCCTTTCTCTCTCTCTTCTCTCTCTTCTCTCTCAACACAAAACACACAGACACACTCACACACCCCCCCCACCCCCACACAACACACACACACACACCACACACACACACACACAACACACACAACACACACCACACACACACGCACGCACGCCGCAACGCAAGCACACAATCCTTCTCCGCTTATTATTCACAACCAGCACCATCTCTCTTCCAATCTAGCAAGAGATTCTCACGAGACAGCAAGGACTAAAGAAAAGAAAAACACACCAAAGTTGGCGGCAAGCTGGGATTTCAATGAGAATGTTAATGCAGGTTGCTGAAGTTGAGAGAGCGCAACACTCCGGCTGCGGTTGGAAACATCGGCAGAGATGCTGGAAAAAAAATGAATGAAAACTTGAGAGACACGTTGGACAGACACCACCGCGGAAAAGGGAGGATGTTGTGTGATGTGTGTGTGTGTGTGTGTGTGTGTGTGTGTGTGTGTTGTGTGCGTGTTTGTGTGTTGTGTGTGTGTGTGTGTGTGTGTGTGTGTGTGTGTGTGTTGTGTGTGTGTGGAGGAGAGGGGGGGGGGGGGTGCGTGCAGTTTGAGAGAAAGGGAGGATGGTCGTGGAGACGAAAAACCACACACAAAACACACACACACACACACACATCACCACACGCACACACAAAACACACAGACGCACACGCACGCCCGCACACACTCACACACACACAACACACACACACACACACACACACAACACAGCACCACCACACACACACACACAACACACACCACACATCACACACACACACACACACACCTACAACTCACACACACACAACACCACACACACACACACCACACACACACACAACACCACACACACACACACACACACCACATAGACATTCAGGAGAGGACAGTCACAATGAATACCAGTAGACAGAACCAACACAACGTAGACCCAAACTAGAGTCTAGGGACAAGAAGTATAAGTAGACTGCCAGACCCCGCCCCATCCCCCACGAGCAGAGAAAGAGAACAGCCAGCAATTGGGACAAAAAAAAGGGGGGGGGGGGGGGGGAAGAAAAACGAAGCGTTCCGATAACTTGAAGGGCAGCAGAAAGTGCACTGAGAATGTAAATGATG
>CM031608.1:58206836-58219336 GCA_018398815.1 Conus ventricosus
TAATTGTGAAATTAATAATAATAATAATGCTATTGATGATGATGATGATGATGATGATGATGATGATGATGTTTGGATGATGATGATGATGATATTCTTACCTTCAACTTCAGTTTCATTTCATAGTAGAACTTCGAATCCAGGATCAAATTTGGAAGACACAAGTGGCTGTCTGTGTGGCCTTTGTTTTCATTGTTTTGGATCTTATTTGACCTGCCTGAAGAAGACCAAATGGGTCGAAATGCAGTTGTCTTTGTTTCTTTGTATGTTTGTTTTGTAATGTGTTTATTTCGTTTGTTTGACGGCCCAGTGATTCTGTTTTTTGCACTCACTTGCGTGTCCTCCTGCTGTCACCTTAAATTGAAACCTACTTATCAAGGGATCATTCATTACAATAAGACTATCTTTTCATATAAAACTGCATATCTCTCTCTGCCAATTCCAGGGCCAGGCAGCGAGGATTGGTTCGCAGTGAGCGGTGAGAGTGCAAAGCTGGAACCGGTTGTTCCCGACGTACATGGATGTCAGGTGACTGTCGCAAAGGACTACGTGAAGGTCAATGTGGGTCATGAGGTCATTGACAAGATCGCACGTGCTGCAGAGTGGCGAAAGAGCTTTTTTAAAGCCATCAATGACTGGCGTTGGTGGCGCCGTATGCGTGCAGTACATGAGCACTGGCCACCTTGTTGTGACACGTTTGGCATCGGACCGTCATTTCGCTGACTGGCAGTGGGAACTGACTATAATTCCCTATATAGTCGACCTGCTGAGACCATTCAGTGATGAGCTCCGACGAGTTCCACTTCGTGTCACAGACAGATGCATCAGCAGATGCAGCAGGAGGTCAATGCAGAGCTTGTCATCATCTGACTCGGGAGACTGCCAGACAGATGTCATTATTCGCTTTGAAGAAATGCACTTCGCCATGATCACCAATGAGACGTCCATGATGAAAGTTCAGATAATGTGTCCTGGACACCGATTTACGTGTGATAGACAGAATTTCACTCTGATGTTAAGTGGTCAGGATGACGTTGCGGAGAAAGCAAAAACGATCCTGAGCTATACAAGAAACCTTTCAATGGCTGTCATTCCGGTCACCGTCACACAGGCTTTGATGATGGAGAAAACTGATGCACAGAAGTGGTTTCAACAGATACTGGCCAATAATGAGGTTGTCTGTGTCTGGAAGCTCCAACAGGCTCCTACAGAGGACAGGTCTTTGACAACACCATCGTTAGACTCTGTAGGTACAGAGTCAGTCATTTCAGCTCTTGGGTCCGCGTTAGATGTGCAAACATTTAGACATCTATATGGAATCCATTTCCAGACGAAAATGATTTTCCTCAGTGAAAGTAACGTCACGTTGTTGCAGTCTGACACATGGAAACAATTTCTTGAGGATCAACAAAAGCCCGCAGCGGAAGAATATCACCAGTACTGACAGTTCAAGAAGACAAGATCAGTATCTGCGACGTGGCACCACACATTGAAAGTACTTATAGAAAAGTGCTGAACTTCTTCATGACAGAAACTGGATACTACAACCAGATCGTGAGACACAGGAGCTACCACAAAGAGCAAAAGAACTTCAGACAAAAGATTTGACAACAAGAACAGCTGACAGACGGCAGCAAACAGATGATCCACACCGTCAACATTCAGAGCAACAGACAGATGTCATTCACACCGAGGACAAACAGGTACAACGAGAAGTCACAGCTGAAACGAAGAAAGTTCAGACAGAAGAAAACACCGTGACAGTAGAAGAGAAAGAGACTCAGACCTTCGTCAAATCCCAATCCAACGAAGAACAAAAGGAATCAGAAACACTAGAGATGAGAGAGGCTCAGGCACAGACGTGCCTGAGTCATCAGCATGACAAAGAGCAACAGACAACAGAACTAAAGCTACAGACAGAAGAGGCACAGACACAGACGTACGTCAGTCATCAACATGACAAGGAACAACAGGCAATAGAACTACAACTACAGACAGAAGAGGCACAGACACAGACCTGCATCAGCCACCAAAGCAACAAAGAACAACGGACAACGAATTCACGACTACAGGCGGAGGAAGTACAGACACAGACCGGCATCAATCACCAAAACAGCAAAGAACAACAGACAACGCAACTAGAACTACAGACGGAGGAGGCACAGACACAGACTGGCATCAGTCACCAACACGACAAGGAAGAACAGACAACAGAACCAGAACTACAGACAGAGGCAGAGACGCAGACAGAGGTCCAGTTCATAGAGCTTCAGGATACGCAGACAGGTGAAAATAGAGCGATAGAGACAGTCAGGGGCCAGGTCTGTCACCAGAAAACAAAACTAAGAGAACAAGTGGCCAGAAATCCCCACAAACAACAAAATACCACTCTGGAAATAACAATTCATATACATTTCCACCGACAAACCCAAAAAGACGAGGATGATAACCCTACGCCCCTGCACAGATAATATAACATTCAAGAAAAGAGGGAATTAACCCACGCCCTCACACAGATAAATAACATCAAGCTGAAGAGACGAATAACCACACACTTTCACACGGATAACACAAACATAAAATCCGAAACAGAAGAAGAAAATCATCAGGGAGCTCTTAACAAGTAACATGACACAAAAAGGGTGATAATTGCCGTTCACATTCCCATATAACATAACATTATGCAAAATATATTAACGACAAATTTCCTCAGATAACACAACACAGAAAATGATTAAGAGAGAAAATGAGAAGAGAGAGAGAGAGAGAGAGAGAGAGAGAGAGAGAGAGAGAGAGAGAGAGAGAGAGAAGAATGCATTACTGTTGAGTGATTGACAGATTGTACATAATCTCTGAAGAGACCTGCAAGAAATCATAAGATTATGTATTACCGCATGGCTGACAAAAGTCTGGTGACTTACTGATCATAGAATACTTTGCGAACCGTGCTTTCAGGAGACTCAGAGATCAGCATTTCTTGTTAATTTTGCATTCAGGTTATTGACATATCTGCCGACACGTTGTGGAGAGGCATTCAGAAATCTGATGTCAGTTCGTGCCTCCTGAATGACAGATCCAGGCGTGTGACAGAACATGTAACACAGTGATATAATGTTTTGTAAAGGATGCGTGTAGATGATTGCTATATCACATAATACTTTACAATGATATATACAGATGATTGACAGGTTGGATGATGCCTACCCGCTTCATGGATGATACACTCGTATGACAGGCCAACTGCTACTTTGTGGATTACAAATTCATTTGACAAAGAGATCATATTATACTTTTTGAATGATACCTTTTGGTGAACGATAGATTATATAGTGGTTTGTGGATAACAAATTCAGGTGACAGATAGATCATTTGATACTTTCTGTGTGATGTATTCCGATGACAGATTTCTATGTCTGTATATTAAGTATTCAAGTAACTGACAGATTGTACAATAGTTTCTAGATAATACGTTCGGGTGACCTACAGATTATCTCACACTTTAGGGTAATATATTAGAGATGAATATGCCACCATATAATCGTGTGTGAATGATGGATTCAAATGATAATATAATAATGCTTTTTTTTGCAGTTGATGGGTTTTCTGACGTATATATCATTTAATACTTTACGCAGGAAACATTGAATTGACTGACAGATCATGTAGTACTTTGCGAATGAGAAAATCGATGAATGATAGATCAGTATAATATTTTGCGGATTATCAAGTCGGTGACTTACAGATGAATCATATGATGTGCAGCGGATGATACATTCAGACAGATCATGTAGTACTTTGCGAATGAGAAAATCGATGAATGATAGATCAGTATGATATTTTGCGGATTATCATGTCGGTGACTTACAGATGAATCATATATGCAGCGGATGATACATTCAGACTGCTAATGTTTCAAATCGTACGCAGTAGAATACACTCTGAGGAAACTTTATTAATTTCCTGAGCAGTCACTGCTTCTGTTAGTTACCTGTTCATAAAAATGCCTATCTGCGCTATGTAGACATGTCTGACAACTCAACGTCACTGCTGACGCAATTATGAAGTTATGAATGGCTGTGCTTCTTGGGACTCCCACCATCAAGGTACACAAAGAAGTCATTATATCTCTTGAACTCTTTTATTTGTTCGGGTAACATTTTGGAAATAGGTCAAAATGCCTGTAAGCTATCTTTCGGTCGATTGGGGAGTATGCGCGTTAAAAGAGAAAGACATAATAGCACGCTCCATTTCAACTTTCCCTTTCCGATGATTTGGGTCGTAGGAAACCCATACTTAAACAGGTGATCGGATGCAGCAGCGTATCAAGTATGGGCCGCGGGCGACCCCCATCGCCAGCTAAGGTATGTAAATTCTTGAGGACTTTTTGCCGAATAATGGGTCTTATACGACTTGTATCATCGGAACAGGGATAAACACTGTAAAAACAGACAATCAAACGTATGTAAACTGTATGGGTCGAACGCATCCGCTTTGTCAGGTGTATGTAGTCAAACGCAAAGTCGAATAAAGAGTAAATGTATACATCACCTGTGTACAAACAGATGTCGGTGATCGGCGTGCACCAGACAATACCCCCGACGAAGACACGTCCACAACGTGCCAACAGTCAAACGTCAGCTCTCAGGTATTTATGTATTCATGACTTGTTGCTTTTGTTTTGATATTGCTCTATGATTATCAACCTGTTGTTGCTGGTATCCATGTTTTCTGCGTATTGTTACTGATACAATGTAGTGTTATTTATGTGCTGTGTCGGTTGTCAGTCTTCTCTACCTGTTGTTGGTTCCATTGTTGTCTACGTAAAACAAGAGTTTCTTTTTCTAAGGTGTTGTTATCTTTTGTAAATATGTTCAGTGTTGTCTCGCTGTTGTTGGCGTTGTCAGTATTCTCGGCATGTTATCATACTTGTCATTTATTTTTATCTGTCGCTAATGCCGCAAGAACTGTGTACGTGTTATTATTGCTGTCATTGTTTGTTGCATGTTGGTATTGCTGTAACTTCTGTTCACCTGTTTTTATTGCTGTCAATGTTTATTATTGTTAACATAGCACCACACGATGTTCACACTGACAATCTATAGCAACAGCGATATAAGCACACAGTGACACCATGTGATAGCTTTTACTGCATTTATCATGACATGCTTTATTCACTGCTCACTGTTTCTGACAGGTTACGCTGTGTGTTCACGCTGACAGTCTGATAGGATACAGTCTCTGTTCGCACTTCTGTTCTCTATTGATAGATTCTACTCTGTGTTTTCACACATACTTTGTACTATCACTCAAATCTTGGTATACTGTGTTTGCACTAACATTTCTTCTGTGTTTACGTTGATAGGATAACAGAGCCACTCCTGACGTCAACCCACAACCATCCTCTGAATTCAGTGATGGAGTCACCACGTCACGACGCAACAGTGATGTCAGTGATTTCACTTCCAGTGATGAATCTCTGTGCTTTACAGCAAGTCAACACATGACAAAGGAGAGAATGTTCAACAGATGCAACACGGCGACAAGGCCTAACCACTCGAGTATTCTACCTGTTGAACTCAGAGTGGTGGAACCTTTCTCGCTAAGTGCGTCTACCACAGCAAGCCTTTCAGATATCTCTACTCCATATGGTGTGACTTCTTCACCATCTTCTCTAACGCTGGAGAAAGAACGAGTGGAAAGGAGGGAACAACCCATTCCGCACTCTGAAATCAGGAGTTTCGTGTCTCCAGCAAGACTTCAGATGTCTCAGTGTTTCTGTGATCTGGTCACACAACTACCTGGATGTCCCCAATTGTCACACACCAGTGTGATTCTAGCACCGCGTGTCGTGGAAGGTCCCGCAGAGAGTGAGATGAACAACACTGTCCATACACCAAGTGCAGACGTGACTGCTGGTGACGCACCAGAACCAGCTCAGCATTTTGGAGACCCCAGTCAGAGAGATGCTAGTTCAGCTGCAGCATACAACACGTCATACAGCAGAGCAGGAATGTATCGGCAACACAGCATTCAGTCAACGGAGACAGACTTTGATCCTCGATCCAGTCCGCAGAACCAGAGTCATAGTCAAGAACGGGAAAGACCATTGCAGCAGTCAGCCCACATTGTAGAAACACCACCCAATGATATGGGCAACATCAGGACACAGGAAGAGTACCAAGGTCACTGGTATTCATCACAGCCAGTCAACACCACCACCTCCATCAGCGGCACCACCAGTAGCCGACACAACCGTGTTAACAGCAATGTGGGCAACGTTTTTCATCTTCGCCTGGATTCAGACGTACTGGCCAGACTGTCTCACTTTGAAATCAGATTTTCACCGACGGACGGAGAGCATGTCCACGAGCCACCGGTTTCTCTGGAGACCCGAGTGATCAACATACAGCATCAGATGGACCAGGTCATGCAGAGGCTGGAAGACACTCATCGACCACAACACGACAATGACTCAGATATGATCGTCATCGGCAATCCTTCATCCACGGAGTCTACCTCGCCTGCATCGTCCTTTATGACATCTGAGCGACAAGACCAACGACAACAACAACAGCAACAGCAACAACAACAACAGCAACGCAACAGCAACAGCAACAGCAACAACAACAACAGCAGCAGCAACAACAACAACAACAGCAACAACAACGATAACAACAACAACAAACATAACGATAGCAGCGCTAAGAACGACCGCAAAAGCAACAATGTCATCTGCAGCATCACCGACAACAGGCTTTGCATAAAGAATATATCCTTGTTCACGCTTGAGCAACAGGAGCTGCAAAAGCAGCAACAGCAATACTGATTCAAAGACATGGCAGAGGACAGAGCAGCTACAAACATGTATAACTGAGCGATAACAAACCCAGGGAAATCAACAGTAGCAACATGAAGAATGCAACAATGGACGTCGCTGCATCAGCGACGACAGCGACAAAAACAGCGATGTCAGCCATCGCACCTTTAATCTGGACTGGCGAGTTAACCTGTGTTCCTGGTTTTTTTTAAGTTTAAAACACACGCGTGCGTGCGCACGCACGCGCTCGCGAGCGTGTGTGTGTGTGTGTGTGTGGTGTGTGTGTGTGTGTGTGTGTGTGTGTGTGTGTGTACATACATGCTTTCTCCTCCCCCTCTCACTTCTCCCCCCCTCCCCCCCCCCCCCCCCCCCCCCCGCTCTCTCTCTTTCTCTCCGTGGACTTTGAACATATTGTTGGTGTGACTGGCGGGATGGCACGTTGAGTGTTTTTTCCCCATCTTCTTTGGGCAAACTGTGTTGTGAAATGTTGTGACGATGTGCAAAGGAGGATACATTGTTTTGGGGCATGTCGGATGGCTTTTGGGGTTTTGGGACATGTTGCAGGCGTGGACTCTAGGTTGGTGCTCAGGTTCACATCATTTGTAGGCTGTAGGCACATCTAGAGAAATTGTTTGGTGAAGGCGGGGGGGGGGGGGGGGGGGGGGGGGGGGGGGGGGGGTAGATTTCGCTCTTTGATACAGATTTGGTATTGTGTGTCATTGTGCGCCTTTTTTTTGTCATGCTCGCAGGCTGTTGTGGATGCTTTTGGTCGGTTGTGCTCTTGTTTTCTGTGCCCAACGCGCATTCGCGCGCGTGCTCGCGCGCATGGGTGCGCGCTCGCGCGTGTGCACATTTGCACATACACACACTCTCTCTCTCTCTCTCTCTCTCTCCTCTCTCTCTCTCTCTCTCTCTCTCTCTCTCTCTCTCTCTCTCTCTCTCTCTGCATCAGCCTTGAACATATGATTGACATGATGGATGATATGATACATTGAAGACCCCCCCCCCCCCCCCCCCGTTTTCTGACAGGAAACTGTTATGGATATCATGACGATGTACAACAGAATGTTTTTTTTCATTTCTTTCCTTTTCATAGCAAATGACTTTTAGGGGTTTTGGCCATATTGCAAACGTGGCCTTAAAAGACATAGCTTGGAGATATAAATTAGTACTTAAGTTCACAGCATTTGTGAGTATATACAAAGAAATTATTTGGCGAATAAGGGGGTGATTTCACTTTTTGATGCGTATTTGATATATGTCATTATGCACCATGTATTTGTCACGCTCACAAACTGTTGTGAACGCTTTAAATCGCTTGTGCTCCCTTTTTTATGTATCGCGCGCGCGCGTACGCACACACACACGCACACACTGTCTCTCTGCCTGTCTGTCGGTCTGTCTGTCTGTTTCTCTGCCTTTCTCCATCTGGCTGCACTTCCCTCCCTCCCTCTTTATATTTGCACACAGCTTGGATAAATCATCCGTGGGTTGATAATTTTTGCACATCCAGAGCGTCTTTTTTGTCTGTTTTCTTTCCTTTCTAACCTCAGACAGAATGTGATCACATTGCAGGTACATATTTATCATGTGTCATTGAATATAATCACGATGATTCACATTTCATGGGTGATGGTGATGTGTGGTGGGCATGTATTGTTATGATCATACTGTAAACATGACCTTGCAAAACAAGGGCATTTTAGACATGAGTAAATATCCACGCTTATTTTAAAAAAAAAAATTTTGAGTCAATCCCAGAGGGTAGTAATTGGGATACAAGATGGTTTGGGCGACTTTCGTGCACATTACGTGCGATTTTGCACCATTGAATTATGACATGCTCACAAGACAATGTATGTTCTTCCGTCTGTCTGTTCGTCTGTCTGTCTGTCTGTCTCTGTCTCTCTCTCTCTCTCTCTCTCATCTCCCTCTCTCCTCTCTCTCTTCTCTCTCTGTCTGTCTGTCCCCTGTCTCTGTCTCTCCTCTCTCTCTCTCTCTCTCTCTCTCTCTCTCTCTCTCTCTCTCTCTCTCTCTCTCTCTCTCTCTCTCTCTCTCTCTAACCCCAACACAGGCGCGCGAAGACGCGCACACGCACACACTATTCAGACGAAAACACACACTCTCTCTTATTCTCTCTCTCTCTCTCTCTCTCTCTCTCTCCATCTCTCCCCTCTCTCTCTCTCTCTCTCTCTCTCTCTCTCTCTTTGTACTCACCTCTCAAGTGTATGATTCCGATAGATGCACATTAAGATTGTTGCCGTTCTCTTTCCTCGGGAAATGACTTTCCTGTACACATAAGCGGGCAAAACATGTGCACGTGCCATTGAGTGTTGACAATGATGTACAAACGAGAAATGTTTCCTTGTGTATGATAAATGCTTAATTAATAAGCTCTTTAATGCTTTTACAAAATGGACCTGCAAATTTAGAGACTTTATAAAGGTATGAGTACTAAGTCTCATAAGAATTGTGAATGCACTCATAGAAATTAACTCTTGGTACAGAAGGCAGATTTGTAAATCTTATGGATGTTGTATCATACATATTATTATTTTTTATTTTTTTTTGACATGCTCGCAAACTGTTATACACTCCCTAAATTGATTCTGCTTTATATTCTTGCAAGTGAAATATTGCGCGCGTCCTCATACACGTACGAACTGCTTTCGCTTTTGGCCAGTTTGCTTTGGAGGAGGGGGAGGGGGATGGGGGTCGGGGGTGGGTGGGTGGGGGTGGATGATATGTATAGTCAGAGGGTAATTTATGAAAATACTCAGACAGCCCCTCTCTCCGGTGAACTGTTTTCTTTCGCTGTGCCGGGTGTAAAAATGGCCCAAACGTTTTCGTCCCTCCCGCCCTTTTTCCGTTTCCCTCCTGGCTCCCCCTCCCTCCCTCCCTCCCCCCACCCCCTCTCTCTCTCTCTCTCTCTGTCCCGTCTGTCTCTCTCTTCTCTCTCCTCTCTCTCTCTCTCTTTCTCTCTCTCTCTCTCTCTCTCTCTCTCTCTCTCTCTTCTTTTCAACACTTGTGTCGCGCCCCCCCCCCCCCTTCCCGATGTAGACTCATACGGGAAGACTAGAATGTAGTCATTCTACAATATTTATACACAAACGTTTGAATTTTTGACATACCAGGACAGGTGATCACCAAAGTGATATATATATATATATATATATAATATATATAAATATATATATATATATATATATATATATATATATATATTTTATTGGTGTGTGTGTGTGTGTGTGTGTGTGTGGTGTGTGTGTGTGTGTGTGTGTGTGTTTTCTCTGGGTCAAAGTCCTATCGAAAGAAAGAAATAATTTAGATATTAGACTAGCGAATGTGTTCACGACATCTTTAACGAAAATTTCTGTCAGTTCCCATTTCTTATGTTTACACACAGGTGCGCGCGCTCGCGCACGCGCGGGCAGATGAGCGCGCGTGCGTGCGCGCGCACACACGCGCGCACTTTCTCTCTCTCTCTCTCTCCTCTCCTCTCTCTCTCTCTCTCTCTCTCTCTCTCTCTCTCTCTCTTCTTAATTCTCATCTAACTGATCGTGCCTTTATTCAAAACTACTTGAATGGAGCTGGGATGGAGGGAGAGGGGGAGGCTTGGGCCTGATTTAGACGGGATAGGTGCGGAAAGTTTTTTTTTTTTTTCTTTTTTTTTTTTTTTTTTCTTTTTTTAAGGGTATGAGGGAAATGACTGCTTGATGGACTCGAAACTTTTTTTGCTTCACGTTGTACACGTGAGCACCATCTTTGACGGACTTTATATCCTTTTTGTGAATGTGCGATCCGGATGAGATTAATGAACAGCGCTCAAGTCGGTACTTTCGTGCTGAGCACGTGTTTATTTTGTGCGTTTTTGCGTATATTGTTTCTATTTGTGGCATTTCTGTTTAATTGTGTATGGGCTGGGGAATTGTAATTGTTGTTATCTGTATGCTGTCTGTGTTGTCAAGTGTGTGTGAGAAGGATGTGTGTGAATGTTGGGGACAAAGGGATGGGAGATTGTCAGGACAAGTTCTATCCTCTCCCAAGTTTTTTGTGGGAGTACCCTGTGAGCAAAACAATGTCTCTGTTCAAATAATGAGCAGTTGCTGCTGAGGGACAAAGCTGTAAAACTGGTTGTACTAGCTACATGGCATGGTGTTATATGTTATCATAGCCAAATGGACAGTACTAAATCACATCGGGGTAATTACACAAGCTATGATTACGATGATTGTTCAAATGCATGCTGTTGTAAAGTATATTCCTTTTTGCCTGCCCATTGTGACATTGAACGGATTCCTGTTTGTTGCTTTTATTCCTCCTGTGGCACTTGATGGTCTTTATGTAATGTTTTTGACTACAAGGAAAACACCATGGATTCAGTAGGTAACAAGGCAAGCATGTTAACAATGTCATCATTAAACTGTCAAGGTCTAGGAATTACTTAAGACAAAAACACTGTATATATTGCCTACAAGATACTCATTTTGAAAAAGATACAGAAAAGTGTATAAGAGCGGAATGGGGGTATGATTGCTTTTCTCCTCATACAGATCTACTGCTCGAGGAGTAGCAATACTATTTAATAATAATTTTCGAATTCAAAATAAACAAGGTGGAAACAGACATGCAGGGTAACTTTATCATCATATTATTTACAACAAATGATAAGGAATTGTTGCTAGTAAGTGAATATGGACCAAACTAAGACGACCCAGCATTCTATGAGGAACTCACAACTATGATTAAAAAGTACAAAAAAATAACGTTATTAATGGTGGGTGATTTTAATATGGTACTAGAACAGGAAATTGATTGTTACAATTATAAACACATAAGTTACCCAAAAGCTAAAAAAGCCTTTTTCCTTGCGCTGAACCCTAAGCGATCTGAAGCGATCAAAGCTAAGTGAATTTTCTTTGTTTTATTCGTTTATGTATCACCCGAGGAAGACTTAAGAGGTCGAAACGCGTTGTGTTTTGTCTTGTGACTCGTTTGTCCACGTTCTGTGGGCGGTTCACTAACATTTACTTAAGATTTGTTTAAAAAAGCAGTTGAGGATATGATACAAGATTTGTCATTAGCAGATATATGGAGAGAAAACAACCCTGATTGTAGGAGATACACATGGCGTAGACCTACCCCCTTGCAACAAAGTAGGCTCGACTTCTTCCTTCTGTCAGAATGTTTAATCTGGTATTTTGAAGATACTGACATTTTACCAGGCTATAGATCTGACCATTCACTAATTAGACTAAAGCTTCAATACGGAAAGGAGATTAAACACAAAACTGGCTGTACCTATCGTCAACACAGCGCAGGCCTCCAAGGGTGGTACAGGACTGCTCTAAAGGCAGGTGAAGACAGTGTTTCTCTGGGTCCTCCCCAGCACCTTCGGGTGTTTCTTTTTCTTCAAAACTCTTTGGAAATTTAATACATCTCTACTAAAAGATAAAGAATATGTAGACGGAATAAATAACCTAATAAAAGAAATACAGAGGAATGCACAGATAAAGATTAGGGGAATGATATTAATGCTGACAATAGCCAAGATGAAAATCAATCGAAAAGCTCAGACCCTAAACTAACAGTGTCTGATCGGGTGTTTCTTGACTTCTTACTAATGAAGATAAGAGTAAAATCCATCCAGTATGCCACAATTAAAAAAAAGAGAATAACAATG
>CM031608.1:58231836-58236836 GCA_018398815.1 Conus ventricosus
TGTGTGTGTGTGTGTGTGTGTGTGGTGTGTGTGTGTCTGTGTCTGTGTCTGTGTCTGTGTGTGCGTGTGTGTGCACGCGCGTCTGTGTGTGTGCATGTGTGTGTTCATCTCTCCTCACCTCTGTGTGTGTGTGTGTGGGATGTGTGTGTGTGTGTGTGTGTGTGTGTGTGTGTGTGTGTGTGTGTGTGTGTGTGTTCATCTCTCCTCACCTCTCCACCTCCTATCCGTCCATCGAGCAATTAGCAAATGCGTTTGCAAAGATTTGAATCCATTTCCCGCTGTTAGTCTTGACACGCTGGATTTGTTTATTTCTTCACTTATTAATGTATCTATTTATTTTTGTGGTCAGCGTGTTGTCATTTTATCTCCTTTTATCCATTCCTTTACCTTGTTATGATCATATTGTTTATTGGGCTATCCATAGGCCAGAAGTTTAGTGCTTTTGTTGCTTTTCTTTCATTCTGCTGGATATGAGAAAATGTGAGCTAGTTCACTTGCCAACCGAAAGCGAAAGTTAACTGAGTTAGACAAAATGAGCGGGAACTTCCAGGTAAGCGGCTTCGTTTTGTGCTGTGCGGTATTGATGGAAGACGAGGAGTTTGGCTTCAATAAACAGCAAGAACAAGAACAACATCATCAACAGCAACAACACCACCACCACCACCACCACCACCACCAATAATAACACAACAACAAGAACAAGAACAACAACTACTACTACTTCTACTACTACTTCTACTACTACTTCTACTACTGTTGTTTTTGTTGATGATGGTGATGATGATAGTGATGATGATGATGATAACAAAAAGAAGAAGGAGAAGCACAATGATAATGTTGTTGTCGTAGTTGTTGCTGTTGTTTTTTGTTGTTGTTGATGATGATGATGATGATGGTTAAAAGAAATATATATATACTACTAGTACTATTCCAGCAACTTACACAGCAGCTTGGTGTTGCAATGACTGCAAGAAATATTCAATTATAAACAAGCTTGCTCTTATGTCTTAGATTGAAGGAATAGGGGGAGATAAGCATTCATAAGCATATATATATATGAGTGTGTGTGTGTGTGTGTGTGTGTGTGTGTGTGTGTGTGTGTGTGTGTGTGAGAGAGAAGAGAGAGAGAGTGTGTGTGTGTATGTGTGTGTGTGTGTGTGTGTGTGTGTGTGGTGTGTGTGTGTGTGTGTGTGTGTGTGTGTGTGTGTGTGTAAATGTGACATGTCTGCAACAGGTGATTAATTTTATTTACGTGGAATGTTCATCATATGGCACTTGGCGCAACACGAAATTTGCCAAAAAAGATTTATCTCCCAGAAGTCGTATATATATATATATTATATATATATATATATATATATATATATATATATATATATAATATATATATATATATATATATATTGAATTATAAACAAAGCTTGCTCTTATGTCTTAGATTGAAGAAATAGGGGGAGATACGCATTCATATCTGCAGTGGTAGATGATTCTGCCTAACTAACAGTATGTGCTTGAGTGGGTGAATGGGGAAAAATAAAATACATGCTTCTCAAAATGAGCCTTCAGCAAGCTTATATTCTCCAAGGGGGAGACATCCTCCAATAGGGAGTGAAACTCACTAACATATAACTCCTGGTCATATACCGATATTTCGAAACTTGGTGGTTTCTCCTCAGTGACCGCGGAAAGTGGTAATTTGACTCCTGTGCCTTTTCAGTTTTAAGAAGAATGCAATCACAGAAAAGGTTGGTGTGCAATACCATAGTATGTTTGTTGAGTTTTCAAAAAACCAACCAAAGGTGCCATCTAAGAAGCAAAAGAAATCATAAAAGAGCAAAACAAACTACATTTTCTTGTGAAAAATAGAAAATATAAAATATATATATATATATATAATATATATACTCAGAGGCATATATACTCAGAGGCATAAAAAAACGCGAAAACAAACTGTATAGAAATTTTGATGTAATTTGGCTACCGATTCCTTTGAACTGGTAATAGAAAGTGAGAAAAAGCAATCGAACACGCAAAAGTGTCCTTTCAAAGTTCATTCTGGTAGAAAATAAGGTCACATGAACTTGACCTTGACCCTGTGTTAACAGCAGAATGTCAGTATCTGGTGTGACCACCTCGAGCATTGATCACAGCTGTGCACCTGCGGTACATCGAGCGCACCAGAGTGTTGGTCTGCCTCTGGGGACTTGCCACCACACCTGGCCCACAGCAACAGCAAGCTGAGCTGCTGTCTGGGGTCTGGGGTTGAGCTGGTTCAACTGCCTCTGAAGGGCATCCCAGAAATGCTCTATTGGGTTAAGGTCGGGAGAACGGGCTGGGTGAGGCAGCAGATTGATGTTGTTCTGCCTCAGGAAGTTCTGCGTAGCATGGGCAGTGTGCGGCCTTGCGTTGTCCTGCTGAAACAGGTTCTGTGGATGCCGCTGGAAATGCGGCAGGATGTGGGGCCTCAGAACTTGGTCGATGTAATGAACAGCAGTGACCCCGTGACACGTCCTGGACCCACATTCTGGAAGATGACTGGCCCAATACGGCGATTTATGCCGATAGCCCCCCAGATCATGATGCTTTCACCACCCCATGGGTCCCTTTCGGTGATGTTGGCATCCGTGAAGCGTTCCCCCGCTCTTCTCCAGATCCGGATGCGGCCATCGCCTGGGTCGACGCAGAACCGGCTTTCATCACTGAAGAGGACTCGGCCCCAGTCCCGATGGTGCCAATGCACGTGGATCTGTGCCCACTGCAGACGGTTCTGGCGATGCTGGAGTGTCAGGATAGGTCGCCGGGCTGGACGCCTGCATTGGAGACCAACTGTGTTCAGTCGGCGACGCACGGTCCTGTTGCTGATTGGCCTGCCATGGTTGCCGACGGTGTTCCTGGCTGTGTTGGCAGCGGTTTGGTAAGGCTCCCGTCGATGCTGACGAAGAAGATGGCGGTCTTGGGCTGCTGTGGTGACCCTCGGTCTGCCGCTCCTCGGTCTGTCATCAGTGGTGTTTCTTGCTTGAAAGCGGTCCAGAAGGCGATAGACGGTGGAAATGTGGACTCCGAATGCGATAGCGACCTGCCTCATTGGAACCCCGGCCTGCAGTTGCCCCATTGCTATGCAACGATCTTGACGAGAAAGTCTCGGCATTATGTTGGCGCCTCTGGAAGGGATGATTTGAACTTTTTGGGGTTTGGAAATTTATAGCCCCACAATGGGGGCCACATTGAGTTGCAATTCACATTGATGCACGTGGCGTAGGTAGTCCACATGGCAAATGCACTCCTCGTGCCAAAAACGCTGACCCGGCAACATTCACCCACTGTTACGAGGTTACAACCGGCCAAGACACCACGTACTGCTAATGTTGCACGTGCCAACGACATTGCTTACGTCCTGTTCACAATGTGAACAATCGTGCACTGTCTCTATTTTTTCGCGTTTTTTATGCCTCTGAGTATATATATATATATATATATATATATATATATATATATATATATATATATATATATATATATATATATATAATTCTGCCTAACTAACAGCATATGCTCGAGTGGGTGAATTGGGTATAATAAATGCTTCTCAAATGAGCCTTCAGCAAGCTTATAGTCTCCAGGGGGGGGGGGGGGGGGGGGGGCAATCTCCAATGGGGAGGAAACTCACTAGCATATAACTCCTAGTCAGATACCGGTTTTTCGACGCCTGAGTGTTTCTCCTCAGTGACCACGGAAAGTGGTAACTTGACTCCTCTGCCTTTTCGGTTTTAAGAAGAATGCTATCCCAGAACAAGGCTGGTGTGCAATACCGTAGTATGTTTGTTGAGTTTTCAAAAACCCAACCAAAGGTGCCACCTAAGAAGCAAGAAAAAATCAAATATATTCCAAGCATAAGTAACCAAGCACCATTCCAGCAACTTACAGAGCAGCTATTTCTTCAGTCTAAGACATAAGAGCAAGGTTGCTTTATAATTGAATATTTCTTGCAGTCATTTCAACACCGAGCTGCTGTGTAACTTGCTGGAATGGTGCTTGGTTACTTATCCTTTGAATTTATTAGTTTATTGTAATTTAGTCCCTTGTGGATTCATTCCAAGAACTGGCCTTCAGCACTTCATGTCTTTAGAGGTTATCTTTTTATATTTTCTACTTTTCACAAGAAAATGTAGCTTGTTTTGCTCTTTCATGATTTTCTTTTGCTTCTTAAGTGGCACCTTTGATTGAGTTTTTGAAAACTCAACAAACATACTACGGTGTTGCACACCAGCCTTTTTCTGGGATAGCATTCTTCTTAAAACCGAAAAGGCAGAGGAGTCAAGTTACCTCTTTCCGCGGTCACTGATGAGAAACAATCAGGTTTCGAAATACCGGTATCTGCCCAGGAGTTATATGTTAGTGAGTTTGCTCCCATTGGAGATTGCCACCCCCCCCCCCCCCACCTCCCACCCCCACCCCTTGGAGGCTATAAGATTGCTGAAGGCTCATTTTGAGAAGCATTTATTATTCCCATTCACCCAGTCAAGCACGTGCTGTTAGTTAGGCAGAATTATCTACCACTGCACATATGAATGCTTATCTCCCCCTATTTCTTCAATCTGAGACATAAGAGCAAGCTTGGTTTATATATATATATTATATATATATATATATATATATATATATTTGTCAAATGATGTCTTTTACTAATCTAAAACAAATGCTTCTATTGTCAAAGTATATTAGAGTATCTGAAGTGTTGTAAATTGTTGGTCTTTGTCAGCATTGACTTACACTTTATGTTTTATTTTTGTTTGTTTGTTTTCCTTTTCCTGTTATTGTTTTAAACTCACCCTTCCTCTGTAACCCAACAGAGGCAAGAGAAATAAATATTGTTTTTGTGTGTGTGTGTGTGTGTGTCTGTGTGTGTGTGTGAGAGAGAGAGAGAGAGAGAGAGAGAGAGAGAGAGAGAGAGTGTGTGTGTGTGTGTGTGTGTGTGTGTGTGTGTGTGTGTGTGTGTGTTT
>CM031608.1:58241836-58254336 GCA_018398815.1 Conus ventricosus
CACACACACACACACACATATATATATATATATATATATATATATATATATATATATATATATATATATATATATATATATATATCATGCTTTTATTATCAGTACCATTACTACCATTACTTTCACTGTAGTTGTTAGCATCATCATCATTAGTTCGATTGTTAGTATTTATATCACCTTCACTATCATTAACATCACCATCGCCATTGCCACTAAGACTGTTGCCATGGCAACCATGCTGTTTAAGAATCCTCAAACCCATTCTGCTTTCTCCCATACTATAACTGTTATTGCCATATTGTCACCAGGGGTGGTGGTGGTTCAATCTTTGTTTAATTTTACGATGTTTTGATCGTCATCATTGCCATTGCTGGTGTTCCTATCAGTGATATGATTATCATCATTGCTGCCTTGACTCACACATTGTCCCCCTTCTGACGTCCTCGTTTTCATTCAACGCCTATCTTGCGCTGAAGTGATTGAAGATGGGTGATTGGTCATTCATTTCCGTTGTCCTGTTTGTTTGTTTTTATCTTGCCTGAGGGTGTGTGGGGTGTGGGGTGGGGGACTGGGCGGTCAAAGTGCTTCGTGTTTTGTCTTGTGATTCGTTTGTCCACGATTTTGTTTGCGGTTCGCTAACATTTATTTAAGATTTGTTCAGATTTCAGCCTGCAGTCATCTCATTTTGTAACTACATACACCTATCCACCACCGCAAACCAGCCCACTATATTCTCACCAAATCACACTCACGCCCACACCATCCTACCCCCAACTATGATCTCACATTAATTTACAGCTATGTTCCTTCTTTCCCCTTCTTTATACATCCCCTTTTTTAAACATATTAAGCCCCTTTTCTTCATCAACCACTTCCATTCCCTTGTCTGTTCACATCATGCCCCCAACCTCCCCCCCCCCCCCTCTGCTGGTCACCCCTCTGCGTATACGTATGCAAGGGGGGGGGGGGGTCTCCCCTTTGTATGTATGGATGCTTGGATCTGTGTGCAAGGTGTTTTTTTATACACATATCCCACATGTGACCATTATCATTATGATCACCCCCCATTAGCTGTTTTTTTTTTCAGTCATTGATCATTTCCTTTATTCCCCCAACTGGCTTTATCATACTAAGGCCAATACACTATCCCACTTTTCAAAATGACCATCATCCTACTCTACTGTGGATCATACTTATGCCATGACAATGATCATCATCCATCAAGGATTGATCACCTCCTTCATTCCCCCAACCGGCATTATTACACCGATGCCATTTGCAACATTATCCGACTTATTTAACAACGATCATCATCCTACAGTACCGCTGATCTCAAACGATCCATGATCACCACCAATCAGTCATCCCCCTCCCCCCCCCCTCCCATCCTCTTCCTCAACCGGAAATATTATAGTAATGCCACCACATTATTTCACTTATCCCAGTGACCATCATCCTACAGTACTGTTGACCTCACTCTGACAATGATCATCACCCACCAGTCACTGATATTTCCCTTTATTCCCCCAACTGGCACTGCTGTACCAATGCCACCACATTATTCCACTTCTATGAAAATGATCATCATCCTTTAGTAGTGCTGACCCAAATGATCACCATCCATCAGTCACTGAGGATACTGTCATCCAGTAAACACTGCAATATATATGGCAATGAGGAAGCTGACCAATTGGCAAAGGGAGGACAGCAGCCCCAACTGGAACAGAAAGTCGCCTTTGAAGAAATCAAAAGTATTGCCATGGAGAAGCGAAAACGAAGATGGCTCGAGCAGCACCCAGCCTTCAACAAGAGGGATGCATACCACCGGATGCCGAGATCAGACCAAGTGAACATTGTGAGACTGAGGACAGGGCACTCCAGACTAAGACATCATGTCCACAATATTCCGCACTGGCGAGTCTTCAATCTTCAAATTATCCATGCAGTACAGCCAAAACATGACAGCAGAAACATTTCTAGCAAAACTTAGAGCAGACACCTAGCATGTCAGCACACCGATGAGGGGGAAGCCTTATGGACCGCAGGAGGGCCTGTGCCATACAGCAGCCTCGCCAACACCTTGGTTGTTTCTCTCAGTGACCGCGGAAAGTGGTAATTTGACTCCTCTGCCTTTTCGGTTTTAAGAAGAATGCTATCCCTCCAAGAAAATGTAGCTTGTTTTGTTCTTTCATGATTTTCCTTTGCTTCTTAGGTGGCACCTTTGGTTGGTTTTTTTGAAAACTCAACAAACATACTACGGTATTGCACACCAGCCTTTTCTGGGATAGAATTCTTCTTAAAACCGAAAAGGCAGAGGAGTCAAATTACCACTTTCCGAGGTCACTGAGGAGAAACAACCAAGTTTCGAAATATCGGTATATGACCAGGAGTTTTGTGTTAGTGAGTTTCCTCCCTATTGGAGATTATAAGCTTGCTGAAGGCTCATTTTGAGAAGCATATGTTTTATTTTTCCCATCCACCACTTGAGCACATACTGTTAGTTAGGCAGTATTAACTACCACTGCAGATATGAATGCTTATCTCCCCCTATTTCTTCAATGTAAGACATAAGAGCAAGCTTTGTTTATAATTGAATATTTCTTGCAGTCATTGCAACACCAAGCTGCTCTGTAAGTTGCTGGAATGGTGATTTTTTTTTTATATCTATCTATCTATCTATCTATCTATCTATCTATCTGTCTATCTATCTATCTATCTATCTATCTATATCTATCTATATATATATATATATATATATATATATATATATTATATATATATATATGTGTGTGTGTGTGTGTGTGTGTGTGTGTGTGTGTGTGTGTGTGTGTGTGTGTGTGTGTGTGAGAGGATGTGCATGTGCGTACGTGTGTGAAAACTTCCTACAGTTCATTATCATCACAATTCACCCATAATATCGCTTAAATGTATTTTCTCCCCCCCCCCCTTTGTGTGTGTGTGTGTGTGTGTGTGTGTGTGTGTGTGTGTGTGTGTGTGTGTGTGTTGTGTATGCGTGCGTGTGTGTTTTAACACATGAAACCCCGTTTCTCATTGATCATTTCTAACGCTTCTCAACCAACACGATCATATTAATGCAACACATTATTTCACCTGCTACAATGAACACCATCCCACAGTATCTTTTACTTTTTCAACAACACTATTTGCATGAATCCCCCCCCCCCCTCGCATACGTATGTGTGGGTGGAGAGATATGAGCCCTCCTCTCTCCCCCCCCCCATTGCCTCTCCACCCACCCCCCAACCCCTCTTCCAACGATGCCTTATCACCCATTGATCATCCCATTCCCATTCCCTTCCATCATTATCAGCATTACCCTCACCCCGAATACAACTACTCACACATGATTACTATCATCACCATCAGCACGATTAAGTCGTTTATTTATTAATTTATTCTTTTTTGTTTTTCTTTATTTTGTCCTCTTTTTATTTTTTTCCCTTGTTATGTTTTTCCTTTTTATTTTTCATTTTCATTTCATTTCATTTATTTCATTTCAGTTTTTTTCTTCTTTTTTGTGTGTCCCACTTAGCACTATTATCAAGCCACCATAATCACTATCGTCACGAATATATCACACTGTTCTGCTAAACAAGCTGATAATGATGATGGTGATAATGACATTAATGATAATGATAGTGATGAAATCGGTAACATATATAACAACAACAACAAAAAATGATGATGATGATAATGATAATGATATCAATATAATGATAAAAGTACTGATAATAATGACAATAAGAATGATAATAGCAAGAATAACATTAATAATAATAATAATAATAATAATAATAATAATAATAATAATAACAATAATGGTAGTGGCAACAACAATAATGATAATAATAATAATGATGATGATAATGGTAATGATGATGGTAATAAATAATAACAATGATAATGGTAATAGTGATAACAATAATAATAATATTAATAATAATAATTATTATAATAACAACAACAATACTGACAACAATGATAAAATACTACTACCACTGCCACTACCAGTAGTAGTACTATTACCAGTAGTAGTAGTAGTTAGTATAGTAGTAGTAGTAGTAGTAGTAGTAGTAGTAGTAGTAGTTGTTGTAGCAGCAGCAGCAAGTAGTAGTAGTAGTATAGTAGTAGTAGTAGTAGTAGTTAGTGTAGTAGTAGTATAGTAGTAGTAAGCAGTAGCAGCAGTATCAGTAGTAGCAGTGCTGGTGATCGTGATGATGACGATGACGGTGATGGTGATTATGATGATGACTTGATAATGGTACTACTACTGCTACTACCACTATTACTGCTGCTACTAATGGTAATCATGATAATAATGGGAATGACAGTCGTTATGATTGGTTTATAATGCTTTACCCACGGGATGTGACGGCTTATGGATTTGTAAATTAGTACAAACGAATAATAGCTCTATATGATATTGTACTATAGTACATCATCATCATCATCATCATGGATGTCCGTCGTGGTCGACGAAGACGTCAGTGACTCTGCATGTGTGAGTGCAAGCCAAAGCTGGACACACAGATACGTCCGCACTCTGGGCATGCGACAGCTGTCATTGGGCCAGGTCTCCTCTCTTTGCGGGCTGGGTGCTTTTAGTCCATTTCCTGCATATGTTTCTCTTCGAAGCTATTTACGCCTTTGTGGACAGCAAGTCACCAGGCACTGCGGTCTGTGGCAAGTTTTTCCCAGCCCTAAAGCGGGATGCCACAGGCCACCAGTGATACTTCCAGGCAGTCATTGAAGCGTTGGAGTGGCTGCCCAGTGTTCCTTGTTCCAGCTGCCAGCTCAGAGAAGAAGACCATTTTTGGAAGTTGCGTGTCGTCCATTCGTACCACATGCCCAAGCCCACCTCAACTGCGCCTTCATGATCAGCGCCTCGATACCAGGCATCTTTGCTGTGCGAAGCACTTCTGTGTTGGAAATCCTATCCTCCAAGGAGATGCTCATGATCTTACGCAGGCAGCGGAGGTGGAACTGATCTAGAGTCTTCAGTTGTTTCCTGTACAGTGTCCAGGTCTCACAGCCGTAGAGCAGCGAGGTGACACGATTGCTCTGCAGACTGCCAGCTTGGTACTTTGAGTGATGCCATGCTCTCCCCCACTCTGTTCCAAAGCCTGCCGAAAGAAGCTCCTGCTTTTGCCAATCTGTTCGACACTTTTTTTTATCCAAGCCACACGTTGAAGACAAGCATCTCCCCAAGTAGTTGAAGCTGTCTGCATTGTTCAAGGTCGTGTCCTCGATCACGATTTTTTGTTCTGGTGGAGAGAGGCCGGGTGCTGGTTGGAGTATCACTTCTGTCTTCCGCAGGTTGATCGTCGAGCCAAAAGCCTTTGCTTCTGCAGACAGGCAACTGGCAAGCTCTTGCAGGTCTGTTTCGTTGAGTGCTGCGAGTGCACAGTCATCAGCAAACAGGAAGTCTCTCACAAGGACCTCAAGAATTTTTGTTCTGGCCTTCAGGCGCCTTAAGTTGAAGAAGCGGCCATCACATCAGTAGCGGACAGCAATCCCCGCGTTGGTACTGGAGAGAGCAGAGAACAGCACTGTGGCGAACATGAGGCTGAACAGGGTTGGTGCCAGGACACATCCTTGCTTCACTCCATTGGACACGGGAAGGGGTCAGACACAGTGCTGTTTTCCACTACGCGAGCCATCATGCCGTCATGGAAGGATCGTATGATCTTGACAAACTTCAGTGGACAGCCAACTTTGGACAGTATAGACCACAGGTCCTCGCGACTGACTGTATCGAAAACCTTTGTCAGGTCCACAAACAGGATGTAGAGGTTCTGATTCTGTTCCCGACACTTCTCTTGCGGCTGGCGAACAGCGAAGATCATGTCGATTGTCCCCATGTTGCTCCTGAAGCCACAATGGCTCTCGGAGACGATATCGTCCAGCAAGTGGTGTATGATGCTATTCAGGATGACACGGGCCACAACCTTTCCTGCTATGTTCAACAGTGAGATGTGTCTGTGGTTGTCGCATGATGCTCTGTCGCCCTTGTTCTTGTACAGGTGGATAATGTTGGCATCCTTAAAGTCTTGTGGTACTGCTCCCTCACCCCAGAATTGCTGCATCAGCTGTTAAGTTGTCGATCATGGCCTCTCCACCACCCTTGAAGATCTCAGGGGAAATGCCATCAGGGCCCGGTGCCTTTCCGCTTTGGAGCTGCTTGATCACCTTCTGGACCTCAGTGGGTCATCAAGCGATGTCAAAACTGGACGTTTGGGCATGTCCCGGATCGCCTGCTGATCGATCTGAGATGGCCCGCTCAGAAGCTGGCTGAAGTGGTCACACCACCGCTGTACAGTATCAATCTCCTCAGTTAGCAGAGTGCCATCAGTTGTCTGTACAGGCGCCATGGTGTTGGAGGAGGTGCCATGCACAGTCTTCAGGCCTGCAAATAACTTCCTGGAGTTGTGCTCATCAGCGTACTGTTCTAACTCTGCAGCCTTCTCTTTCCACCATTTGTCCTCCATCTGTCTCAGCTCAGCCTGGACCTTGCCTCTGAGATGCTTGAGACGATCATGCTTGGCTGTTGATCCCTTGTCGTTGAGCCAGCTTGTGTAGGCTTCGTGCTTTTGCTACAGTAGTCTGCCGATCTCCGTGTTGTTGCTGCCGAAGCACTCCTGGTGTTTCCTCTTTGGGTACCCAAGAGACAGCTTGGCAGAGTCGTAGACTGCGTTTCTGAAGTTTACTCAGGCCTTTTCTAAGTCAGCTTCATCTGGTAAACTATTGATCTGGTTCCTAAGGTCTGGTGCGAAGGTTTCCCATGTCACTGGATCATTCAGTTTCTGGACATCCAGCTTCTTCTTGATGTCGGCTTTCTGGCATCTGTGGGTGATAGCGATTGAGAAGGAGAGCTTGCACCTCAGCAGCAGGTAGTCAGTCCAGCAGTCCGCTCCCCTCATTGCTCTTGTGATGTGGACAGCCTGGATGTCACGCTGCCTAGTGATCACATAGTCGATCAAGTGCCAGTGTCTGGAGCGAGGGTGCATCCAGGTGGCCTTGTGGATGTCCGGCAGCTGGAACAGTGTGTTGGTAATGGTCAAACCTTGCCTGGCGCAGAGTGTAAGAAGCAGCAGGCCATTTGGGTTTTCCTGTCCCACTCCACGCGGTCCGATGATATTCGGCCAAGACTGGGAGTCCATGCCCACACGAGCGTTGAAGTCCCAAGAATTAAAAGCTTGTCATCCTTTGGGACACTGCGCAGCAAGCTTGAGAGGCTCTGGTAGAGCAGTTCCTTCTGTTCTTGGGTGTAGGTCATGGTGGGAGCGTACACACTGATGAGTGTCAGGTGCTGCTTTCCTTGGAGAAGCAGTCTCAAATCCATCAGACAATCACCAATTCCCTTTGGCAGAGACTCTAGGTTCTTGACCAGCGAGGTGCGGATGGCAAAGCCCACTCCTGCTTCTCTTTTATCCTCCAGGGGCCTTCCTGTCAAGAAGAAGGTGTATCCAGCTCCTTCTTCTGTTATTTCCCCAGTGTCTGCCAGGCGCGTCTCGCTAAGAGCAGCAATGCCAACTTTGTAACGTTTTAGTTCTCGGCCCACAAGTGCTGTTCGACGCTCTGGTCTGTCGCTCCTCCTGGTGCCCATTAGAGTCCGGATGTTCCAGGCTCCAACACATAAAGTGCGTTTGTTCTTTGTGGTTGATCTTTTTGAATCAGTTCGACAGTGTTGTTAGATGTCCGGTCAGCTGCGGTATGCTGTCAGGATGGGATGAGGCAAGCTTTCTTTAGGCCACCTTTTCTAAGCCCCTTCCCATGAGCGGGTAGTGTTATCCCCGAATAGGGCTGCTCCGTAGCCAAGGTGGCTGCCGAAACCTACTCTTGACCCGGTGAGTAGAATGACGACCATCCTGCCCTGACCAACTGAGTGCAGGTCCGTGACTAGCAGCTCCCAGTGCCATTTCCCACTTGCCACCGTCGCCACTCGCCTGTCGCCCCAGGACTTGGGAAAGCAGAAAGGAGAGGTGGAGTCAGTGAATCCTGGGCAAAGAAGTATATGGATCCCGTGCGTTGCCCGAGCACCACGACCCTCCTCTCGGTCCGAGCCGCTATTGCCAAGAGGGATGCAGGGCATAACATCTTGACCATGACTGCACTGCAGGAGTTGCCAGAGTGATGATGGAGTTTCACCACCACGCTGTCTTAGGGGCTCCACTCCGAATTTTTTGTTAGGGGTTTACTCCCGTAGCCTTTGCCTTTCCCAAGGCAGTCTGCAAAGCAGCAGGACCCATGTACCCATGGTTGGGAGACTCATGGTGGGTGGGGTCGTCTATCTACCCATGCAGGTCTAAAGACCTGCCCCCTGCCCCACTGCCCATGGTAGCACAATAATAAACAAAATGTACATAATCCAGAATACAAATACTAAGATTTTCACCACACAACACACACACACACACACACACACCACACACACACACACACACACACACACACACACGCTCACTCACGCGCTCGCACGCACACACACACACACACACACACGCTCACTCACGCGCTCGCACGCACACATGCACGCACGCACGCACGCACGCACGCACGCACGCACGCACGCACGCACGCACGCACGCACGCACGCACGCACGCACCACCACCCACACACACACACACACACACACACACACACACACACACACATACACGTGTGGTCGTAGGTGCGCGTGTGTGTGCGATTAAAAGAAGTGTATACTTGCACATCTATCACTATTACAACGACTACGAAAAATATTACTAATGCTGCGGCTGCAGCTGCTGCTATTTGAGTATTTCTACTGCTGCTGCAGTAACTAGTGCTGCTCCTGCTGCTGCTTTGACTAATTTTATCGTTGATGACGCTACTACTTAGCTGCAATGGGACTGCTGATGCTGCTCTGTTACTATGCTGTTACTGGCACTGCATCCACAACTACTACTACATCTACTACTACTGCTGCTGCTGACTACTACTACTACTACTACTACTACTACTACTACTACTACTACTACTACTACTACTGCCATAGCTGCCATAGCTGCTACCGCTAATACTACCACTTCTAGTGTTGCTGTTGCTGCTGCTGCTGCTGCTGCTACTACTACTACTACTACTACTACTACTACTACTACTACTACTACTACTACTACTACTACTACTACCACTGCTACTACTACTACTACTGTTGTTGTTCGTCCTTCGGTTTCAAAGATGACCATGACTTCAATCTCAGATGGAAGATCGCTGAGCGTGGATCCGCAGATGGCTGTGAGGCCAATCTGGGCCCGGAAGGAACGCCCAGATGTGGGACACATGTGGTTGGGCGAAACAGTGGAGGTGGAGGTAGCTCTGGTCTTGCGCGCGGTTCGCTTTTTCTCAGCTTCTGCTGTGCGTCTCTTCTCTGATGTACAAGCACCCTTTGTGAGGCTGCTTCGCCAGGCTGGGCGGTCCAGGGCAAGCGACTCCCAGGTGTTGAGGTTGATGTTCAGGTCTTTGAGGGACATTTTGAGGCAGTCCTTGAAACGTTTCTTCTGCCCCCCAACTTTGCGCTTGCCCTGATTCAGTTCTCCGTACAGCAGTTGTTTCAACAATTGACTATCTGGCATTCTGACGATGTGGCCAGACCATCTGGCTTAGGATGTCTGAAAGAGAGTGTAGATGCTGGGGGTGCTGGCCCTTTCTAAGTCCTCGGTGTCTGGGACTTTCTCCTGCCACCTGATGTGTAGGAGCTGTTTTGCGTGTCTGCTGTAGACGGTCCAGGTCTCAGAGGAGAGTGCTTAGTACCACTGCATGATAAAACCTCAGCTTGGTGATAAGGCTTAGACCTCTCCGCTCCCAGACATTTTCACGGAGTCTCCCAAACACAGAGCTGGCTTTGGCAATTCAGTTCCTGACCTGTGCATCAATGTTCACAGCTCGTGAGAGTGTGCTGCCCAGATAGGTGAAGTTGTCAACAACCTGTACGTTCTGCCCCTTTACCGTGATGTGTGGTACCTGATAGGGTTTACCTGGGCGCAGGCTGATACATCACTTCGGTTTTTTGGTGCTGATGGTGAGACCGAAGTTGTCGCAGGCTCCTGAGAGGCAGTCCATTTCGTGCTGCTTCATCTTCTCTGTGCTGGCATTGAGGGCGCAGTCATCAGCAAACAAGAAGTCCCTGATGACGGTCTCCTTCCCCTTTGTAACAGCCTGCAGTCGCCTGACGTTGTACAGTCCACCGTCAGTTTTGTATCTGACGTGTATACAACCTGGCAGTCACGGAAGGCATCAGTCAGCATGGCGGAGAAGACCATACTGAAGAGTGTAGGGGCGAGAACGCAGCCTTGCTTTACGCCGTTGGTCACTGGAAAGGCTTCTGACTCGTCTCCATCATCCAGTATTTTCACCATCATGCCGTCGTGGAACTGCCGGACGATCATATTGAACCTCCTGGGACAGCCAAATTTCCCCATGATCTTCCACAAGCCATCTCTGCGGACCGTATCGAAGGCCTTGGTCAGATCGCTGTGCTTCTCTTGGCATATTTCCTGGAGCTGTCGTGCAGCAAATATCATGTCAGCAGTTCCACGTTCTGCACGACAACCACACTGGCTTTCTGGGAGGAGACCCTGCTCGAGGTATAGTAGGAGGCGGTTGAGCAGAACGTGAGCCAAGATCTTCACAGCTATGGACAAGAGAGAGATGCCTCGGTGATTGTCGCAGGACTGGTGGTTGCCTTTTCTCTTGTAGATGTGGAGAATGTTGGCATCCTTCAACAGTTGGGGGACCCTCTCTTCATTCCACACGGACTGGAAGCGCTGCGCAAGCTTCTGTGTCAAGGCTGGGCCTCCTGATTTGTAAACTTCGGTAGGGATTGCATCAGATCCTGGCGCTTTGCAACACGAAAATTGTTTGATAGCCTTTCTGACTTCTTCTTCTGTGTGTGTGTGTGTGAGGAGGGGGGGAGGGGGTGTGTTGAAGTAGGCGTGCAATGGCCTCGTTGTTCATTGAGGCAGGACAGTTGAGAACCTAGTTAAAGTGTGAAGCCCATCTCTCCATAATCTGCTTCTTTTCTGTCAGCAGCTGGGTCCCATCTGCATTGAGGAGGGGGGAGGACCAGGAGGACTGGGGTCCATACACAGCCTTCAAAGCGTCATAGAAACGCTTGGTGTTATGACTGTCTGCGTAGCCCTGGATTTCATCGGCCTTTTTGCTGAACCAAGCATCCTGCATTTCGCGAAGTCTCTTCTGCACTTCTTGCTTTACGCTGGTGAAGGCATCTTCCTTCGCTTGTGATGTGGGGTCATTCTGGTGCGCTCCGAACAGCCGGTGTTTCTCTGACAGCAGTGTCTGCACTTCTGCGTCATTCTCATCAAACCAGTCTTGGTTTCTGCGGGTTGCTGGTCCGAGGTGTTCGAAGGCAGTAGAGTGGACTACATCTCAGAAGGCCTCCCACTGCTCTTCAATGCTGCTGTGCTCATCCCCTCGTGTCATGGGCAGCCTGCCATCTTTGTCATGGGAGAAATCTTCTGCAATTTTGCTATCCTTGAGCTTGGAGACGTTGAGCCTCTTTGCAGTCTTCTGAGCTTGGGGTCTTCGCATGGGCTGGATGCGGAGTTTAAACTTTGACACGATGAGGCGATGACCAGTCCAGCAGCCAGCACCACACATGGCCTTCGTCACTCTCACGTCTCGCGCATCTCTCTCCCTGGTAATGACATAATCAATCAGATGCCAATGCTTGGAGCGTAGAGGCATCCACGATGTCGTGTTGCGGGTAGGGAGGCAGATCAGAGTGTTGGTGATGACGAGGTCGTGAGTAGCGCACATCTTGAGGAACAGGAGGTCATTGCTGTTGCAGTTGCCAGTATCGTGTCTCCCAGTGATCCTTTCCCAGGTCTGGTGATCGGTCCCCACTCTGGCGTTGAAGTCCCCGAGTACGTTTAGCTTCTCAGACGGTGGGACTGCTGCGATGAGAGAGTCTAGTTCTCCATAGAACTTGTCCTTGATGTCATCTGGGTTGGTCATTGGTGGGGCGTACGCGCTGATTAGTGTTGCACTCTTCTTGTTTCCAAGTGGAAGCTGGAGTGTCGTCAGGCGATCGGTTATGCCCCCTGGGAGCTTGACAAGTTTCCGGATGAGATGGGATCTGATAGCAAATCCCACGCCTGCCTCTCGCCGTTCAGGGCTGCTGCGTCCGCTCCAGAAGAATGTATATCATCCACCACATTCTGTAAGTTGGCCTTTATCCGCTAGGCGTGTTTCGCCGAGTGCTGCTTTATCGACGTTGTAGCGAGTTCTTTGGCGACCAGTGCAGTTCTTCGTTCTGGTTTGTCTGCCTGGGCGTTGTCCAGTAGAGTTCGCACGTTCCACGTGCCGAGGTTGAGCACCTTTGTTTTTGTTTACTTCGTAATTCGACCGCTGGGAGGGACACCCTGCCAGCCGCGGCTTGCTGGCCAGGGTAAGGTGAAGCAGGCAATGTTTAAGGCACCTTTTCTAGCCCCTTTCT
>CM031608.1:58259336-58261836 GCA_018398815.1 Conus ventricosus
GAATTAAGCTGTGCTACCATGCACACTGTAACATCAGTAACCATCTCCACATGTTCCAGGAACCTCGAATGGTAATATACAGCAGCACCACCTGGAGGTCTTGATGTAGATGCTGAACCATTCGTATGGCAGGATCTACTGATTGCTGCAGTGGCACCTTAGCTGGCGACAAAAGTTGCCGTAAAACATGACCTAGATATTTTTGTAAGACTCTGGCAACTCATTTTAATCTTGATGATTTAACGTTTTGCGCTACCTGATGTTTTTTCGTAGTTGTATGCTGGGCTTCACTTGGATTGAAAAAGGAAATCAAAATATATGCTGATATGTAGCCACGTTCTCCTGTCCCAGAAGAAGGTCCCGAAAGACTGAAATATTGGACACAAATTGAAAATAACAAACAAAGGAGACTACCAAGCGGTTTTGCGGTCCAGTTTTTTTTCTTTTTTTCCACTCATATACATTACATCATACATACATACATACATACATACATACATACATACATACATCATCTCTCTCTCTCTCTTCTCTCTCTCTCTCTCTCTCTCTCTCTCTCTCTCCTCCTCTCTCTCTCTCTCTCTACTCTCTTCTCTCTCTCTCCTCTCTCTCTCTCTCTCTCTCTCTCTCTCCTCTCTCTCTCTCTCTCTCTCTCTCTCTGTCTCTCTCTCCCACCTGTTCAGGGTACATGTTCCATCACCCCCTTTTTTCCCCTCCCTCCCCTCTTTCTGTCCCAACCCCAGCAGACACCTGTTTGGCCGTTGGTTGACCGGTCGTTCTGTCTGTCTCTCTTTTCCCACCTGTGCCCTTCCTCACCCTTATCCGTCTCAAATTCCCTCTTTCTATCTTTCTCCCTCTCTCTTTCCCTATCTCTCACCCTCTCTCTCACTCTCTTACTCTTTTTTCTCTTTTAGTTTCTCGCCATCCCTCTCTCTCTTTCTCTCCCTCTCTCTCTCTCTCTCTCTCTCTCTCTCTCTCTCTCTCTCTCTCTCTCTCTCTCTCTCTCTCTCTCTCTCTCTCTCTCTCTCTCCCCCTCTCTCTTTTTCTCTCTTTCTCACACCGTTTCACTTCTTCTCTCACCCTCTATCATTTTTGTTTTGCACTCTCCAGTCTAATCATAAATACTTGTGGTCATTTATTTTTACCCCGTTTGCTCTGTTCATCCTATATGACTCGTATGGACACTGCCCGTTGAGTTGTACTCCCCCTCCCCCCCCTCCCCCTACTCCACTTCCTCTCAAAACTCTCCTCCTTCCTTTCTCCGCACGGGTCTACTTAGCGTACGCTCAGAATCCGTGCTTGCTAATTTGCCGTGTGATCAAACCATGTGTCAAAATTTGTTGCCAAGCATTTGTGTGGGTTTTTTTTTTAACGTCTGGATTACGCTTTTTGCTTTTCAGTATGATCTAGCGGCTACAAGGCTAGTGTTGATCTTCCATAGCGTGTGTTCTTTTTCCTTTCTCTCCCTCGTTGACCATCAGTGAGGATCAGACTGGTTTTATTCCCAACAGGTATTTGGGTGATAATATTCGTCTTATAATGGTATACTTGATTTCATGATTGTATTTTTTAAAAAAAGGTGTTTTTTTTTTTTTTTTTTTTTTTTTTTGCTGTCCCAACCTCTGCGCCACCTCAGAGGCAGTGCACACACACCGCTCATTCCGACACCCCGTCCACAGCCATAGCCCGGCTGGCCCCGCCGCAGCCCCGGCACCAGCAATTCACAGGGAGCAGTCAATGTCAAGTCGTCAAGAGGCAACCCACCGGAGGAGACACTACACTGCTGCCGAGTCACTTCGGTGGTGTTCAGTGGCGCCTGTTCTGATCTAACATACGCAGGACACCACCTACTAAGCCCCCTACTGACGACAATAATTGCTTAGTCGCGGAGCCGGCGTGAGTGAGCTCTCCCTCCGGAGGGCGCCACCACGTCCGTCCAACGACAGCCCCCATGGACTCGCCGATACTGGTGACCCCGACGGAAGCAAACCAAGGCCACAGACGTGGAGAGGACATCGAAATTATTTTATTGAGGTCACCATGAGAGCAGGGCATGAAGGGCCACAGAACTTGAGACTTTTTTTTTAATGCTGATCAATGGGAATGAGGATGATTAAGATGATGCTACGGATTTCCATTTCGGCCTGAGACTACATGACAGGGCTGTACTCTACGCTTCCTTTCATAATATATCCCGGCGTCAACCAGGCCCGAGAGATACAGGCACCTGCAGTGTTGGTCAGGAAATTTGAGCAACACTCTCAGAAACGCATCCATTAAGTGGATGAAACTCTACTGTGTGGTCCCAGTCTTCCCAACTGAGTCCGCAGCAAACGCAACTCTGGGTAGGAGCCGGTCGGGGCAGAAAAAACCCACATGACTCTGATGGGATTCGAACCCACGACCTCCCAGCCGGGAGTTCGCGACGCTAACCACTTCGCCACGGCGGCTGGTTTTTATTAAAAAAAAAAAAAGAAGAAAAAAAAAGAGAGGTTTACTT
>CM031608.1:58271836-58284336 GCA_018398815.1 Conus ventricosus
CTACACTGCGGGTCCCAGATGTGGATCGTGCCCAACAGATCCAAAAAATTGTTAGTTGTGGTTCTTCAAGAACAAGATGGGCTATATACTGTTGAATGCCGGGAGGGTGTTCTAGGACCAAAATTTACAGCTGCTGACCTCGGTGCCATCAACAACCTCTGATAAAAGGCAGGAGATGTTCCTGATGTCTGCCTTTCACTTCGGACAGCAACAGCAAAGGCAACTGGAGGCAAGGGTACACAAAGTGTCAGTGTACAACTCAATGTACAACAGGACGATGCAGCTGCCTCAGAAAAAACTTCAGTGCAACTCACGCTGTCACCCTGGCAGATCATGTAAAAATGTGTAAATGAACTGGACCCTGAGATTCTACACATGATGTTCAAGCCAAATGAAAGTCCTCCCAGTTCAATGGAACACTACTTGTGAGTTAGATTTTTTTCCAAACATTTCCGTTAAAATCTCTCTCTCTCTCTCTCCCTCCCTCCCTCCCTCTCTCTCTCCTCAAAATGTCTGCTTATATTAGGCTTGAAACACTTACGTTGTGAGGAGGTGAACGGAGAGGACATTTATCCAGTTTCTGTCTTGTCTGACGGACGGACTGATAATCAGCTATTTTTTTGTAACATTGTGTTGACTCTGTGCTGATCGAGTGAAATGTAGATGCATCTGAAGTTGATTTTGTGTGCCTGTCAGCTTTTCAATTTGCGTGAATCGTATCTCTCTCTCTCTCTCTCTCTCTCTCTCTCTCTCTCTCTCTCTCTCTCTCTCTCTCTCTCCTCTCTCCTCTCTCTCTCTCTCACTCTCTCTCTTCTCTCACACACACACATCATATCTGTTCACATTAGGCAGTCCTATTCACATCAGGCAAAATTGAGCAGCACAATGTGAACATTAGGCAATTTTTTGCCTAATGTTGACAATTATTAACATTAGGCAAGCCATCAGCACGTCAATTGCCCAATGTCCACATTAGGCAATTTTCTGCCTAATGTTCACATTAGGCAATTATTCACATTGAGCGTAACATATATATATGTAGCCGGGTGCTAACAGTTGTTTCGTTTGGTTACTTTTCGTGGATGAAAGTGGTGCCGACGGCCCAGCGAGGTGAAAGTCAGCTGTGTTTTTCTCAACTTTGAACGCAAAGTTCTCCACTTAACACTGTCTCGGAAAATGAAGTTTATATGTATGAAAAGAGCAAGATGCCAGCTTTTATTCATTACAAAATTATTTCACGCTGTTTAGTATTTTTCATCGAAATAAAGGAAAATATGACGTAAGCTTGTTAAAAGTGGTTTCACCCTGGGACATTAATCGGCAATGATTTAGTACAGGAAACAAAATTGTCAAATGTGACTTACTGCATTTTATTCCTTGTGTTCTGAGGTTTTCATCGATAGTAAATATGTGTTGATAGTTTGAACGGACAGCGAGCCAGACAACACGGAAGCTGCCCTAGAAAACACAAAATTCTGTTGGTTCGGCCTCGCGAGGCTCGTTCCGTCTTCGACACTGTGTCGCTGGCTTTGCGGTCCGGTCAGGGTGTATATAAGTGGGCGCGCTGTGTGAGAATGGAGGAGTGTTCCCCTAGAGTCCCATGATGTGAGCGACTGGCGTGAGAGAGAGAGAGAGCGCTCAGTGCGCTGAGCGCTGGCGAGAGAGCTCCTAGCCATGGGAGAGAAATAAGACAAGAAAAACTCCACGTCGTCCACTGTGTCTTCTTGACCGGCTGCTGTCCCTTGGTTCCTGCACTTATCACCATCTGCCTGTCTTCACCTGCACACCCTTACCCCTCCACACCATCACAACTGGCGCTGCGAGCAGGATTGAAGACAAGGGACCAGGGAGACACAGCCAAGAAGACCGGACACCATGGCCAGCCAACTACCTCTGCAGTCCTGCATCCACCTTTGGGCTTCCTTCCTGGCCTCTTCAGGGGTGGTGGTGGGATGGTTCCGGACGAAATACCGGACATCCGTGCGGAGTGCTGCTTGTCGTGGACCACGGGTGAGGGCGTCCCTGGGTGTGGTTGCTGGCAGTGGTCCATCCCCAGCCTGGTTGACTTTCCGCCGGAGGTGCTGGAGGTGGGACCCATGCTCAGAGATGGTCCCGTCCTGGCCCTGCTGCCTGGTGGGAGACGCTGTAGCCGGGGTGACCACATCGCGCTGCTCTCCCCAGTTCTCCAATGTGCTACTGGCCCACCTACGCCAGACCCACGGCGGCCTACGCGTCTGGTAGGGAAACCAACAAGAAAGGTATGACCTCAGTGCCTGCCTGGATGACCAGGAACTCTTTCATTTAACTGATTCGGTCGGATGTTACACGAGACAGTAAATATATTCCTGGACTGATTTATGAAGATCGCTGAATACCTCCTTTTGGGAAGAGGTGCTGTGGACTGGTTGTTAACCAATTATTTGTCTTTTTTTGCACAAGCTAGTATATATGTTCTTCAGGTTGGATAATGTATGCCGCGGTTTTTCAGAAGCCAGCAGTACTGGCTAAGGATTTTATAGCAAATTCCGTTTGCCATTTTGTACCGGACTTTATGGAATCTTGTTCAAATAACAAGCCCATTGTTGTCGCTTGGTACCCAATGCCCTGGAATTTAACAAATCCATTCAAAGTATATTTTGTACCCGACTTTCTTGGAATGTTGTTTTAAATAACAAATCCTCTCTAAGTCATTTTGGTACTTGACATTTTGGAATTTTGTTCAAATAACAAGTCCATTGTTGTCACTTGGTGCCTACCCAATGTGCCCCTGTTTTTTTGTGCTAACAGTAGTTGTGAAGGAACTAGGTTGAGTTTGACTTTTGGGGAAATTTTGTTCAAAATGACAAAACCCAGCCAAATCATACCTTCCTGGGGACTTGACACAAAGGAGTCTATAGCAAAATCTGTTTTTGCCGCTTTATATTTGACTTAATGGAATTTTGTCATTTGGTAACCAGTACTTTGGATTTAAAGGAATCCTTCCGAGTATATTTTATGTCTGGCTTTATGGATTTTTGTTCAAATAGCAAGTCCATTATTGTCACGTTGGCACCCCGTGTTTTGAGTTTTGATAAATCCTTTTTTTTTTTTTCACTTTTATCGTGCTATGTCTGACTTTATGGATTTTTGTTCAAATAGCAAGTCCATTATTGTCATGTTGGCACCCCGTGTTTTGGGTTTTGATAAATCCTGCCAAGTATATTCTGTACCGACCTTCTTGGAATGTTTAAAATAACAAATCCTTGCAAAGTCATTTTTAGTACCTGACATCTTGGAATTTTGTTTACATAACAAGTCCATTATTGTCACTTGGTACCTACCCAGTGCTTTGGGTTTTAACACATGTTCCTAATGATTTCTGATGTCCGACTTGGAACTTTGTTTTAAATATCAAGTCCAGTTTAGTCACTTTATGTACCCAAAGTCCGGGTTTTGTTCATGAAAGGAATCCTTTGTTGTCATTTTGTATTTGACTTTTTGGAATTTTTGTTTAAAATACATGTCCATTTTAGTCAATGTGAATCCTGGCTTTCAGACGCCCTGTTTAAAAGAGCAAGCCCTTGATAGTCGGAATAATGTGAATGCAAAGAATGAGAGGGAGAAACAAGATGTTTTGATGTTTTGATGCATTGATGTGTTTTGTTTTGGGGTAGTCATGCCTCTAAAGACTTGATGGCTGAAGCTTTATTTTTTCATTGATTGATTTTTGCACCCCTACTTGATAACTCTGCCATTTTTATGTCATTTTTGTGCCAGCGAGGACGCTGGTTGTAACAGAGTAGGGGGGGATGTAGCCGGGTGCTAACAGTGTTTCGTTTGGTTACTTTTCGTGGATGAAAATGTTTTGTTCGAGAGTTATCTTCCCCTTACCTCCCTTGGTCGAATCTCCTTTTTTTATTGTGTAAATTCTTTAAATCATGAATACCTCAGAACCTACATAGTTGTATGTACGTCGCTAAAGTCACAAAAATTAATGTATTTGATTCATTACAACCGTACTGGGTTGAGAAGCCCATATTTTCTCTAAACTGGTATTTCTCACGAGCAATCTTGCGCCATTTTCAATTGTCTGTCGAATGAATATTGAATAATTCTTGATTTTACAAAAAGTAAGAGGAAAACCGAAGAATCTGAAGATGCATGTTAAAAGTAAAGTCCATAAGCTTTCATTTCGTATATCGCATGCCTATGATCTTTTCTGTACAAGCTTGCGACTATACGAAATGACTGACAGCGCCGGTCCCTTTAGCGAGTCGCCTTCTTTGTTTACTGTCGGAGTTTTGATCCAAATTATCATTCTACGAAATTCGGACTTCCCGATCGAAATCTTGCTAATGACTCCATTTTTGTTATGAATACAACTGAAAATGTGTAGAATTTATTATTTAACAGACCGTTTCAACAGAGTATTTTTCAGTCGAAAATTGTGTCAGAAGTGGGTGCCGACGGCCCAGCGAGGTGAAAAGTCAGCTGTGTTTTTCTACCAAACTTTTGAACGCAAAGTTCTCCACTTAGACACTGTCTCGGAAAATGAAGTTTATATTGTATGAAAAGAGCGAGATGCCAGCTTTTTATTCATTACAAAATTATTTCACGCTGTTTAGTATTTTTCATCGAAATAAAGGAAATATGACGTAAGCTTGTTAAAAGTGGTTTCACCCTGGGACATTAATCGGCAATGATTTAGTACAGGAACAAAATTGTCAAATGTGACTTACTGCATTTTATTCCTTTGTGTTCTGAGGTTTTCATCGATAGTAAATATGTGTTGATAGTTTGAACGGACAGCGAGCCAGACAACACGGAAGCTGCCATAGAAAACACAAAATTCTGTTGGTTCGGCCTCGCGAGGCTCGTTCCGTCTTCGACACTGTGTCGCTGGCTTTGCGGTCCGGTCAGGGTGTATATAAGTGGGCGCGCTGTGTGAGAATGGAGGAGTGTTCCCCTAGATCCCATGATGTGAGCGACTGGCGTGAGAGAGAGAGAGATCGCTCAGTGCGCTGAGCGCTGGGCGAGAGAGCTCCTAGCCATGGAGAGAAATAAAGACAAGAAAAACTCCACGTCGTCCACTGTGTCTTCTTGACCGGCTGCTGTCCCTTGGTTCCTGCACTTATCACCATCTGCCTGTCTTCACCTGCACACCCCTTACCCCTCCACACCATCACATATATATACGACAACAACAACAAACAACAAACTAATAAATTC
This sequence comes from Conus ventricosus, assembly GCA_018398815.1. Taxonomy (NCBI): domain Eukaryota; kingdom Metazoa; phylum Mollusca; class Gastropoda; order Neogastropoda; family Conidae; genus Conus; species Conus ventricosus. The sequence continues at coordinate 58,277,045 of CM031608.1, forward strand.
CAAGGATAAGTCTTAGATTGAAGAAATATCTGCAGTGGGTGAATGGGGAAAAATATAAAATATATAAACGCCTTCTACTGACCTGCAGAAAAACTATTCATAACAGCTTCATGTCTTGATATTTCTTGACGACAAAAGACCAGTCTAGATAATGCCTGTCTATTATTACACTTGGCAGGAATATATTTTGTGTTTAAACCATTAAGTACTGGGCAATCCAAGACAAAGTGAACTTCTTCTTCTATAGCGGATTCACACACAGGGCACAACAAATTCCTCTGAAACTTTCTTATACCTTCAACCATGCGCTGTCGTGTCAGAGGCGGCTGATCAAAACTTCGTTAAATCATATCTATATACCTATTCATATCTATATCTATGGTGTATCTGCTAAATAATGCATTGCAAATGTCTGCATATCCAGAATCGTCGTTACTTTGGACATGACAATCCGAAACTTGCCACCTACAGTCTATCATGCACTGCTCAAAACGAGCCAAAAACAAGGACACAAACCACACCTTGCATTAATGATACACACGGAATTTCCATAACCAATAAACACTTCTAAATATTCGTTGCCAGAGTAACTTTCATCTATCATCTAAGTCATACAATCTGTGCATGCTTGTGCAAGCGGTCTGTTATCATGCGTCTGACTCATTTTCAGCCAATATTTAATGCATTTGAAATATGACTTAATGTAAATGGGGAATTCTACAAGTCTTTCGTAGACAAAATCATCCGGGGTTCATGTATATACACACACAAATCGTCTCATGGCAAAACAGTGCAGTTTTTCAATTTCCTTACCTTTTCTAAAGCCCAAATCTTACCAAGAAAACGGCCGTTATCTCAGCATTAATCAGCGAACCTACGCAGCTGAAAAAAATATACAGCAGCTGAATTATTTTCGAACTCATCCAAACATTAAACACACTCATGACCACGCGTTTGCCACTGCTCACAAGGTCTTGACATGGAAATGTAAAGCTGTGATTCGCGGAAAATATGTTCCTAAATACTTATATGCGTTCAGACGGTTACAACAATATTCTGATGTAGGATCAACCCATCTCGCACATGCAACCAAATAATCACCCTAACAAAACAAAACAAAACAAAAACACCAAACAAACAAAAAACAAACAACAACAAAAAGCTTAAAGGCTTGTCCATGTTTATCTTAGCCTCAAGCCTTTGTGCAACAGAGTATAAAATACTTAGCTATGTTTGTAAACTGATGGGCAGTTTCAGATAACAACACAGCACTGACGGCAAACGGTAAAAATAAATAGCTCAATCAAATTAAATTGAGCACTCCCGGTCACTCATTCCATCCAGTAAATCCAGATTACCTGACTCGATCCCAGACCATGCTTTTCTGCCTCCTGCCATGTAGAATATTGTTACTGCAGATTCTGGTGGTACAGCGTTTCCTCTGGCAGTACTTCTTGAGGCGTGGTCTCTTTGAGCACCTGTTTGTTGCCTCCTAGAGTACCTTCTTTTTGTACTCCCAGTTCTTAAAGAACAGGGAGTACTTTAGAATGGGAACGAAGAAATGCTGTGTGTGTGTGTGTGTGGTGGTGTGTGTGTGTGTGTGTGTGTGTGTGTGGTGTGTGTGTGTCTGTCTGTCTGTGTGTCCGTGGTCAAAATGTGTTCCACTCGCTCCAGACAAAACTACTGGGTCGATCTTTCTGAAAATTTGCAGGTATGTTCATTATGGGACAAGGATGATGCGCGACGTTTTATTTTTACCGTTATAACCGTTACTAATGGCTGTAACGGCCTGTAACGGTTTTTCTTCTTTATGGCATATCTCAGAAAGTACTTGGCCGACCTTTATAAAAATTAGCAGGTATGTTCATTATGAGTCACGGATGATGCCTGATGTTTAGTTTGCCCCGTTATAGTCTAGCCGTTACTAACGTTGTAACGGTCTGTAACGGTTTTTCTCTCTTTATGGAATATCTCAGAAAGTACTTGGCCAATTTATAAGCTGTTTGGATGATCTTGTGACAAATCGGATCCTCTGTCCATATGTAAGTGATGTAATGCTGAAAATGAATTAAACAACCGTTAAAAACCGTTATTCTGCCGTTATTTCTTATATATAGGTGGATTTTTAATGAAATTTGGTATGTAGAAAGGTTATCACACACAAATGGCACTTCTATATAGTGTTTTAAAATTTGACCGTTAAAAAATCGTTTTTTCTTGACATATTCTCCGATTTGGATAAAATTTGATATGTACACAAGCTTTAGCCCAGTGAGGACTAAAATACCGGTTTCAAAAGTGCATATCGGTTATATAACCGTTAAACCGTTATTTTGCCGTTATTGTTTTATATATTGGTGGGTTTTAATGAAATTTTGTATATAGAAAGGTTATCACACACAAATGGCACTTCCATGTAGTGTTTCAAAATCTGGCCGTTAAAAACCGTTGTTCTTGACATATTGTCCGATTTGGATGAAATTTGGTATGTACACAGGCTTTAGCCCAGTGAGGACTAAAATACCGGTTTCAAAAGTGTATATCGGTTGTATAACCGATAAACCGTTATTTTGCCGTTATTTTTTATATATTGGTGGATTTTAATGCAATTTGTATATAGAAAGGTCATCACACACAAATGGCACTTCCATGCAGTGTTTCAAAATCTGACCGTTAAAAACCGTTATTCTTGACATATTGTCCGATTTGGATGCAATTTGGTATGTACACAGGCTTTAGCCCAGTGAGGACTAAACACCAGTTTCAAAAGTGTACATCGGTTAAATAACCGTTAAAACCCCTATTTTGCCTTTATTTCTTATCTCACAAAGCACTTGGCCGATTTATAAGCGGTTTGGAAAACTGGGAGTACGTTTATATGCTTCGCATCTTTTTTGTTTTACCTTCTTCTTTTAGTTGCAACCCTGTGCGTGAGTTCAGAACGTGTTCCACTACTTGTTAGAATCGTGTAGAGTGAACAAGCAGGATCGTTTGATTTCCTCCATTTCTGCAGCTTGAAATTCGAGGACAGGGAGTCTTACAAAGATGAAATGATGCAGATGATCCCAAGAGGCGTCATATCTCACATTTCAGCCCGGCTGCGTCTTCTCAGGAGTGCGCTTTCCTCGTCATTCGTTGTGTCTGTGAGTTTGGTTAGATGGACATCTGGATTCTTTTGATGTCCTCTTCTTTCTTCAGCACCCTTCTTATCGTGTCTTTCTTAGTTTTCTCCTTGACCTTTGACCACAACTTCACTTCTGTGGGTCCTGATCCTTGGCCGTTGAGGTGAATGTGTGTTTGTCTGTTGTTTGTGTGTGTGTGTGTGTGGGGGGGGGGGGGGGGGGTCTACCCGTTTTCCTTAATATTTCCTGATCCGGGCCTTCATTTATTCCGTTCTGCTATGCTGATATTGTGTGTCAACATATCAACAGAAACCAGAGGGGTTTGGAATCTGAATGAACTGCAAGGACTAGAGTTGTATGTCCAGTCTGGACAGGTAACATAAATAATCCTGTTTTCAAGAGGGTCCTTGATGTTCCCTAGGTGCTGCAGGTGATGAATCAATAACTTATTTCTCATGTGTACCGATTGTTGTTTTCCACAGAATCAGATCTTCCAGCTTGTCTTTGAAATTACACTGTGTTCAAGACTGGGAGGAGTACCGCACATACGTGGAAACTATTCTTGAGCCAAACCAATCAAGACAAATATATATTTAAACACGATTAACAAACCGATAGTCAGATATGTAACCTCTCAGAAAATCAAAATCCCAGCACCGGTTTGCATTCGCAAAGTGTTAAATCCGGCGGCACTAGAGAAAACAAATCACACCAAAAGAAACAAACAAACAGAAAAATGATAACTTTATCCTGCTGTTCGTTAAATCTCCATTTGCAAATACAAATTCGAAAATGAATTTCCTCATGCAAATATGTTCGATACATTCTTGAAAGGCAGGTGTGAAATAGAAAAGCACATTGCCTATGTTAACTTTTAACACGTAAGTTTTAACACTGATTGGTATAAATATATTGAATTGATTGAAGGTAAATGTAAGACGAAAATGTATACTTCGTTTATATATACATTAAGAATGAAAAAACTTCCAAGCCAGTTATGAGCGTGTAATCATACCGTCTGCATATTCAATAAAAATTATTTATTGATGCTTCAGAATTTCATCAATCTGTAATGATATGTTGTTTGTTCGTACGAATGGATGGCAGCTATTCATATTCTCCTGTTGTGTGTATATGTGTTTTTAATTTGTTTTTGTTGACTTTTTTCATATTTGTCCTTTCTTCTGTCCCGAATGAAGCTAATAGTTTTCCTTACATTTTCGTTTGTGAAATGTTGAAATGTTATTTATAGAATCTTTAAAAGAAAATAAATATGTAGTTTTAAACCAGACAGACGAAAGGCTAATTCATTTACTTGTCTCATGTTATATGTGGCATATACAGTGATATAGAACTGAACTGGAAAACAGGAGGGGGTGGTGTGTTTACACAATGGGGATGGGGCGGTGAGGTAAAGAAAAAAAGAAAAAAGAAAAGTGCAGAGGGTCCTATTTATATTCTTAAAAGCCGCGCGAAGTGCTTAAAATGGGAGGAAGACAATGAAAGGAAAAATGATGGAAAGGTGCTGGGTGACTGTAAGCAGCTCTGGCAAAGAGAGAGAGAGAGAGAGGAGAGAGAGAGAGAGAGAGAGAGAGAGAGAGAGAGAGAGAGAGAGGAGAGAGAGAGAGAGAGATTCGGATGTTTTATTCATATAGGCCTTGGCCCATTATGAAGGGGTGGGTGAACATAATACATCATATGAAACAAATACACATGACTGTAGAAACAAATTAAAGACAATTAATTTAGAATTTCAAAGGTAGCTATATCTCGAAATTTAAATGCCTTGTAGAGAAACAAGGACAACTTTCGAACAACGTCTGTTGAAGTTGGTGACATCAATATAGTTCAATTTAAACAGGGAAGGTTGTCTATAAAATTTGGGCTGAATGAATTCAGTTCTAATATTCCTTAACGCTGGGCAGCAAAGAACAAAATGGATTTCATTTTCCTGAGACTCTGTTACAAAGTGGACACAGCAGATCATTGTCATCAACAGTGGCTTTGTATCTTAGCTTATGAACAGCCAATTCTGAAATTCCAAATCTGAATTTGTCATGACATACTTAAGTGTCTTTCCATTTCTAAAGTTTAAATAAGGTTTCAAATCATGGAAATTGCGAACCTGCCTATAGAAATCAAACCGTTCACTACACTGCACATGATTTGACCATCTTTGGCAAGAGCAGTCCGTCATTCGTTGACGAAAGCAACGTAATGAATTGCTTAACATTGCCAACACCTTGATTTAACCATACAAAACCAAACCCATATTCAAAGAGACAAATACGTACTTTACTTGCCCAGTTTTTTACCTCTAGCATCGAGATCATACAACATGTTTATAAGCTTTGCGTGGTAATCTGTGCTCCTGCATGTAAAGTAAACTCAGCCCATAACGGATGCATTTAACCGCAGAATATATGTACAAGGGGATTCTATTAGTCTCACCATAAATAAGATCATTAGGCGTTCGCCTGTCTACACCCAAAAATCTTTTTAATGCGAACAGGTGCACAGATTCACAATATATGGCAGCATTGTCTAATCCCCACAATTCAGACCCATATTGTACAACTGGTTGAATTTGACTATCAAACAACTTACTAAAAACATACAAAGACGTGTTATTGAGGAAATATACAGCTTTTTCATGATACTGAGCAACATATTTTTGGCCCTGCTTGCACGATCCTTGCACGCACTAACAAATCTCAGACGTGTAGAGAAAAGTATACCCAAATACTTATAAGCATTCACAACAGGCATGAGGATGCAATCATAGAACCACCTTTCTCTTGCACTCAAATAAACACCCTTTCGAAAGACAATGATGTTACTTTTGGACAAATTAACCTTTAATTTGAGAGAAACAGCCGCGCGATATAGACTGTACAGTTGAGTCTGTAAACCAATAACAATTTCTGATATCAAAACCACATCATAAGATAATAAAAGAATAAACAACTCAAAAGCATCCAAAGTCAGCAAAGCCCCATGTTTTCCATTGCTGATCACTTCAATTGCTAACTCATTAATAAAGAGGGAAAATAGAACAGGACTGCAGGCATTACCTTGCCTAATCCCAGCTTATACAGTCATGTAATCTGTCAATTTATCCCCTTGGTGGTGAGAACACCACAGTATTATGGACTGTGGTGGGTCTTTATTTGACGCCAGGAGCGCAGACACAACCAGCCGTGTCTCCCTGATGAGTTCCCACCAGCGGACGAAAGCCTCGGAGCAGGCAATACAAATATATCTGCCTTCAAAAGGGACTGTGATGGTTCCCTTTTGCAGCTAGTGAAGAGTTCCATATCTGTAATATATTTTTTAATTTTCATGTTCCCAGTTTCTCCATCTTCAAACTCCCCCTCCCCCCTTCCTTCTTAAGTCCAAATCTTTGCCAAGTCATTACTATGAAGACAGTTCAGTTGTTGGCCACCGCTTGTTTTTCCCCAACTATTAGATTGTTCGTCTATTTGTCTGACTTTATTCAAGTTTAAAAGGCTGTGCCAGTCTTAAATAAAAGTTACTCTGTGTTAGGTTTTCTTATGGGAGCAAACGTTAGCCCACTTGTTTACTGTTTATTGTTTACTGTTCCCTGCCTCGTTTCATTTCCAATATTATATTAAGAGAGAGAGAGAGAGAGAGAGAGAGAGAGAGAGAGAGAGGAGAGAGAGAGAGAGAGAAAGAGAGAGAGAGAGAGAGAGAGAGAGAGAGAGAGAGAGAGAGAGAGAGGAGAGAGAGAGAGAGGAGAGAGAGAGAGAGTGCGTGCGTGAGCGCGCGCGCATGTGCGTGTGTGTGTGTGTGTGTGTGGGGGGGGGGGAGTCATTATTTTTAGGGCTGCTTTTTGGAGGTGGGGGGAGGGGGATATGGTGGTGGTGGTTTCAGTTCGAAACAAAGCCAGAAACTAAGCTTCATGCCACTAACGATAGCAATTAAATCAGCCATCAACTGCAGTACAAAGAACAAAAGGAAATGAATATAAGGCGAAATGAAAAGCACAAAAATTATACGAATTACAGCTCCACATTGAATTATTAATGACAAAATCGTTATTATCCTCTTTAACGTTTCCAACGAATTGATCGTAAGATAAAATAAAGATAGAATTATCTTGTTAAGATGGCGTTTTCGAGATGATGCTAACTTTGGCGGCGTCATGTT
>CM031608.1:58289384-58294384 GCA_018398815.1 Conus ventricosus
GTTTGGGGGTTTACCCGAAAAGTCTTGATCACAGGTCAGGGAAAGAAAGAATGGTGGAAGAGTGGCGCGGCTGAAGATAAAACTAAAAGTTGGAAAAATGAGATGCAGTAATATCTTCATGGCTAGTGTCTATGGACTATCTAAATACTTTTCTTCCATTCTAGGTCTTACTGAGCACTCCCAGTCACTCATTCCATCCAGTAAATCCAGATTACCTGATTCGATCCCAGACCATGCTTTTCTGCCTCCTGCCATGTAGAACATTGTTACTGCAGATTCTGGTGGTACAGCGTTTCCTCTGGCAGTACTTCTTGAGGCGTGGTCTCTTTGAGCACCTGTTTTTTGCCTCCTACAGTACCTTCTTTTTGTACTCCCGTTCTTAAAGAACAGGGAGTACTTTAGAATGGGAACGAAGAAATGCTGTCTGTATGTGTGTGTGTGTGTGTGTGTGGTGTGTGTGTGTGTGTGTGTGTGTGTGTGTGTGTGTGTGTGTGTGTCTGTCTGTCTGTCTGTCTGTCTGTCTGTCTGTGTGTGTGTCCGTGGTCAAATGCGTTCCACTCGCTCCAGACAAAACTACTGGGTCGATTCTTTCTAAAAAAATTGCAGGTATGTTCATTATGGGTTAAGGATGATGCCCGACGTTTTAGTTTACGTTATAACCGTTACTAATGGCTGTAACGGCCTGTAAACGGTTTTTCTTCTTTATGGAATATCTCAGAAAGTACTTGGCCGACCTTTATAAAAATTAGCAGGGTATGTTCATTATGGGTCACGGATGATGCCTGATGTTTTAGTTTGCCCGTTATAGTCGTTACTAACGGTTGTAACGGCCTGTAACGGTTTTTATTCTTTATGGAATATCTCAGTAAGTACTTGGCCAATTTATTAAGCGGTTTGGATGATCTTGTGACAAATCGAATCCTCTGTCCATATGTAAGTGATTGTAATGCTGAAAATGGATTAAACAACCGTTTAAAAACCGTGATTCTGCCGTTATTTCTTATATACAGGTGGATGTTTAATGAAATTTGGTATGTAGAAAGGTTTTTTACACACAAATGGCACTTTCTATATAGTGTTTTAGAATTTGACCGTTAAAAATCGTTATTCTTGACATATTCTCCGATTTGGATAGAATTTTGATATGTACACAAGCTTTAGCCCAGTGAGGACTAAAATACCGGTTTCAAAGTGCATATCGGTTATATAACCGTTTAAACCGTTATTTTGCCGTTATGTTTTTATTATTGGGTGGGTTTTTAATGAAATTTTGTATATAGAAAGGTTATCACACACAAATGGCACTTCCATGTAGTGTTTCAAAATCTGGCCGTTTAAAAACCGTTGTTCTTGACATATTGTCCGATTTGGATGAAATTTGGTATGTACACAGGCTTTAGCCAGTGAGGACTAAAATACCGGTTTCAAAAGTGTATATCGGTTATATAACCGATAAACCGTTATTTTGCCGTTATTTGTTATATATTGGTAGATTTTAATGCAATTTTGTATATAGAAAGGTCATCACACACAAATGGCACTTCCATGCAGTGTTTCAAAATCTGACCGTTTAAAAAACCGTTATTCTTGACATATTGTCCGATTTGGATGAAATGTGGTATGTACACAGGCTTTAGCCCAGTGAGGACTAAACACCAGTTTCAAAAGTGTACATCGGTTAAATAACCGTTAAAACCGTTATTTTTGCCTTTATTTCTTATCTCACAAAGCACTTGGCCGATTTATAAGCGGTTTGGAAAAACTGGGAGTACGTTTATATGCTTCGCATCTTTCTTTTTTTTACCTTCTTTTTGGTTGCAACCCTGTGCATGAGTTCAGAACGTGTTCCACTACTTGTTAGAATCGTGTAGAGTGAACAAGCAGGATCGTTTGATTTCCTCCATTTCTGCAGTCTTGAAATTCGAGGACAGGGAGTCTTACAAAGATGAAATGATGTAGATGATCCCAAGAGGCGTCATATCTCACATTTCATCCGGCTGAGTTTTCAGGAGTGCGCTTTCCTCGTCATCCGTTGTGTCTGTGAGTTTGGTTTAGATGGACATCTGGTTTCTTTTGATGTCCTCTTCTTTCTTCAGCCCCTCTTATGTGTCTTTCTTAGTTTTCTCCTTGACCTTTGACCACAACTTCATTTTTGTGGGTCCTGACCCTTGGCCTTTGAGGTGAATGGTGTTTGCTGTTTTGTGTGTGTGTGTGTGGGGGGGGGGGATCTACCCGTTTTCCTTAATACTCCTGTTTCCGGGCCTTCATCTATTCCGTTCTTCTATGCTGGTATTGTGTGTCAAATATCAACAGAACCTGAGGGGTTTGGAATCTGAATGATTGCAAAGGACTAGAGGTTGCATGTCCAGTCTGGACAGGTAACCATAAATAATCTGTTTTTCAAGAGGGTCCTTGGATGTTCCCAAAGGTGCTGCAGGTGATGAATCAATAACTTATTTCTCATGTGTACCGATTGTTGTTTTCCACAGAATCAGATTTCAGCTTGTCTTTAATTACATGTGTTCAAGGGACGGGGGGGTTTACCGCACATACTTTGGAAACTATTCTTGAGCCAAACCAATCAGGACAAATATTTTTTTAACACGATACAACCGATAGTCAGATTGTACCCTTCAGAAAATCAAATCCAGACACCGTTTGCATTTCGCAATGTGTTAAATCGGCGAACTAGAGAAAAACAAAATCACATCAAAGAAACAACAAACAGAAAAATGCTAATTTCATGCTGTTCGTTTAATTCTCATTTTGCAAATACAAATTCGGAAAATGGATTTCTCATGCAAATATTTTCGTTACATTTGAAGGAGGTGTGTGAAATAGAAAGCACATTGCCTATGTTAAAATTTTAAAAACGGTAAGTTTTAACACTGATTGTATAAAATATTGAATTGATTGAAGGTAAATGTAAGCGAAAATGTTATACTTCGTTTTTTACATTAGAATGAAAAAAACTTCAAGCCAGTTATGAGCGTGTAATAAACCGTCTGCATATTCAATAAAAATTATTTATTGGATGCTTAAAATTTCTAAATCGTAATGAAAAGTTGTTGTCGTACGAAGGGAAAGGCGTATTCATATCTCCGTTGTGTGTATATGTTTTTTAATTTGTTTTTGTTGACTTTTTTTTTTGTCCTTTCTTCTGTCCCGTATGGGGGTAATAGTTTTCCTTACATTTTCTTTGGTGAAATGTTGAAATGTTTTTATAGAATCTTTAAAGAAAATAAATATGTAGTTTTAACCAACGCGAAAGGCTAATTCATTTCTTGTCTCATGTTATTTGTGCATATACAGTGATATAGAATGAACTGCAAAGAGGGGGGGGTTTTTTTAAACAAAATGGGATGGGGCGGTGAGGGGGTAAGAAAAAAAAAAAGAAAAGGGGCGAGGGTCTATTTATTATTCTTAAAGCCGCGCGAAGTGCTTAAAGGGAGGAAGACAATGAAAGGAAAAAATGATGGAAAGGTGCTGGTGACTGTAAGCGCCTTGGCAAAGTAGAGAGAGAGAGAGATAAGTGAGAGAGAGAGAAAAGAGAGAGTGGGGAGAGTAGAGAGGGGGAAGAAGGAGGAGAGAAGAGATTTTCGAATTGTTTTTTTCATATAGGCCTGCCCATTATGAAGGGGGGTGAACTAATACCCCTATAAAACAATACACATACTTTTAGAACAAATTAAAGACAATTAATTTAGAACTTCAAAAGGTAGTATATTCAAAATTTAAATCCCTTTGTGAGAAACAAGGACAATTTCGAAAAACGTCTGTTGAAGTTGGTGACATTCATATAGTCAATTAAACAGGAAGGTTGTCTATAAATTGGGCAAATGAATTCAGTTCTAATATTCCTTAACGCGGGCAGCAAAGAACAAAATGGATTTCATTTTCCTGGGGACTCTTTACAAAGGGGGACCCCGCAGAATCATTGTCATCAACAGTGGCTTTGTATCTTAGTTTTAAGAACTGCCAATTCGGGAAATTCCAAATCTGAAATTTGGGTTTCCATGACATACTTTATTGTCTTTCCATTTCTAAATTTTAAAAAGGTTTCAATTCATGGAAATTGCGAACATGCCTATAGAAATCAAACCGTTCACTACACTGCACATGATTTGACCATCTTTGGCAAGACCCAGTCCGTCATTCTTTGACAAAAGCAAACGTATGAATTGCTTACATTGCCACACCTTGATTTAACCATACAAAACCAAACCATATTCAAAGAGAAAAATACGTCTTTACTTGCCCAGTTTTTTACCTCTAGCATCGAGATCATAAATACATTTTTAAAAGCTTTGCGTTGGAAATCTGTGCTCCTGCATGTAAAGTAAATGGGCCCATAACGGATGCATTTAACCGCAAAATTTATATGTACAAGGGGAAATATATTAGTTCACCATAAAAAATCTAGGCGTTCGCCTGTCTACACCAAAAATCTTTTTATTGCGAACGGTGCACAGATTCACAATATATGGCAGCATTGCCCTAATCCCCAAATTCAGACCCATATTGTACAATTGGTTGAATTTGACTATCAAACAACTTACTAAAAACATACAAAGACGGTTATTGAGGATATAACAGCTTTTCATGATATGAGCAACACATTTTTGGCCCTGCTTGCAAGATCCTTGCACGCACTAACAATCTCAACGTGTAGAGAAGTATACCCAAATACTTATAAGCATTCACAACAGGCATGGGGATGTAATCATAGAACCACCTTTTCTTGCACTCAACCACCCTTTCGAAAGACAATAATGTTACTTTTGGACAAATTAACCTTTAGTTTTGGAGAGAAACAGCCGCGCGATATAGACTGTACTGTTAGTCTGTAAAACCCAAAAACAGTTTCTGATATCAAAACCACATCATCAGATAATTTAAAAAAATAAACAAATCAAACGCATCCAAAGTCAGCAAAGCCCCCTTGGTTCCATTGTGATCACTTAATAGCTAACTCATTAATAAAGAGGGAAAATAGAACG
>CM031608.1:58314384-58321884 GCA_018398815.1 Conus ventricosus
ACAACATGAACATTGCCGTCCAAAGAACAGACATGATTCGAAGTACCATATTATATATATATATATAATATATATATATATAAATATATATATATATATATATAATAGATTTATATAAATATATATAAATATATATATATATATAGATATAAATAATATATATATATATATATTATATATATATAATATAATGACGTGCGTTTTGTTTATATAAATATATAATATAAATGAAACAATTATGTAAACAACAAATCTGCTGTTATCCAAAATATTTCGGCTACTTATCCCTTCCTCAGCAGGAGTTTCTTCGTTTGTAAACAAACGCAACGTCATTATGTCTTTTCGAGTAGTTTTACGTCAATTGATTATAAATAAATATATATATATATATATATCGATATAAACAATAGATATATATTAAATATATATATATATATAATATAAATATATATATATAATATATTAATTAGGAGAATAAAGCATATTTGCCAGTAAGTTAAAAAAAAAATGTCAAACATATCCTATTTGCTACACAATTCTCGATCTGTCAGTTTATTTCTCTTGCCCATAGAATGTATGATTATCATGACATAAATGATCCTTGGTTTAACATTTGTGTAAAGATATAATTGATAAATATATAATATTGTAAAATAATATGAACGAAAAATCATGTAAACGCTGTTGCAGATCCGAGAAACATAACAACGTCCTTAACAAGACTTCGGAGAGCGCCATGATTTAAAAAACATAAAAAATGACGAAAATCTGGCATATAACAGAGAACAAATACTTAGCAATCTTCGAATGTACGAACACGAAGTTCATTTTCTTGATCACTGTGAAAAAGTTAAATGCCAACAGAAATGTCTTAAATGAAAGGCATACAATGTCCGTAATATTAGCGAAATGTCTGTTCGAACTATTAATTACTATGGAAAATGTCATTATATGGAATTTGTGTTATGACTGTTTTGTTCTTCTTCTGTGATAACCATAATTTTTGTGTTTTTGTGATTTATGACAATGAACATTAATTCTGTTCTGTCTATCTTATTACTTCTGCTCTGTTCTATTCTAATTCGACTCTCTCCTCTCTGCTCTCTCTCTCCTCTTCTCTCACTCTCTCCTCACTCCTCTCTCTCTCTCACTCTCTCACGACACACACCACACACCACACACACACACACACAAACACGATCACACACACACACACACACACACACAAACACACACACACACACACACAACACACACAACACAACACACACATTTAATTTAAATTTGTTTGATTTGTTATTTGTATTTTTTGTTCGTCATACTCGATGATCACGTCAAGACTCTGTGTAGGATTCTTTCCTCACCCTTATCTTAAGATGATTTATTTCTTTTCCCCATCCATTACGCGTCTAGTCCCCATTGCTATTTCTACAACTTAACATTAACACTCCTTTTTATCTCTTACACTGGTTGGCGCTGGTCTATCAAACCTTTTTTATATTGAGTAATTGTTGGCTTTGTTGTTGTCCTTTTTTTTCATTTTCTTTGTTGATTGTGTTTTTGTTTTGTTTGTTTATTTGTTTGTTGCTGTTGATGTTGTAAGGCATTATGCCTTTATCTTCACTCTAAACTTAAAAGCGGCCCATTTGCAAGCTGAAGTTATGAATTACTATGGTGTGAATAATTAAGTCAAGAAAACTTTCATTTAACATGAATAGCAATTAAAGATAAGTATTATCGAACAACCAGTGATTAGGATATTTCAGTTCAATGGAGAAGGGTTTATTTTCAAGTTTTTGAACAGAAGCAATACTTCTTAAATCCCATTTTCTGGGAATGAGTTTTTGATTTGGTTTCTTCAAGTTGCAAAGGAGACGACTGTAGGCGGAAATCTAAAAACAAATCTTTAATGAATGTTAGCGAACCGCCCGAGAACGTGACACACGAGTCACAAGACAAAACACAACGCGTTTCGACCTCTTAGGTCTTCTCAGGTAAGACACACACGCATAGAACAAACGAAAATCACTAAGCTTTGATCCGCTTCAAAGTTCAGCACAAGTTGAAGAAGCCTTCTTTCCTTCGCCTGAACACTGAAGTGATCCAAAGCTAATGAATTTTCGTTGTTCTTTTCGTTTGAGTCTTACCTGAAGAAGACCTAAGAGGTCGAAACGCCGTTGTGTTTTGTCTTGTTGACTTGCGTTTGTCCCCGTTTTCTGGGCGTTCGCTGACATTTAAGATTTTGGCTTTTCTTCAGCCGCCTAGATGAAGTGGGAGGGGGGGGGGATTTTATATAACAACTTTGATTTAGAAAGTAACTGAAACTGTGTGCACAATTGCAAGGTGATCTTTATTATGTATTGTTTTTAACGAATACTGAACAAAGGTGTAGTGTGGGCGAATACATATCCATCAATAGGATTAAACCTCTAATAATTTTGACGACATAAAAATGTCGTTGTGTTTCAACATGATAAAAAAAATGAAATCCCCTGTGAAAGGGGAATAATAAATGCTTCTCAAAATGAGCTTTCTGTAAGCTTACATCTCCTACTCCAAGGGAGACAATCTCCAAATGTGGAGGAAACTCACTAACAACGAAGTCTGGGTTACCTGACAATAAAGAAGGCACTTCATATAAGAAAGGAAAAAAAAAAAGAAAGTCCCAGAAAACTGGTAGTCTCCTCTCGCAGTTGAATTAGATTGGTCTCTTAAACAGCGAAGATGAGATCTCAGTGAAAGGACAAGGAAGATTTTTCCATTAATGTATAGACTAAAATAGCTAGATGCAAAATCCAGAAATGGCCTAGGGGCTCCAGCAATCTAGAATAAAATCAACAAGGATTGCACAATTAACTTTTGCGAACTCCTCAAATGAAACCACAGTGTATCCAAAAGTCGCTGAAGCCCAAGGTTGAGGCAGAATATTCAACGATTTAAATCAGTAAAACACTCGCCCTAATGGCATCATCTCCGCATCGATGCGAAATGCAAACGTCAAAGACGGTCACTATTGATAACGTAAACAAATCATAAGAAGAGAGAGAGAGAGAGAGAGAGAGAGAGAAGAGAGAGAGAGATAGAGAGAGAGAGAGAGAGAGACAGACAACAGACAGACAGACAGACAGAGAGAGAGAAACAGAGAGTGACATACGCTCTCGTACAGACACACACACACACACACACATACACACACACCACACACACACACACACACACACACACACACCACACACACACACAACACACACACTTACACACTCACACAACACACACACACACACACCACACGACAGGCAGAGAGACAGGGAGAAGCATAACGGTAATTAGTTCCAGAGACCTAGTGAAGTAGGTACAATGGTTCAGGGTGGCAGAGAAGAACATAAAGGATATAGAACAAACAACTCAGCAGTTGCTGAGTCCCAACCCCTGAGCCTATCACCCACCCACCTACACACACACACACTCACTCTACACCCCCTGCCCCCCCCCCCCCCCCCCCAATAAACCCCACACTCCACTCCATTACTCCACCCCACTCCTGTTATTTTACCTCCCTTGCAATTTTCTGTGAAAGTATCAACCTAATACAAGTTTAACTGATGCGCATTTGTGTGTTTTGTTGTTGTTGTCTTCAATTTAACCGACTATCTGCCACATTAAGTGATATTAGACGAAGGGATAGGATTTTGAGAGGGGGAGCATGAGGAGGAATGGGTGGGTCATCTTGCAATCATATACCAAAAAAATAAAAAAAGCATCTTACAATCTTAAAAAAAAACAAATAAAAAACAACAACAGAATGAACAGAATGGATAGAACAAAAAACACAGCAGTTGATGAGGCCCAACCCCTGTACTTTGTATTATGTTGATACTTTCACAGAAATTTGCCAGGAGGTAAAATAACAGGAGTTACCTCATTGGAAGATATTGGTGTCCGGTGGTTTTTGTTTGTTGTATTGTTGTTGTTTTGAGTGTGTGCTTTGCGTGGTGTGTGCTTTTTTTTTGTGTGTGTGTTGTGTGGTGTGTGTGTGTGGTGTGTGTTTGTGTGTGGGTGTTGGTGTGTGTGTGTATTGTGGTGGTGTGTGTGTGTTGTGTGTGGTGTGTGTGGGTTTTGTGCGTGTTGTTGTGTACACGTGTGCGTGGCATGCGTGCGAGCGTGCGTGTGTGTGTGTGTGTGTGTGTGGTGTGTGTGTGGTGTGTGTGTGTGTGTGTGTGGTGTGTGTGTGTGTGTGTGTGTGGTGTGTGTGTGAGTGTGTGTCTCATTAAAGTAATATTACTTTTGATTCCAATCTCAGCCCGAGTTTCCCTCATTGGAAGATATTGGTGTCCCGGGTTTTTTTGTTTGTTTGTTGTTTGTTGAGGTTTTTTGTTTTGAGGGTAAGTCAAGACAGACTCACAGGCACCTGGAAGGTCTATTAACGATGTTGATCTGTCTGTGACTGTGTCTTTCCTGTGTCTGTCTGTCTGTCTGTCTGTCTACTCTCTCGTCGTCTCTCTCTCACTCTCTCTCTCTCTCTCTCTCTCTCTCTCTTCTCCTCCCCCCTCCCCCCTCTTCTCACCTCTCTCTCACACTCTCTCTCTCTCTCTCTCTTTCTCGCTCTCTCTCTGCTGCTCTCTGATGATACCAACAACAATTACAAAATTGCGCTAGACAACTCAGTAAACCTGAGCAGCTAAAATAGATTAGATTCAAGAGAGATTTTACTTTCTTCATAATTCCCCCTCCCATTCTCAAATAGGTATAAAGAGACTGCTCTCTTGTTTTTTAAAACTGCAAATACATTCCATGGAGAAACTGTTTTCTCTCGCTCGAGCGTTACCTTGATTTTTCCTCAGTTAAATCAACTACAGAACAAAATGTTTGTAGATTTAGCCAGTCCGCTATCTGATTCTTGTGAATGATGTTTTGTTGGTGTACAGTTGACGTCCTACAATATCTTTAGTTGGTGGGTCTGCAGGATGAGAATTGAGTTCGGAACCATGTCCAGTGCTTAAAAAAAAGAGATGCCCACAAGAATAGGTCTTTACGATGTATGTTATTCGACATGAATAGGGCGAAACTGTACATGCACTGATGAAATGCATCCAGCGCAAAGACATTTGATTTCTCTGTGGCAGACTGTACATACAGTTAAAATATGTACATCTTCTCTCTTCAGCACCAAGTGTCCTTTACGTCCATCATTTGTTTTGTTTTGTTTTGTTTTTGTTTTCAGCCTGAAGGATAATCTTCATGGAGTTGTCTTCTATTATTCCACTTATTTATGTCAGTCAGTCAGTCTGTCAGCTTCTGTCTGTCCAGCTGTCTGTCTTTCCAATTATCTGTCGCAATGTCTGTCTGTCTGTCTAAGTATCTATCTAGATCTCCCTCCACATCCCTCCGCCCCCTCTCTCTCTCTCTCTCATCTCCTTCTCTTCATCTCTCTCTCTCTCTCTCTCTCCTCTCTCTCTCCTCTCCATCTCTCCTCTCCTCTCTCTTTCTCTCTCTCTCCCTTCTCTCTCTCTCTCACTCCTCTCTCTCTCTCTGTACCTTACTATCCGTCTCCGTGTTTGTGTGTGCATACGAACGTGTGGTGTGTCTGTGTGTGTGTTTTGTGAGTGTGTGTGTGTGGTGTGTGTGTGTGTTTGTGTGTGTTGTGTGTGTGTTGTGTGTGCGTGTTGCTGCGTGCGTGCGCACGAGAGTGGTTTGTGTGTGTGGTGCGTGCTGACGTGCGTGCGTTGCGTGCGTGCGTGCGTGCGTGCGTGCGTGCGGTGCGTGCGTGGTGGGTGTGTGTGTGTAGTGTGTGGATAGAAAGGATGTGGAGGTTCGCGCGCGTGGTTGTGCGTGTGTAAATGCAGTTCGTGCCTTTGTGTTGTACATTATCCACAAGCATCTATACGTAGATTCCCCCGTGAGATTGTTCTGTGCGAACGTGACAGTTCTTTAGGACGAGCGTACATGTGTGCGTGCGTGCCTACATGTTTGCGTTGCGTGCGCACGTGTGTGGTTGATGTGAGTGTTGGGTGTGTGTGGTGTGTGTGTTTGTGTGTGTTGTTGTGTTGTGTGTGTGTGTGTGTGTGTTGTGTGTGTGGTGTGTGTGTGTGTTTGTGTACACGTGTGTGTGTGTTGTGTACACGTGTGTGCGTGCATGCGTGCGTGGCGAGAGTGTGTGGTGTGTGTGTGTGTGTGTGTGTGGTGTTTGGTGTGTGTGTGTGTGTGTGTGTGTGTGTGTTGTGTGTGTGTGTGTGTGTGTGTGTGTTGTGTCTCATTAACAGTAGATATTACATTTGATTCCAATCTTCTGGCCGAGTTTTGTCCTCATTGGAAATATTGGTGTCCGGGTGTTTTTTGTTTGTTTGTTTGTTTGTGGTGGTTTTGTGTTTGAGGGTAAGTCAAGACAGACGCACAGACCTGGAAGTCATTAGACGATGTTGATCTGTCGTCTGTGTCAGAGTCTGGTCTGTCTGACTTTCTCTCTCTGTTCTCTCTCTCTCTCTAGCGGAGATAGTTTCTGATGATCGTACATCTCATCTATATTCTCTCTCTCTCCTCTCCTCCCTTCTCTCTCTCTCCTCTCTCTCTCTCTCCTTTCTCTCCTTCTCTCCCTCTCTCTCTCTTCCCTCTCTCCTCTCTCTCTCTCTCATCCTCTCTCATCTCTCTCTCTCCTCTACTCTCTCGCTCTCTCTCTCTCTCTCTATGAGGTACAAACAAAATTACAAAATTGCGCTAGACACTCAGTAAATCTGAGACATCTCAAATAGATAGATTCAAAGAAGTGATTAATCTTTCTTCATAAATTCCCCCTTCCATTCTCAAATAGGTATAAAGAGACCTCGCTCTTGTTTTTTAAAAACTGAAAAAACATTCCATGTAGAGAAAACGTTTCCCCGCTCTCGTTACATTGATTTTTTCCTCAGGTAAATCAACTACAGACAAAATGTTTGTAGATTAGCAGGTCCAGCCTATCCTTATTCCCTTGTGAATGTTTGTTGTAGGGTACAGTTTGTGTCCTACACATTTCTTCTAATGGTGGGGTCTGCTGAGGATAAGTTGTGGTTCTGGAAACACATGTCTCATGCTTAACAAAAGAGATGCCCTCTAGGATAGGTTCTTTACGATGTATGTATTCGACTTGAAGAGGAGAAACTGTATCATGCACTGATGAAATGCATCCAGCTGCAAAGGACATTTGATTTCTCTGTGGGCTGTCTGTACATACAGTTAAAATATGTACATCTTTCTCTCTTTTATACCAATGTCCTTTACGTCATCATTTTTTTGTTTTTTTGTTTTTGTTTCAGCCTGAAGGATTATCTTCATGAGTTTCTTCTATTATTCACTTATTTATGTCAGTCAGTCTGTCTGTCTGTCTGTCTGTCTGTCTGTCTGTCTGTCTTTCCATTTATCTGTCAGCTTGTCTGTCTGTCTGTCTAAGTATCTCTCTAGATCTCCCTCCCTCCCTCCCCCTCTCTCTCTCTCTCTCTCTCTCTCTCTCTCTCTCTCTCCTCTCTCTCC
>CM031608.1:58326884-58344384 GCA_018398815.1 Conus ventricosus
TTGACAGATAGATAGATTACACTTGATTTCCAAGTATGTTTTGATCATAGATCATACTTGATTTCCAAGGATATTTGATTGCTTTTACTTCAATGATCGTCATAATTCTTATTTTATGCGATTATTGATATCATTATCATCACGTAGCTACAACACTGGCAGCACATTTCGCTGGGTGACAAAGGTTTCTGGCATCTAGTTGGGCATTTTATCTTCCGTTTCATTGTAGAACTATTTCACAGTGAGAGGGTATCCAGCAGAAACCAACACTTGATCCCTTCATACAAAGACATGGACAAGACGTTTATCTCAAAATAAATAACATTACAGTCTCTGGTCTATTCACTAGTGATCGCACAGAGCAACTACTACAGAGTCAACACAAAAAAGAACACTGAAGATTGCTGGCGGTTAATTATAGGCATGATGCAATGCCATTACCATTAGAATCAGTTCAAACTGCCCGCGTCCGCGTTAATACCGTTAAATATAAATTTTAACTAGGAACTGCAAAACTGGCGCCGGCATTACCATCTTCAAATGCGAATCACTAATCGAAACTTTAAGGTCATTACATATTCATCCACGAATGTGTAGAGTGACATACGAGGACAGATGTTTTAGAACTTGCATAAATATATAGCGATGCGTGATTCCAGATAGAATTCGTTCTGCTTTATTTAATTCACACGCAGAGGAGGTGAGCAAGTTCTGTTTTGACAATGTTGTGAGTCCACAGAACAAACAGGTCAAAGGCATTTTAACTACAGACCTTTTTGGAAGTGTAAATCTGATCTGATATTTATGTTTTGGCTGTGTGTAGTTTCTACAAAGAATCCAACTTTATACTTTCACAAATCAGTATCTAGTAATTTACTAAGGTAAAACTCTGCTGCTGTGGAAGTTTCTCAACAGAGGCATGAACAGGAACTCGAAGTATCAGTTTATACACTTTGCACTCTAATCTCTAAAGCACTTCTATTTATATACGTACTAGTAACTTAGAAATAAAGATTTCCTGACCATAAGTCAGTTTGCTCTACACAAGACGTGGTACAAAGTGAATCAAAGCAGTGATATTCTGGCGTCAATCATAGTGACTAACAATCTTTAGAAAGTTCAGACCTTTCCATCCTTCACCAAAGTAATATAATCTGTGTGTTTCTCCCAAAGCTATTTGCATGTAAGATTAGTTCTTTCCTTTTTGTTCTTTCTCTCCATGAAATGCTGTTTCATTTGCTTGGGTTTAGCATCAAACATGACTGTGTCAGGAATGTTGTAAACTTCCATGACTGGATAGCGCCAGCAGTAGCAGCATAGTACTGACAGTAGCAACAGTGATGATAGTAGCACCAGCAGTAGTACCAGCAGTACTGCAGTAGCAACAGCAGCAACAACAGCAGCAGCAGCAGCAGCAGCAGCAGGAGCAACAGTAGTAGTAGTGGTAGTAGTAGTAGTATAGTAGTAGTAGTAGTAGTAGTAAGTAGTAGCGATAGATGTAGTAATGTCATTATCAGTAACGCTTTTTACACTTATTAGTCTTGAGGGATTGGGTTGGAGGACGTCTGGTGTGTGTATGTGTGTGTGGTGTGTGTGTGTGCCACTGTGCGTGCGTGCGTGCGTGCGTGCGTGCGTGCGTGCGTTCGTGCGTGCGTGTGTGTATGTGTGTGTATGTGTGTGTGTGTGTGTCTGTCTGTCTGTCTGTCTATCTGTCTGTCTGTCTGTCACTCCTGTGTCTGTGTGCCTGTCTGTGTGATTGTGTGAGGTCAAGGGAAAGTAAGGGGTCCTCCAGGTATGTTCCATTTCTCTTGTATTTGCCAGGAGAAAAAAAAAGCACGCGCACTGTGTAAGTGCAGACTTTCAAAATGGAAGTGAATCGAAGCATTGTCTGTGGAACGCAACGAAGCAAATAACAATCTGGAGTCTTAAACGTCTACTCCCAAATAGGCAAAATAGTCTTAACGGCTTGCTCTTAATAATACCCTCGAAATTGGCAATTATTTATCTTAATACGCTTGCTCTCGAGATGGGCATGACTCGCCAGCTCACTGGATACATCAAGAGTTTGATCACAGTTCAAATGAACACTTGAATCGTTTTCCGATGACCCCATGCCATTCCATCAAAGTGATCATTTTTAGCTATAATCCAAGATAAAGAGATCTTTACGGAATAAGCTATTGTCATTTATTTGATATTGTGATGATCTCCTTTTTTTGTTTTCTAACAATATGTTAGTGCATGAATACATGTTTTAGAATTGTGGTTTCTTTAAACAGATCTTTGTATGTGTATGGGTACACGTTTAGAATTTTCCTTGTCTTTAAATCAGATAGTTTTGATGTGTATGGATAAATGATTTTTTTTTTCAAACGAACACGGTTGAAATCAAATGTAACACATTCCATAATGTTTTTGGGTTTTTTTAATACTAATTTTAATATTGCTGTGTTCATTTTGAAAGGTGGTGCTCGCTGCATTCTTTTTGAAAATATGATATAGTAACAGCAGCAGTATAGTAGTAGTAGTAGTAGTAGTAGTAGTAGTAGTAGTAGTAGTAGTAGTAGTAGTCGTTGTAGTTGTTAGTAGCAGTAGTAGTAGGAGTAGAAGTAGTAGTTGTTGTTGTTGCTTCTGTGGTGGTGGGTGGTGGTGGTGGTGGTGGTGGTGGTATTATATATCACAGTGTCATTTGTTGACAAAGTTAAAACCTTAGACAGATAGATAGATTATACTTGACTTCCAAGTATGTTTTGATCATAGATCATGCTTGATTTCCAAGGATATTTTGATTGCTTTTACTTCAATGATCGTCATAATTCTTATTTTATGCGATTATTGATATCATTATCATCACGTAGCTACAACACTGCCAGCACATTTCGCTGGATGACAAAGGTTTCTGGCATCTAGTTGGGCATTTTTATCTTCCGTTTCATTGTAGAACTATTTCACAGTGAGAGGGTATCCAGACAGAAACCAACACTTGATCCCTTCATACAAAGACAATGGACAAGACGTTTATCTCAAAATAAATAACATTACAGTCTCTGGTCTATTCACTAGTGATCGCACAGAGCACTACTACAGAGTCAACACAAAACAGAACACTGAAGATTGCTGGCGGTTAATTTATGGCATGATGCAATGCCATTACCATTGGAATCAGTTCAACTGCCCGCGTCCGCGTTAATACCGTTAATATAAATTTTAACTAGGAACTGCAAAACTGGCGCCGGCATTACCATCTTCAAATGCAGAATCACTAATCGAAACTTTAAGGTCATTACAATATTCATCACGAATGTGTAGAGTGACATACGAGGACAGATGTTTTAGAACTTGCATAAATATATAGCGATGCGTGATCCAGATAGAATACATTCTGCTTTATTTAATTCACACGCAGGAGGAGGTGAGCAAGTTCTGTTTTTGACAATGTTGTGAGTCCACAGAAGCAAACAGGTCAAAGGCATTTTACTACGACTTTTTGGAAGTGTAAATCTGATCTGATTTTATGTTTGGCTGTGTGTAGTTTTCTACAAAGAATCCAACTTTATATCTTTCACAAATCAGTATCTAGTAATTTACTAAGGTAAAACTCTTGCTGCTGTGGAAGTTTCTCAACAGAGGCATGAACAGGAACTCGAAGTATCAGTTTATACACTTTGCACTCTAATCTCTCTAAAGCACGTCTATTTATATACGTACTAGTAACTTAGAAATAAAGATTTCCTGACCATAAGTCAGTTTGCTCTACACAAGACGTGGTACAAAGTGAATCAAAGCAGTGATATTCTGGCGTCAATCATAGTGACTAACAATCTTTGGAAAGTTCAGACTCTTTCCATCCTTCACCAAAATAATATAATCTGTGTGTTTCTCCCAAAGCTATTTGCATGTAAGATTAGTTCTTTCCTTTTTTTCTCTCCATGAAATGCTGTTTGATTTGCTTGGGTTTAGCATCAAACATGACTGTGTCAGGAATGTTGTAAACTTCCATGACTGGATAGCGCCAGCAGTAGCAGCAGTGGTACTGACAGTAGCAACAGTGATGATAGTAGCACCAGCAGTAGTACCAGCAGTAGCTGCAGTAGCAACAGCAGCAACAACAGCAGCAGCAGCAGCAGCAGCAGCAGCAGGAGCAACAGTAGTAGTAGTAGTAGTAGTAGTAGTAGTAGTAGTAGTAGTAGTAGTAGTAGTAGTAGTAGCGATAGTAGTAGTAATGTCATTATCAGTAACGCTTTTTTACACTTATTAGTCTTGAGGGATTGGGTTGGAGGACGTCTGTGTGTGTATGTGTGTGTGTGTGTGTGTGTGCCACTGTGCGTGCGTGCGTGCTGTGCGTGCGTGCGTGCGTTCGTGCGTGCGTGTGTGTATGTGTGTGTATGTGTGTGTGTGTGTGTCTGTCTGTCTGTCTGTCTATCTGTCTGTCTGTCTGTCACTCCTGTGTCTGTGTGCCTGTCTGTGTGATTGTGTGAGGTCAAGGGAAAGTAAGGGGTCCTCCAGGTATGTTCCATTTTCTCTTGTATTTGCCAGGAGAAAAAAAAAGCACGCGCACTGTGTAAGTGCAGACTTTCAAAATGGAAATGAATCGAAGCATTGTCTGTGGAACGCAACGAAGCAAATAACAATCTGGAGTCTTAAACGTCTACTCTCCAAATAGGCAATAATATGTCTTAACGGCTTGCTCTTAATAATACCCTCGAAATTGGCAATTATTTATCTTAATACGCTTGCTCTCGAGATGGGCATTGACTCGCCAGCTTCACTGGATACATCAAGAGTTTGATCATCAGTTCAAATGAACACTTGAATCGTTTTCCGATGACCCCATGCCATTCCATCAAAGTGATCATTTTTAGCTATAATCCAAGATAAAAGAAGTAATCAGCCAAGTCTTGACATTGCTTCAAATCTCTGGAATAATACATCAGTTGTATGGAACACGAGTTGGCCGCTCGCTGTGGGGTTCAGAGTGAGGTGAGTGCAGGCAGAAATTGAAACACTTCAAAAAATAATATTTCTTATTCCGCCGGGAAATAAACCCACTTATCTTCTTCAAATTTGGCGCAAAATGGGACATTTTGTGACCAGTGTGAGAAGATCAGTGATTGTTAGTTCTTCGTGCTGAATGCTGATCGGTTTGCGTGAAGAAGACCAGAGAGGTCGAAACGCGTTGTGGTTTTTTTTTTGTAAATTGTTTGTGTCTTTTGTCTGTCGGAATAATAATGATAGTTTTTTTCTTCCGAATTAGTTCGCTGTGAGTCAAATTAGTTCACCCGATGTAGCTCTCCGCTCGATCTTGTTGTGAGTATTAAGTACCCATACTGAGATCAGAAACTCTTGGACCGAGTTGACCAGATTTCGGGTAAGACGTTACTGTAAACGTGGTCTGCTGCCCACTCTGTGGAATTGGGGAGACAGTCGTGCTTTGCTGAAATTGGAAAAATTGTTGCATTTTGTGAAATTGGGAAGACCGCTGTACATTGTGGAATTAGAAAAGCTGTCTTACAATGTAGAATTGGGAAGACTATGGCACATTGTGGAAATGGGAAGACTACCGTTTATTTTGCAATTTGGGAAGACTATGGCACTTTGTGGAATTGGGAAAACTGTCATGCATTGTTGAATATATCGTACGTTGTGAAATTGGGAAGACTGTCGTACTTTGCGGAACTATGAAGACTCCTACATTGTGAAAATTGGGAAGACTCTGCTACATTGTGGAATTTGGAGACTGTCGTACATTGCGGAATTGGGGAGACTGTCGTACATTGTGAAATTGGGGAGACTGTCGTACATTGCGGAATTGGGGAGACTGTCGTACATTGCGGAACTGGGAAGACTGTCGTACATTGTGGAACTGGGAAGACCATCTTACATTACGGAATTGGGAAGAGTGTCATAGAGTGTAGAATTGCGAAGACTATTGTACGTTGTGGAATTGCCTTTGCATATTGTGGAATTGGGAAGAGTGGATTGGATTGATAAGACTATAGTACATTGCGACACTGGGGAGACTCTCGCACATTGTGGAACTGGGAAGACCATCTTACATTGTGGAATTGGGAAGAGTGTCATACATTGTGGAATTGCGAAGACTGTTGTACGTTGTGGAATTGGGATGACCATTGAACATTGTGGAATTGGGAAGACTGTCGTACATTGTGGAATTTTTGGAAGACTGTCATACATTGTGGACCTTTTGGAAGACTGTCAAACATTGAGGTTTGGGAAGACTATCGTACATTGTGAAATTGGGAAGACTATTGAACATAGTAGAATCGAGAAAACTGTCGTACATTCTGGAATGGGAAAGACTTTCGCACATTGCAGAATTGGGAAGACTATCGTACATAATGCACATATTGTGTCAATATCTGTGTCATCTCCCTTGCTTTCAACAATACACATTACACATTATTGTCAACCCCAGACCAAAGACAAGTAATATAGATCCAGTTAGTCTTTAGCAACCTTATGTGATCCACGTACCTTTGGTAACCCTTTAGGTAGTGATACTATGTCTTTTTTTAGTTACAACTGTGTTAAGCATGTTGCCGTTAAAAGCAAGCAAGCAGCCCCACAATTTTTTTTTTTTTTTTTTTTTTTTTGTCTGAAGCGCTGGCTTCGAACAGGTCAACGAAAGCGGTGTCTTTTAAAAAAAAAAATATTCGTAAAATTCACACGGCAAATTTTGTCTTTTCGCAAAATCACCCCCATAGAGTGGTAATACGACATGCAGCCCTGTTTTCAACAAATTGATGTCTCTCTCGTGCGTAGACTCCTAAAGCTATACCTGAGTCAAATATGTTAATGTCGCGGCAAAACTGATTGCCTCTGTCTGTCTGTCTGTCTGTCTATCTGTCTGTCTGTCTTCTGTCTGTCTGTCGTCTGTCTCCTCTCTCTCTCTCTCTCTCTCTCTCTCTCTCTCTCTCTCTCTCTCTCTCTCTCTTCTCTCTCTCTCTCTCTCTCTCTCTCTTTTTTCTCTCTGTATGTGGGGGTGTGTTGCGTGCGTGCGTGCGTGTGTGTATGCGTGTGTGTGTGTGTGTGTGTGTGTGTGTGTGTGTGTGTGTGTGTGTGTGTGTGTGTGTGTTGTGTGTGTGTGTGTGTGTGTGTGTGTTGGGTGAGTCCTTTATTGTTTGGCTGCATTTTTATCTATCTTTCAGTTTGTTCCACTAGGTGCCTTGAAACTACAAGATAAGAAACGTGTTGTACATAATATGCTGTTGCATTGTTGTACTGAGGCGGGGAAATACTCCTAAAATTAAAATTTTAATAAGATGAAAAAAAAAGTATTGAAGCTCTTTGTGGCTTTCATGACAATATCATGTTTGTTAATCTGATTTTCATAGATACATTTTAAGCCACAGAAGTGAATTAATCATGAATAAACATGTCAATCAATGGAAAAATTATAATCTTAACCTGATATTGATATGCATGTGAATGGGGAAAAAAATCGATCTCCCTCCTTTTCCAGTCTCTACCGTCAACAATTTCTCTTCCCCTCCCCCCCCCCCCCCCCCCCCTCCCCCCCCCCCCCCCCCCCCCCCCCCCTCTCATTTAATTCCAAAACTTCCCGAAGAAAACATTTTAGTGGAGCGTGTCTAGAATGTCTTTCTCGGTTTATGACTTTTTAAAAAAAGCCTTTGGAAATAATGAGTTTAAGTACAAATAAGGCAAAAATAAACACAGAAAAATGACTTTGGTGAGAAGGAACCAATGGAAGACCATACTCCAGTCTGGAACTTTCCACTGTGGCACGTCATTCACAGTCTGTCAGCACGGCCGTGCCAGTTTGCTGCAGGCTTCCTCCGGCACTTTCAGTTCGTCTCGGCAGTGCAGAATGTTTTGTGTTTTTTTTTCACAGATGCTTAAGACTTATAAAACGTGTTTATATTACACGGTTTCCCGCATCTTTACATAATGTACCACACACGTTTACACTCCCCCTCCCCGCTCTCACGCCTAGTTCTGAGTTCTGCTGTATGGCCTTTCTTTACGTACATGTAACGCAATCATGTCTTTCTCCGAAGCCATTGCATTATTCACCCAAAGTTGTTTATAAACAATGTTTATAAAAGAAACAAAAGACGGTTTTTAGCTCTCACTTAAAACAGTTCCTAAAATATAACGAAAGTTTACATATTCATGAAGTTATTTTGCGGATTAAAGGGAAAAGGAGACGGCCATTGAAGACAGATAAGCGCGATTCCTTCCTACCGCCATGTGCAGAAGAAATGTATGGTAAACGGCACAGGTCGAAAAGACTTTTTCGCAGATGTTCTAAAGATGAAGACTTTCATCGAAGTTTTGCGTAAAATGGTAATTATGGAGACGCCGCGGAACATGTACGTGATCTGCAGACAGTTCTGTACTGACGACAATTCTTTTTCTTTCTGCACTTTCCGAACAGGTCAGTAATGTTGACTGTAATGCAAATGTTTAAAACAGATTTTTATTTCATCCATCCATCCATCCATCCATCCATCATTCATTCATTCATTCAGTCATTCATTCATTTTATTCATGCATGCATTCATTCATTCATTCATTCATTCATTCATTTATTCTTCATCCATTTATTACATGCACTATTTTTTTATTATTAATTTTATGTATGTATGCATGTGTGTGTATGTATGTATGTATGTATGTATGTATGTATGTATGTATGTATGTATGTATGTATGTATGTATGTATGTATGTATGTATGGTAAACGGTACAGGTCGCGCTTATCTGTCTTCAAATCCATTTGACACTTTCATACAAACATGCTGTGAGAACAAATTTCAAAAGTACATGCCTCTTTGCTATGCTCTTAGTGATGCTGGATTTAGCACGAAAGTGATTGTTCTTGTAATAGGTTCACTAGGCATAGTTCATAAAAGAGTGGTTTCAGGACTTTCAATGTTAGGTCTGCCCATAACAAAATGTAAACAACTCGCAAAATACTTGAGCATGTCTGTCATGATTGGTTCTAGGCGTGTTTGGTCAAGGCGGAATCACCTCATGAACCAGCATTGAAACTGACAGATGATGGCTCTTAAACTGTGCTATAAATAGTATCAGCTGACTAAAGCACTGATTGACAAAGAATTGGAGCCAGCCGGAGAGAGAAAGGGCGTGGGGACAAAGAGAGAAAGAGGGGAGAAGAGAGAGAGAGAGAGAGAGAGAGAGAGAGAGAGAGAGAGAGGAGAGAGAAGAGAGAGAGAGAGAGAGAGTATGTGAAAGATAACTTTTATCGATGCGCCTGCAATCTGGACTACTGTGCATTGTTGTTGATTTGACAAGTTGATGCATTAAAGTAATTGATATGTATGTATGCATGTATGTATGTACATACGTACGTACGTACGCATGTATGTATGTATGTCTTTATCTGTCTGTCTGTCTATCTATCTATCTATCTATCAATCTATCTATCTATCTATCTATCTATCTATCTATCTATCTATCTATCTATCTATCTATCATCTATTTATCTATCTATCTATGTATCTATGTATACAGGTATGCATACAGACACACACAGAGAAATAATTAATATATGCGTGCATACATGCATTTATAGATTATAAAACTACTGTTTTTGTTTGTGTATCTACTTATATCTTCGAAGGATATTATTTGACGATTGACTTTGAACTCTCTCTCTCTCTCTCTCTCTCTCTCTCTCTCTCTTCTCTCTCTCTCTCTCTCTCTCTCTCTCTCTCTCTCTCTCTCTCTCTCTCTCTCTCTCTCTCTCTTCTCTCTCTCTCTCTCTCTCTCTCTCTCTGGGTTAGTGGGCTTAATGACTGCAAGCGATGGTTTCATGATGAAAAACAGACATATGGTAAATGTCCATCATGTGGAAAAAAAACCAAAAATGAAGTTCATTTCTTATTCTACTGCACCGCTTTCAAAGATATCCCAAAGCAATGTACTGTATTTGACTCACCTTCTTATGTTACTGACCAGAATCGCATGGCAAATGTTTTGTCGAGCAACAATGAAAACGTGTTAATAGATCTAGCAAAATTCATTTCACAACCTATGGACATTAGGATAAAGGCAAGTGAAAAAAAAAAAAAGCTAGTAGTACATTTAATCCTTGAAATGCTTGTTACATGGCAAATGCTACGTCGAGCAACAATGAAAACGTGTTAACAGATCTAGCAAATTCATATCACAACCTAATAATATAATAATAATAACGTACATTTATAGAGCGCCCTTTCTCACTAGAGCTCACAGCGCTTTACAATGTTTAACTACAAACATGTCAAAAACAAAAATCACTACACAAAACCATAAACCCAGTCACCTCATCAATTATGACAATGAAACACAGCAAGGAAAGGGGGGGGGCTAGCCAACCAACATTGACACCACACACACACACACGCGCGCGCGCACTGTCAGTTTTCAAGTGTAACACTTACAACACGTAACGCCATGACACACCCAATAACAGGACAAAAATGTTTTCTATAGAAAAAATTCCTTGAACAGATGGGTTTTGAGAGCAAAGCGGAAAGCAAAGTCAGTTTTGGCAGAGCGGATCGAAAGTGGGAGAGAGTTCCAAACGGTAGGGGCTGCAAAAAAATAAGCAACGTTCACTATAGGTTTTTGTTGAAATGCGTGGCTTGCAGAGTGTGAGAGTGTCAGATGATGACCGGAGTGTTCTTGCCGGTGTGTATATGCTAACTAGGTGAGAAAGATAGACAGGGCCAGATCCATTGACGGCGCGAAAACACATGCATGCAATTTTGTATCTAATGCGTGCTGCTATGGGGAGCCAGTGTAGAGTGTGGAGATGCAGCGGAACCCTCAAGACCAGGCGTGTCTGCAGTATTTTGTAATCTCTGAATTCGTTGTATAAGATCTCGTGGGCAATTTACAAGGAGACCATTGCAATAATCCAGACGGGAGAGCACAAATGCTGAAACGAGAGTTTTTGTTGCCTCAGTTGAGAGGAAATGGCGAATTGAGCTGATACGACGGAGCTCAAAGTTAACTGTACGAATTACGTTCATGACCTGAGCATTCATTGTCAGATGTGAGTCAAGAACAACGCCAAGATTCTTTGCTGATTTTGAAAATGGAACAGTGGCATCACCGACAACAAGCGAGTCCGGTAATGGAGCAGACAGTGACGTTCTGGGTGAAGAAATGACTAAAGCTTCAGTTTTCTCATCGTTTAACTCGAGTTTGTTAAATGTCATCCATGATTTAACATCCTGAATACATGCTTGCATTGACTGAACCAGCTCGTTGACATGGCTGGGTTCTGCAGACTTTTGTAACTGAGTATCATCTGCAAAAGAGTGAGACATAACAGAGTGAGATAAGATGATATCAGACAAGGGTGTTGTATACAAAACAACAAAACTGGGCCAAGGACAGAACCCTGTGGCACTCCATAGGAGATTAAACTACCAACATTAGGAAAAAACAAAAAACAACAAAAAAAACAACAAAACTAGTGATACATTCAATGTTTGTTACATGGCAAATGTTTCGTCGAGCAACAATGAAAACGTGTTGGTAGATCCAGCAAAATTCATACACAAGCTATGAACATTAGAAAAAGGTAGTTTAAAAAACAAACAAACAAACAAAAAAACAACAACTTGTGATACATAAATTCGTTGAAATGTTTGGCACATGGCAAATGTCTCGTCGAGCAGCAATGAAAACGTGTTAATAGATCTAGCAAATTCATATCACAAGCTACGAACATTAGGGAAACGACCATTGAAGAGAAACAACTAGTAATACATTTAATCGCTGAAATGTTTGTCAAGATGATCCGTTATCGTGTGCCTGCATGTGCATAAATGTGTGCATGCGGAGGGGAGGGAGGGGGGGATTAAACTGGGATGTGCGTGGGCAGAGGGGCGAAGGAGGGAGGAGAGCAGTTGGAACGAGTTGTGGGCGAGGGGTGGCGGAAGAGAGAAGGGAAGGGTAAGGTGAGGGATGGACATTACTGAGTTATGTTCAAATATGCTTCCTTGTCTAAAGGGCATAATTGCTGACGTGACTATAATTCCTCTCTCTCTCTCTCTCTCTCTCTCTCTCTCTCTCTCTCTCTCTCTCTCTCTCTCTCTCTCTCTCTCTCTCTCTCTCTCTCTCTCTTCATGTGTACGTGTGTGTGTGTGTGTGTGTGTGGTGCGTGCGTGCGTCCGTGCGTGCATGCGTGCGTGTTGTGTATGTGTGTGTGTGTGTGTGTGTGTGTGTGTGTGTGTGTGTGTGTGTGTGTGTGTTGTGTGTGTGTGTGTGTGTGTGTGTGTGTGCGTGCGCGCGCGCGCGAACAAGAGCCTTCATTCCTGCGATTGCGTGTGTACATGCGTGCGCGTGTGAGGTGTTTCAGGAGGAGAGGTGATGTCACAAAGAGGAGGCAAGCGTGAGTGGGACAGAAAAGAGGGTGGGAAACAGAGGAGGAGGGGTGGAATAGAAAGAGAGAGAGAAAGCTGTAAGTACAGATGGAAGGGAGAGAGAGAGAGAGAGAGAGAGAGAGAGAGAGAGAGAGAGAGAGAGAGAGAGAGAGAGAGAGAGAGAGAGCATGTGGGTATGTGCGTGCGTGCCAGTGCCTGAGAGCTCTCTCTCTCTCTCTC
This sequence comes from Conus ventricosus, assembly GCA_018398815.1. Classification (NCBI taxonomy): domain Eukaryota; kingdom Metazoa; phylum Mollusca; class Gastropoda; order Neogastropoda; family Conidae; genus Conus; species Conus ventricosus. Next base: position 58,339,489 of record CM031608.1, read on the forward strand.
TCTCTCTCTCTCTCTCTCTCTCTCTCTCTCTCTCTCTCTCTCTCTCTCTCTGTGTGTGTGTGTGTGTGTGCGGCGGCGCGCGCGCGCGCGTGTGTGTGTGTGTGTGTGTGTGTGTGTGTGTGTGTGTGTGTGTGTGTGTGTGTGTGTGTGTGTGAGAGAGAGAGAGAGAGAGAGAGAGAGAGGAGAGAGAGAGAGAGAGAGAGAGAGAGAGAGAGGAGAGAGAGAGAATAAAACTCAACTCTGTTCAACAGATGACTTCTTCCAGCTCACGAATTTCAGGGTCCAATCAAAACAGATAATTATGCTAGTTCTGGCCGATGAGGTCAACACGTCTGTCCCAGATTTGTGTGGAAAGGCCATTCTCTTTTCAACATCCATTCAGAGCGAGTGGATCTGCACAATGGGCATGCTTTGTGGTATGTTTGTATATGTGCAGCAGCTAAAGTAGTTCCTTTGCGATGACGTTTGTCAGATGAACGTTGATGTTTCTGTCGGTATCATGCCGAAAAGGCATGCGATGGCTGCTGTTGGAACCTCTTCACAATTCAGCAAACCTTGTTGCTGAAGATCGTGGATGTGGTGTGGGCCTTTGCCAATCTCCTGCCTCTTGATGGCACTGTACAAATGCTTGGGATCTACAGGGTGGATCTGGACAATTCCATCATCAGAGGCTGGAAGAACATTTCCTAGAACCGTTGTTCTTGCCATGTTCCAGTTTCAAATGCATGTGAACGCATAATTCATTGAGTTTAACAGGTGTTGAGCGAACCCAGGTGTCTTTTTCGCAGACTCCTCAACAGACTTCTCTGTCTGCTGCATACTCTCAGATATTGTCATCCTCGGGTTCCACACCTGGTGCTTTTCTTCTTATATAGAGATGGACGCGAAAGTTTTCTTGCAGAGTGACGGTAGTGAAAATGATTTTTCAAAGCTTCTTCAAATGTGTCACTGACTTGGCGAGCACCCCCCCTCCCTCCCCCTCCCCGCATCCCCCCCCCCCCCCCCCCCCCCCCCCCCCCCCCCCGCACTATTAAAAAAAATCATTTTTTTTTTTTTTTTTTTAGAAACAAAGATGCAAGAATGCTCCGTCTTTTTCGTACATCGACCGCGATGTCAATATTGTGCTGGGAATAGTCTATCCTCGCTTTGCACAGTCATCTGAACCGTTTCGGTTGTGTGCGTTGATGTCCAGTTATTCCTTGTGCGTTTGTCCATGATTAGAAGCTTACCGCACAAGTTTAACCAGTGTTATCAAGAAGGTTTCAATTGTTCATAATTTCCTAGTGATTGTATTCACTATGGGAGTGGACGCCAATGTCGTCAGTGTATGCTCGACACGGCGAAGAGAATGAATGCAATGTAAATAGAGCATCCATAGGTCTAGAGATTTATTGAACATAACGGACTTTGGACTGCATGTATAATGTCTGTACGTCTTTGGCGTGAAAGTAATTCTTGCCTGCACCCGGAATGTGGAGTCGGTGTAGACATCGACCGTAATGTCAATATTATGCTGGGAATAGTCTGGCATTCTGCCTGGCATCGAGTATTCCTCTGAGGTCAATACTTCAAAACTTGCGTAGAATTGTGTGTGTATATGCTTGAAGTTCTCAATAACAGCTTCCAAACAGCACATGCAATGGTGCTGACATAATTATGTTTGAAGTTATCAGCAGCAGCTTTCAAATAGAACACATCCTTGGAAGAGAACCTCTCTCTTTTGATAGCAGTTGGCCGGTCAAAACAAAGAAAGTAACAAACATCTCTGCACCAGTTTCACATACATTTTGCCGAAAGATGTTAATAGAGAAATGCGTTGTCAGCGAAAGGACGCCATTGCATTTCTTCCTTGTGAAGGAAGTTGAGTGACTACTGCTGGTTTCCGTTCAGAATGAATCATTCAGTTTCCCGGGCATCTATTAAATAGCTAGCGAGTCAAAACGATCATGACGCCATGTACGTCGCTTGGATGTTCGAATTTTAAAGATAATTTAAAGTTAATCCGTCAGTTAACATGGACAAAAAAAAATTACAAGACAAGACACGTCGCGTTTCGACCTCTTAGGTCTTCAGGCAAGACAAACAACATTCAAGAAAATGAAAACAACGAACGAGCAATCGCTTATCTTCTCACATTCGGTGCAAAATAGGCGTTGAATGGAATTTTTCGTTAAAGATCGAATGACAGATACTTCCTTCTCAGTCTCAGGATCCGGTGACAGATCTGCTTCTGGTGGAGAAGCGTGACAGTCACAGGCCATGGTGGAAAAGAAAGAATGCATTGTGGCCACTCATCGTTCTTATGCTGCTGTTGGAAACGCTGTCCTCCTAGGAGATGCTCATTATCTTGCAGTAGGCAGCGTGTGTGAAACTGGCCGAGCGTTTTCAGTCGGTCACCGTTCAGATCTGTTTCACAGCCATACAAATTCAGATATTCCCTAAGGGGTTAAACGCTCCACGCTGTTCAACTTTGTCCCTTCTGTTTCTGTACGAGGCTGTGGAGGAGTTAGGCCTGGCGCTGGTTGGAGCATATTTCTGTTTTCCGCAGGTGGGCAGTTTGAAGGCTCATGATGCTGTCGACAGGACATTGACGAGTGCATATAGATGTAGCTGGTACAGTGCCGCCAGGGTACTGTCTTCTGCCAATAGAAAGTCTTTCACCGCCAGGGTACTGTCTTCTGCCAATAGAAAGTCTTTCACCGCCAGGGTACTGTCTTGTGCCAATAGAAAGTCTTTCACCATGGCTTCAAGGACTGTGGTGGTAGCCTTCAGACGCTTCAGGTCAAAACAGTGATCATCACACCTGTAGGAGACAGTTATGTGATCATCACACCTGTAGGAGACAGTTATGTGATCATCACACCTGTAGGAGACAGTTATCGCTGCATCAGTAGAACAGAGACCATCGATGAACAAGGTAGCGAATATCAGCCTGGGTGTGAGTGAAACGATACACCCTTGTTGTACACTGTCGGAAAATGGCAAAAGGTAAGACGAGAACTCATTTCCAACAACAGATCATAAAGCTGTCACGAAATGGCCTGAAGATATCAGTGAACTTCGACGAGTAGCCCGGATGTCCATACGACTACCGCTGTCAGAAGCACTAGTCAGGTTCTCGAAGACGATGTAGATATCAAGATTCTGCTCAAGACGCTTTTGCTGGACTTGCCGCATTCCGAAGATCATGTCAATCGTCCCCCTATCGCCCCTAAAGCCGCGCATGTTCTGAAATACCCCGTCATGCCCAGGTGATGTGTGATGTGATTCAGGATGAAAGAGGCCACAGTATTCATTCCAATGCACAACAGTGAGATGTCTCTGTGGTTGTCGCACACCATTCTATTGCCTCTGGATTTTAGACAGGTGGATGATGCTGCCGTCCATGAAGTCCTGTTGCATTGAGCCTTCCTCCCAGGACAGATGAATCAGTTCAGTGAACTTGGTCGCTATGGCCTCTCCTCCCTCCCAGAAGATCTCACGGGTATTCTATCTGGGCCTAGTGCTTTTCACACTGTACGTTGCTTGATGGCTTTTTCCAGTTTCCTCCAAATCTGGGGGATACGAAAGAAATACCAAGACTGAACACTGAGGCGTGTTCTGGATCACCTGCCGATCGAAGCTGAAGCGTCTGCTGAGCAGCTGACCAGCAAAGTGTTCACCCCAGCAGTGGACTATATTGCTTTTCTCTGTACACGTGAAGTGGACACCTTCAGTCGAACGGAAAAGTGCCTTAGTATTGAAGGAGAGGCTATAGATATCCTTCCAGCAGCAAATAATCTTCTCTTTTTTGTGCTTATATGCATACTGTCGTGGTTCTGTAGTTTTTTTCTCTTTCGCCGCTTGTCATTCGTCTGTCGCATCTGAGTTTGGACTTTTCCACAGAGATGCGCGTGACAGTGAAGACAGGGAGATAAGCCTTTGATAAACACCCAGCTTGTGTAAGCTTTCTGCTGTGAAACTTATTCTGATATTGCTGCTCTGGATGTCCTAACGATTGTTTGGCTGAAACAAGGAAGTTAGTCCAGGCGTTTTCTGGATCGTATTCAGTTGCTGAAATTTGTATCTGTTCCCAGAGCCTTATCATGTGCGTTTTTCCTTGTTTCAGGGTACGAATGTTTCTAGACGTCACACTTTTTTCCTGGTGTTACCTTTCTCACATCTGTGACTGCTGGCGCTGGATATCAACCACAGAGTGATGGTCGGTCTGGCAGTCAGCTTCTCTGATTGCCCCAATGATACTTATATCCCGGATGTCACAATACCTGTTAATTACATAACCAATCAAGTGCCAATGACTTAAGCAGGGGTGTGTGCATGTGGCCTTGTGGTTGTCGAAGAGCAGGTACAAGGTGTTGGTGTTAGACTATTGCTGACGCAGAATATAAGAAGCTGATGTCCGATTCAGTTCTCCTGTCTTACGCCATGAGTATCAGTTACATCCGACCAGAACAGGGAGTCGCTGCCAACACGGGCATTAACGTCCATTAGCAAGTACAGCTTAGCGTCTCTTGGGACCGGCTTGTAAGATTCTGGTAAAACAAGATGTTGATCTTAGGTGTCGCTCATGGTGCTAGCATACTCGCTGATGAGCGTCAGTTGAGTCTGTCTTTCTAGGGGCAAAGGTCTATGGAAGCCCAGGGTTGCCTAAACACCTCGACCCCTCTCTAGGCCTGACAGTTACAGCTAGGAGCAATGCCCGATGTGTGTCTTGACCACAGCTAGGCTGCAGGGGCTGTCGGAGTGAAGATGAAGTTCATCACCACACCACAGTCGGGGCTGCGTTCCAAATTATCTGTCAGCGTGCACTCTCTTTGTCTTTCCCACAAATAGACATACACGCAAGACAGCGGAGATTTGGAACCAGAAATGGCCTTCTCCTAAATGAACTACCTT
>CM031608.1:58349384-58354384 GCA_018398815.1 Conus ventricosus
GAATTCTGCTGTGATGTCTGAACACGATACAGGGTGCATGGTGTTTCTTCGCACACATATGTAAGTGTGCGCGTGTGCGTATGTGTGTGTGTGTGTGTGTGTGTGTGTGCGTGCGTGCGTGCGTGCGTGCGTGCGTGCGTGCGTGCGTGCGTGCGTGCATGCGTGCGTGCGTGCGTGCGTGCGTGAGTTCATGTGTGTGTGCATGCGTGCATGCATAGGCGCCCGCCCTGTGTGTGTGTGTGTGTGTGCGCCTGTGCGCGCGCACGCATTTGTGTGTGTGTGTGTGTGTGTGTGTGTGTGTGTATATTTGTGTGTGCATGTGTGTGGTGTGTGTGCGTGCGAGCGTGCATGCGTGCGCCTCTGTGTGTGTGTGTGCGCGCGCTAGCGCGCGCGCGCGTGCGCGGCGCGCACGTGTGTGTGTGTGTGTGTGTGTGTGTGTGTGTGTGTGTGTGTGTATGTGTGTGTGTATGTGTGTGGTGTGTGTGTGTGTGTGTGTGTTGTGTGTGTGTGTGTGCGTGTTTGCGTGCGTGCGTGCGTGCGTGCGTGCGTGCGTGTGCGTGTGTGTGTGTGTGTGTGTGTGTGTGTGTGTGTGTGTGTTGTGTGTGTGTGTGTGTGTGTGTGTGTGTGTGTTGATTTTCCAAACCACCGACATACAAAAGCCAATTCTCATACGAGGAATGGAATGGAATGAAATCTTTGTATGTTTTTTTGTATGTCCTGTTTTTGTTTGCTTCTTTGCTGTTTGTTATTGTTGTTTTCAAAGCGAGCGTACACACTCTGGGACCTTAATGCAAAGTCTTATCCGAAGGATTTGGAGAGTCCTGGGGTCCGCACAGACGTTGTCCTAAGAATCGAACCCAGGAGTCTAGGATTACTTTTTTTTAACCCTCCCCAAACAGCTGTGTTTGCACTTGCATTCATACCTTTACTCAGTGTTTCATATTTCAATCATTACTCACACAATCATGCTGAAATTTTATGACTTTGTTCATGAAAGATCTAAGCATGTGCTGTCACAAAAAGACGCAGTTTCGTATTTTAATGAACAAGTAAAGAAAACAACAAAACATCGTATAAAAAGAACAGTGGGTTCCACTAGGCTACGTAGACCCCACTGCCAGCTGTAGTCACCGCTATGCTCTCCATCCATGAAGTAAGTATGCTGTTGGTTGGAGTTCTCAGTACTGCACTCAAGATTTGAACCTTGAAGCATATCATATAAGGAGAAAGATCTGTTGCTCTGTTTTCCAGCCAAAGGGGACATTGTGGTACCGGTGGATGAAGCCTTATATTCTTGATCAAAAGATTTAGGTTTCCATCTGTTTGAGGTAGACAAGAATAGAGTTTCGTTTCTCTTTGCATTTCAGGTCTCTTCAGGTTACCCATGTCCAATACTTCGCGTGAGATGTTAAACCAAAGACCTCTATGAGAACACACGTGTAAAACATGAATGACTATCTACATAAAGAAATGAAGAAGAAAATAAGAAAAAAAAAGTCAGAAAAAAGAAAGAAACTATGAAAGACAGAAAGGAGACAGACAGACAAAAAGAAAGAATGAATGTAAGACTGAAAGGAAGACAAACAGAAAGAAAGAAAGAAAGAAAGAAAAGAAAAGAAAAAGAAACTGCACTCACGTTAAATCCTATGACGTAAGTCCTATGTGCTGGTGCGATTGATCCCCAAGCTCGTAACCCCCCCCCCCCCCCCCCCCCCCCCCACCCCACCCACTCCCGACCCACTCGCTCCTGTCCCTCCACACCTCTATCCCTACCCCGCCCAATTCCCCAAATCGCTTTTTTTCCGTAAAATAAATACACACTAGTGTCTTGTTTAGTGCTCATCTCTGGCGGTAAGGCAGTGGCCTCTTTAATGGTGGGATGGAACAGGATAACATACCCAATAATCTCCCCAATGATGAGCTCTGGACGTTTTAGCCGAGGATCCAAAAAGAAGGGTTATTTTGGGACCCGAGAGGGAGATGAACAAATACAAGATAAAAGTTCGTGCCCTGACCTACAGGCTGGCCTGTGTACAGAGTAAATATCAAGCAAACAAACAAAAGAAAAAGAAGAAGCAACAAACAAACAAACAAACATCGTCGTGTTTTCGACGTGCTAGGGTCTGAATTAAAAGGGCTTGTTTTCAGTATTCTTGCATATGGTTTACTCTTAATGTATTGCTTTTCATTTTGCCTTCTGATACCCAAGTAAATAATTACAGTAACAGTAGTAGCTGTGGTGGTAATAATAGTAACAGCAGCAGCAGCAGCAGTGGTAATAATAGCAACACTACTAGTAGCAGCGCTTGTGGTAAAACACACTGTGAAAGAGAAACTGGATGACACCGACGACTGTAATGAATCTTTGTTAATTAATAACAAATGAAAGACGCAGGTCTTATGAAATAAATCACACACACACCACAACCACGCACGCACGCACGCACGCACGCACGCACGCACACACACCACATAATCAACATCAACACATATATATTATATATATATATATATATATGAACGCGCCCTCAAAAAGATTTTTTTAAAAACCTACAGGCCACGTGCCACACGCGCAGAGCTCACACGCCCACACACCATACTATATAACACCGATGGCGTGCCCAGATTGTACACCCTGAGGAGAGATTTTGGCTCGAAACATTTTTGTAGGTTTTAATTTTCCATTTTAAAATCCTATTTTAAACTGGTATGTCGCTCCCTACTTGGTTGAGCACTTTTAACATTCTGAGTGGCTTTTTTAATCTAATTATATATATATATATAATATATATATATATATATATATATATATATATATATATATATATATATATATATATATATATATATATATATATATATATATATATATATATATGATCATTTATTGGGTGTCCTTGGAATCTGTTTTGACAGTAGTGGTGAGGAAACCACGCCATTAGATGGTATATCCATCCATGTGACGGCAAAGGAGTACTACCACAATCAGCTAGACCTCACTGACAAGCCCAGTTCAGCGGATGAAAGGTGTTAGGCGGGCGATATGAATGATTCTCTTTCCAAGACAGATGCTGATGGCTCCTAGATGGTGATAGTGTAGGACTTTAGGTGTGTTTTTCAAGACCGTCTTTTTCATTCTTATTTTCTTTCTTTCAGAATCTCTCCACTTTTTTTTCTATCTGCATGGCAATGATGGAGTAATTGTTGGTATGTACGTCTTTCTCCCCATTCACAGAGAGAGAGAGAGAGAGAGAGAGAGAGAGAGAGAGAGAGAGAGAGAGAGAGAGAGAGAGAGAGAGAGAGAGAGAGAGAGAGAGAGAGAGAGAGAGAGAGGGGGACATCTTTATAATGATTCTATTTTTCCGTCATGGATGGCAATGACAACCGCCCCTTTTGGCAAGAGTGGTATGTTTGGACATGTGATGCCACCAATAGTAAGGGTCCACTAGACACCATATCTGAAACGGCTCTTCTGCTTGAAATTGCAGTTTTAGTTCTCAAAACTCTTAGGATACTAACAGCGCAAGAAGGTTGTCGGTAGCCGTTGGGTAACACTTCCACTGAATGAATGCTTCTCTCTTCTCTCTCTCTCTCTCTCCTCTCTCTCTCTCTCTCTCCTCTCTCTCTCTCTCCTCTCTCTCTCCTCTCTCTCTCTCTCTCTTCTCGTTGTCTGTCTTCTGTCTGTCTCTCTGTCTCTGTCTGCGTCTCTCTCTATCTGTCTTCTGTCTGCTGTCTGTCTGTCTGTCTGTCCTGTCTGTCTGTCTGTCTGTCTGTCTGTCTTCTCTCTCTCTCTTCTTCTTCTCTCTCTCTCTCTCTCTCCTCTCTCTCTCTTTTCTCTCTCTCTTGTGAGGTCTTTTTTGGCGGTCGTTTGATGGGAAATATTGTGCGAATGTACCCCATGAAGGTGTCTATTATGAACTGCTTCGTATGTCAGCTATAGAATGTCCAAAGTTTCGCCAGTATACAGCACGGTGGTTAGCGCCGCAGGACAGTCCAGTTGGTGATGCGGTCGAGTCTCTTTATTCTTATACGTTGTAGAGCAGTCTAGTGAAGGCTTACCTATTCGGATGCGTACCTTTTTTTTTCTCTCCTTTGACTTTGATTGAGCGGGAATGGGGGTGGGGTGGGGGTGGGGTTGCTCAATATAGTGCCAGACAAACCACTGGGAGGGACCCTGGTCCCTGCAGTTCGTAGGTCTTGGTCTGATTGGAGTCTCTCCGGGCTTTTCGGTCCCCATGGTAAGTCCAACATCGTTGCGTTTCTTGGGAACTTGTTCATGCTAGTAATTTCCCCAGTTAGAGCCGAGGGTACAATTGTTGTCGTGATAGCCGTGTGTGTGTGTGTGTGTGTGTGTTGTGGTGTCGTGGTGGTGTGGTGCGTGCGTGCGTGCGTGCGTGCGTGCGTGCGTGCGTGCGTGCGTGCGTGCGTGCGTGGGGTGTGTGTGTGTGTGTGTGTGTTGTTGTTGTTCTTCAATTTAACGTCTTCCCACTTAACGTGATTGCAGACAGATTGTGTAATGATGCGTGTGTGTGTGTGTGTGTGTGTGTGTGTGTGGTTGTGTGTGGTGTGTGTGTGTGTGTGTGTGTGTGTGTGTGTGTGTGTGTGTGTGTGTGTGTGTGTGTGTGTGTGCTGCTGTGTGTGTGTGTGTGTGTGTGTGTGTGTGTGTGTGTGTGTGTGTGTGTGTGTGTGTGTGTGTGTGTGTGTGGTGCGCGCGTCTAGTATGTGTGTGTGTACGTGTGTGTGTTTTTTTTAAATAATAAATGAAGGGTTGTTGAAAGTTAAAGATAAATTCCTACAGGACTGCGTAATAAATGTGGGCATAACGAATAAAGAAAAGCATAATTATTTAACATGTAAGGTAATGTCAGTGGTGTCGATCTATCATGTGAAATATCAATACCAGCCTTGTGCACTGTATTCTTTGCTTTTGGACAATCTAGTAATAGGTGACTTACATTAAGAATTTCCCCACATACGCACTTAACATTTTTGCTGTATTT
>CM031608.1:58359384-58366884 GCA_018398815.1 Conus ventricosus
TTCCTCAGATGCAAAGTTGTTACTTGTCGAACTTCAAGAACGTATTTAGCGCATGCAAGACTTCGGTACTCGTCCAAAGGCAGGTTCTCCAATTTCTTTATAAGTTCCAAGCGTTGATGCGTGAAAAGGCACACCAAGAGCAAGCCTATAACCCTTGCAATCTATGCTTTGAAGTTTCTTAAGTAAATAATTGGGGGCACTAAAAATAAACTCTTGTCCATAGGACATTTTGATCTAATCAGCGACGTAGAGAGATGTTTCAAAACTTTGCAATCTTGTCCCCAGGCTTGTTTGCTTATAATCTTTAATAGATTTAAACATTTCCTTGCCTTAGTAACGATGTAGTTGATATGAGCATTCCAGGACAACTTTGGTGTAAAGATAGATACCTAGAAATTTCACGATATCTTTTACACTGATAGTCGTATTTTCAATTTTAAAAAACGGCAGCTCTGATTTGGGTTGCTGCCATTATTAAAGAGGAATCATATGTGTTTTCTCTGTACATAATGTCAGACCATTTTCGTCCATATAAGTAAATATATGATCGAGCTCTCTTTGATAGATTTCTTGATGTAGTTCAATTCCCTTTTTGATGTTTTTTTTTCATTGTACCATTCATCCAGATGCATAAATCATCAGCCCTAGTGCACTAATACAACATGCTTTGATAACAGCGAAGGCAAATCGTACATTAAGATGTTAAATAACATAGGGCGATAACAGAACCTTGTGGCAATCCCATATGTAAAGATCTAGAATTGGAGTATGCATTCCCTACTCGAACACGTATGCTTCTTTTATTCAAAAAACATTTAATGTAGTGATATAAATGTCCGAAATCCCGATTTGTTTCAATTTGTAAAGGAGCTTGGCGTGCCAGACTTGGTCATAAGCTTTCTTGATATCAAAAAAGGTCGCTAGAACATTTCTTCTTCTTGCAAATTGTTGTTTTACATTCGTTGTTAGTTTCACTAAATTGTCAATAGCAGACCTGCATTTTGGAAGCCTGCTTGATTAACTGGAATAACTTTATTTTTTTGACAATACTGCATCAATCTTCTCAAAACTATTCTCTCTAATAGTTTACAGGTATGTGAGGTTAAAGCTATTGGTCTGTAACTATGCTTATTGTTGGAGGTTTACCTTGTTTTAAAACTGGTACAGTGATAGACTGTTTCCATTGTTCTGGCATTACGCCCTCAAACCAACATTTATGAACAATTTCTGCAGTAATAAGACAACATTTTCAGGCAGGTGTTTAAGCATATCATTGGAAACTTTATCTAGTCCCACGGAAGTTTTCTTATTAGGAAGAGATAGAATTGTTTTCTTTCACTTCGTCAAGAGTAATTGGAGCATTGATGAAATGATATTATCATGAATGGATCTATATAATTTGTCTTTATTTTCTTCCTCTGTTCTGAAAGTTTTATCTTTAAGGACAGACCTTCCAAACGCATAGATTCGGAAAAACATATCGGCGAATGATTCTGTTTTTTTTTCTGAATTAGAAGGAAATTCTTTGTTCTTCAGCTTGACAGGACAAGATGGCAAGTTTAAACCCCTTTTCATTTCATGAAACTTTTTCCAACTTTTTGTAAATCTTTATGATTCGAAATCTCATTAGAGCAGAAGAGGACCAATATTGCCTTTTAGCTTGAGCTATTACCCTGTTTTCTGTAGTGATTCGCTCTGTTCTTGGCTATTAGATTCTCTGGTGTTTTGTCTTTTAAATATATTTTAAACAAACATTTTTTGTTATTAACGGCTGGTCACAAGCAGGTGTCCACCAGATATTTCCCGAGTGTTTGTTTGACTTAACTGGACGAAATTTTGGATATGGCTACATCTGCCGCACTAAGGATAGCATCAGTGAAATACGAATATAACTAATCAACGCTATCAATATCAATATCAACAGTCTTGTATGTAGCTAGTTTGTTATTAAAGGTTTCCCAATCAGCTGATTTATAGTTATATTTTGGGATTATGTCTTCTTGAAATTCACAAGAATCAGTTATTTTATTAAAAGTTACAATTATTGGGAGGTGGTCGCTTCCTAGAGTATCGTGTGTGTGTGTGTGTGTGTGTGTGTGTGTGTGTGTGTGTGTGTGTGTGTGTGTGTGTGTGTGTGTGTGTGTGTGTGTGTGTGTGTGTGTGTGTGTGTGTGTGTGTGTGTGCGTGCGTGTTGCGTGCGCGCGTGTGTAATTGTGTTGATGCATATGTTATCGTGCACGTGTGTGTTTGTGTGCGTGTGCATGTGTATGTGTGTGTAAGTGTGTGTAAGTGTGTGTGTGTGTGTGTGTGTGTGTGTGTGTGTGTGTGTGTGTGTGTGTGTGTGTGTGTGTGTGTGTGTGTGTGTTTGTTGAAAAAAAAGATAGATAGATAGATAGATAGATAGATAGATAGATAGATAGATAGATAGATAGATAGTAGTTAGATGGATAGATAGGTAGACTGACATATAGGTAGACAGACAAATAGATAGATAGTGTGTGTGTGTGTGTGTGTGTGTGTGTGTGTGTGTGTGTGTGTGTGTGTGTGTGTGTGTGTGTGTGTGTGTTTCAACAAACTAGGCAAGTAATCAGTACTTCACAATGATGCTCTGATTTCTTTTGTTTTACCAAATGACTTCATTGATTTATTCAAATAAAGGACACTGTATAAGTCCTGCACCCCTCCTTCCAATAATTAAGGAAAAAAAAACAATACGTAAAAGAGTGCGTCCCACAACGTTTGATACATTACAGCTTATCAGTCACAAGTATGATATAATTCTTTACTTTACAGCATCAATATCCTATTCAGGAAAGACTGCTTTTGCAGCAACACACAACAAACCCCAGAGTGCAGCGATACAAACGCAGTGGACAAGCAATGAAATGACACTATAAATTCAAGCAAACGTGATAGAAGAAACACCTTTCACAAGACAGAAAAAGTGTACTCTTTTAGATTTAGAGACAAATAGCACTCCATTTCTCTGGGAGTCAGATAGAGTTCAGTCTGCGTAAACTTCAAAATCGGGTCGTTGCAATAAGCCTTATACTGGATACGTCCAAGTTCGATATGTCCCAGGTTCCAAGTGACTGATACTAAAAGTAGAGTCATGCTCATGAGCAGGGTAGGGTTCTAATTAGAAACATTAGGGGTACCGGACCTAAGAAGTAGGGTTAAGGTTAAAACATTGTTAGAAGTAGTTAGGGTTAGGAACCTCGGTTACAGGGTTAAAGTTGGGGGGGGGGGGGGGGGGGGGGGGGTAGGGACGTACAAAACCTGGGATGCATTCAATATTGGACGAACCTGCCCGGAGACGCATAAATTCAGGAACGCATATTGGTCATTTTGGACATCCCAGATGATTCCTGGCCTTAACAACGGAGGTCTTGGTCCTTTCTCTTGGCAGTGGGCTCAACGTCACATATTGCTTTCACGTCTTGCCCTGCAGTGATTCGAACTACCAGTGGTGGAAGAACAGGGAGTTATAGAACATGGAGTACTTTAGAATGAGAACGAAGAAATGCCGTCTGTGTGTGTGTGTGTCTGTCTGTGTGTGTGTGTTGTCCGTGGTCAAAGTGTGTTCCACTCGCTCCAGACAAAACTACTAGACCGATCTTTCTGAAAATTTGTAGGTATGTTCATTATGGGCCACGGATGATGCACGATGTTGCAGTTTACCGTTATATCCGTTACTAACGGCTGTAACGGCCTGTAACGCTTCTTCTTCTTTAAGGAATATCTCAGAACGTACTTGGCCGATCTTTGTAAAAATGAGCAGGTACATTCATTATGGGTCACGGATGATGCCTAATGCTTTAGTTTACCCCGTTATAGCCGTTACTAACGGCTGAAACGGCCTGTAACGGTTTTTCTTCTTTATGGAATATCTCAGAGAGTACTTGGCCGATCTTTCTGAAAATTTGTAGGTATGTTCATTATGGGTCACGAATAATGCCCGATGTGTTAGACAACCGTTATAGCCGTTACTAACGGCTGTAACGGCCTGTAACGGTTTTTCTTCTTTATGGAATATCTCAGAAAGTACTTGGCCGACCTTTATGAAAATTAGCAGGCATGTTCATTATGGATCACAGATGATGCCCGATGTTTTAGTTTACTCCGTTATAGCCGTTACTAACGGCTGTAACGGCCTGTAACGGTTTTTCTTCTTTATGGAATATCTCAGAAAGTACTTGGCCTATCTTTCTGAAAATGTGTAGGTATGTTCATTAAAGGTCACGGATGATGCCCGGTGTTTTACTTTCCCGTTATAAGCGTTACTAACGTCTGTAACGGCATGTAGCGGTTTTTCTTCTTTATGGAATATCTCAGAAAGTACGTGGCCGATCTTTCTGAAAATTTGTAGGTATGTTCATCATGGGCTTCGGATGATGCCCGATGTTTTAGTTTACCCGTTATAGCCGTTACTAATGGCTGTAACGGCCTGTATCGGTTTTTCTTCTTTATGGCATATCTCAGAAAGTACTTGGCCGATCTTTGTGAAAATTAGCAGGTACATTCATTATGGGTCACGGATGATGCCTGATGTTTTAGTTTACCCCGTTATAGCCGTTACTAACGGCTGTAACGGCCTGTATAGGTTTTTCTTCTTTATGGAATATCTCAGAAAGTACTTGGCCCATCTTTCTGAAATTTTGTTGGTATGTTCACTATGGGTCGTGGATGATGCTCGATGTTTTATTTGACCAGAATAGCCGTTACTTTCGGTAAAACGGCCCAACACGGTTTTTCTTCTGTATGGAATATCTAAGAAAGTACTTGGCCGATTTATAAGCAGTTTGGATGATTTTATGACAAATCGGAGCTTCTTTCCATATGTAAGTGATGTAACGCTAAAAATCGATTAAACAAGTTAAAAACGGTTATTTCCTATATATAGGTGGATTTTAATGAAATTTAGTACACAGAAAGGTTGTCACACACAAATGGCACTTCATATAGTGTTTCAAAATTTGACCGTTAAAAACCGTTATTCTTGACATATTGCCCGATCTGTATGAAATTGGGCAGGTACATAGGCTTTAGCCCAGTGAGGACTAAAATACCAGTTTCAAAAGTGCACATCGGTTAAATAACCGTAAAAACCGTTATTTTGCCGTTATTTATCTCAGAAAGTACTTGGCCGATTTATAAGCGATTTGGAAAACTGGGAGTACGTTCATATGCTTTGCATCTTGTTTTGTTCTCTACAATCTCCTACTTGGGTTACAGAAAAGGTGTGTTAGACGGAGGGCGTGGAAAGAAGCAGATGTGAGTCAATGTTATGTGCCTCAAGCAAACTCTTCAGCTCAGATGTTCCGTCAGAGTATCAACCGAACTTCCTAGGACACAGAGATCAACAACAAAAAAACGGCGATCGAGTAGATGCCTACCACACATCCCTTCTTCTCCCCTTAACCCGTCTCCCATTTCCTCTATCCCCCCCCCCCATTCCCCCCCCCCCCAGCCCTCTTCACTAGCACCACAAAGCAAGCTGTTGACTGGAACTCACAGGGGTGGGGTGGGGGTGGGGTGGGGGAGTAGAAATGAGGATGTTCCAGACATACGAAGCCTTGTTGAGGAGAGCCAGGCCTACCGGTACCCTCTTCACTGGAGAGGCAAACACGGAACTGACCCAAACACGAGCCGAGACAGTTGGGGGACCGCCCAAGGTCTACGTTCCTCAAGAGGCCAAAGAGCCCCACGCCAAGTCAACAGCGTGTTGATGATAAACAAACACGTTGATATTGATATGGAAACACTTCCAAATCCCCAGTGGGTGACCAGTCAATACTCGCCACAGATAGCTACACCACACACACACACACACACACACACACACACACACACACACACACACACACACACACGCACGCACGCACGCACGCACGCACGCACGCACACACAGACACAGACACACACCACACACACACACCACACACACACACACACACACACACACACACACACACACACACGCACACACACACACACACACTGTACTTGGAGGAAATCCAATAGCCCTGTTCAAATTTGAACAGACATTTCACATTCCTACTTGCCACGGCTTACCCAATGAAACATTTTCCGATGCTTACAAACATAAATATGGGTACATAATATGCATACATGCATGCATTTGCGTGACCGTCTACACACACACACACACAAAAGCACGCAAATACATAGACGCGCTTGCGCGCGCGGGCACGCGCGCACACACACACACACACACACACACACACACACACACACACACGCACAGACACACACACACACACACACACATACACACACGCTGCGCGCGCGCGCTAAGAGAGAGAGAGAGAGAGAGAGAGAAGAGAGAGAGAGAGAGAGAGAGGAGAGAGAGAGAGAGAGAGAGAGAGAGAGAGAGAGAGAGAGAGAGGAGAGAGAGAGAGAGGAGAGTTTACTGAATATCGGGAAAGGGCCATAATTCGACAACCCTCAGGGAATGGGAGCTGGAATGGATGGGATAGGGGTTAGGGGAATGGTGAAAGGCTTGAGCATGTATCATCACATGTTTTAAAGATAAGTACGAAATCAATCACTGCAATATATTCAACCTGAAGGAAACCGACAAGACTGTAAGCAGAAAATATTGGGAGGGGGGGGGGGGGGGGGATAGACAGTTTATGATTTAGACGCGTGACCCTGTTGAAAACGCTCGTTCAATAGTGTAGACAAGATCCCCGAAACGCTGTCTTTTTCCAAATAACATTTTGTTTGCCTTATGTCTGAAGGAGATGGGGTATTTAGGCAAGCGAAGAAGGTGTAAATGAAGTCTTGTCTCAAGAGGTCTGTACACGGCGCAAATATGTATTAAGCTGTTCTCTTTTTTTTTCAATCTTTTTACTGTATTTGCACCGAAATGACAGCTCAATCTAAAGACTGTTCCTGTGACTAACATGAAATCAAACATATTACATCGGGATCTGAAGCACTGCATCGATATTACTAAAAGAGATGCCATTTTCACAGATACAGTTTCGAACAGCAGGTGAAAAAAATACCTTTTTCAGTCCCTAACAATGCTAGCCTTCTCTTCAACAAATAGTTCTACCAACCGTTGCTTATCTAGAAATAATGCATATTATCAGCATTCTGTGGTGGCCAATTCAAATTCAATCCAGTTTCACATAATAATTTGATAATATCAGACACACAGGTTTGTTTGTGTTTTTTTTTAAATGCAAGAATCAAATGCATTTCATACGCCTGACAAGACTGTTGGTAATGGCCATCATAAGTATATTAAACTGGATGGCGTAACTAATTGCGCGAATCTAGGATTTAATGAACATTGGAAAAATTCCAAGGTTTCCAGAATTCATTATATTTAGTGTTTTCAGAGGATCTCCTCGAAGATGTTTGCATACCGTCAAATAAAGCGCTCCTTACCAGTTGACAACGTTTTGTCCTCTTATTGTGGTGAATTTGGAAATATCGGATTGTGTTGTAACATAACAGGCTTGGGTA
>CM031608.1:58374384-58384384 GCA_018398815.1 Conus ventricosus
TTGTTTGATGACCCTTACTACAGACGAAAAGAGAATTTTAAAAATTTTAAAAGCTGGTAAAAAGCCCGGGACCAGATAAAATAAAAAGTGAAATGATAAAAAATGCAAGGGGATATGGTTTGATTTTGTTTTTTCTTTATTTAACCATTTGTTTAATCAGGATTTTTTCCCCCTGTCGTGGTAAAAAGCCCTTTTATTGTCCCCATCCATAAAAAAGAGCCCCAAAAAACCGGGACAATTATAGAGGTGAGCTCTCACAAGTATAATTAGTAAAGTATTACTCATGTTTTGAATAAAAGTTTGACACAATGGGCTGAAAAAGAGGGGAAAAATTTGGGGGAGAGCAGGGGGGGGGTTTCGGGTAAAGGAAGTACAGTTGATCTATTTTCAATATGCTTTAGCCCCAAAAGTGCTTAAAAAAAATACTAAACTGTATGTTGTTTTTGTTGTTTTAAAAAAGGGTTTTTGGATTTGTTAATAAAAAATGTGTTGTGGCGTTTTAGAAAACAGGGTTAAAGGAAAATTGTACTATGCTTTTGTGGTGGATAATTCAGTTTTAGCTTTTTCGTGAAAAAGGATTTAGTGAATTTTCAATTGTCTGAGGTGTAAGAAAGGTTTTTAAAGGGCCCCTAAAATGTTTGCTTTTTTTTTAAAAAGAGATGCTTTTAAATGTCCTAAAAAGGGAAAAATGGTTTAAAAAGTTGTTGCAGGTGCTGGGAAAAGTTTATCCTTTATTTTTCAGATGATTTAATCTTGTTCTAGTCTGTTTTTGGGTTTTCCAAAATCAAATTATGTTTTTTAAAAAATGAAAGTTTGCTTAATTAAGTGTTAACTAGAAAACAAACATTTTTGTCTTTTTATGGGTGGTTATTTCCAGTATGAAAAGTGGTGGGTTTGGAAGGGTGTGAAGTAAAAAACCATAGTTACAAAATATTTTGGGGGTTATTTCAACTGTTTAAGTTAAAAAAGGGGTGGCGTGAAAATGGCAAAAAAAGGGTAAGAAGGGGGTTGTAGAAATTCTAAGATGCAAAAAAAAGATTAAAAATTTACCTTCTTTGTTTGGAAACTATTTGAAACCCCAAAAAGCGCTTGCTGAAATTTGCTGCAGAAGTTTGGGGATTTGAAGAAAAATTTTGGGAAAAGGAGAAGGTTTTCAAATGGTATTTTTAAAAGTTCATGAAAAATTTTTCCCCTGATTCATCAAACCATGGCTATGGTGATTCTGGAAGATATCTTTTTTTTTTTTCAAAGTTTTAAAAACTTTAAGTATTGGTTAAAATTACACAATTTTCCAACGTCAAGGTATGTAGACAAGATATAATATGCTATATTTTCAATGGAAAGTGGACATGCAAAATGGGTTGTAAAATAAAAAAAGTGAAAATTTAATGGGTTTGGATTGTGTGGTTAGCAAAAAGGTAGGGACGAAAGGACATTTAGTCAGAATTTAAGGCGCTTGATTTTGCCTGTACAAACAAATTGGATTCAAAAAATGGAAGAAAATGCTTATTCATGGTTTTATTCCTTTAAAGCATTTTCAGCCGGAAAGTTTTTGAAAACTGTTTCTAATAAATGGCATAAAAGGGATATTGGCCGATTTAGAAGCGGCCCTTTTTCAAGCAAAAGAAAATGGTTTTGCAATGAAATTTTTGTGAGTTTTGTGTGTTGTGTCAGATAACAGTCAGGGGATGGGAAGAAGCACTTTTTATTTCAATGTAAGGATTGAAGGATAAAAGGGAAAAAATCAAAAATGTTTTAATTTGAGCCCAAAAATCATTTTAACTTTGATTGAATATTATCTTTGATGAGGAAAAAATTTTTTCGTTGTTTGCTAAATATATTGCTGAATGTTTGATATCAGAGAGAAAAAAATGTCTGTTTCTGTTTTCCTGGGGGAAGTGCTTTGGTTTTCATATTTCATAGCTGGTCATTTAGGCCAGTTTGGTGATCTTTTGTTTGACGTTAAAATTTATTATTCCAGAGAGCATACCGGGAATATGTTTGTAAAGAATATAATTTTTTTTTTCATAAATTCTTGGCTGCATTAAAAGGGGGTAGCCCCCCTTTACATGAAACGTATTTTGTCTTGTCATTAAAACGATTCTGAGCGTTGAAGGTCTCTCTTTCTCTCTCTCCCTTCTCTCTCTCTCTCTCTCTCTCTCTCTCTTTTCTCTCTTCCGCATTGATCAACTAAAAACACCCTATTTATTTTGTCCATAGTCTGAAACTCTTTCCCAATAGTTGCAAGTATAAAGTCACTAAAAAAATGTCAAAACGTAAACTCTTCGGAGTCCATGATTTGAAAACCCCGTGAAATCACGTTTCAACAATTGAACCTTTTTTTTTTTAAAAACCCTTACCCCCCTCCTGTTTGCTACTTTAAATTTCTCTTCTTCTCTCTCTCTTTTTCCTCCTCTCCTCTCTTTTCCTCTCTCTCTCTCTTCTTCTTTTCCCTCCTCCTCTCTCTCTTCTTTTCGTTAGGAAAAAAGAAAATGCACACAAACACACACACAAACCCCACACCAACACAACACACAACCACACACCACACACACACAAACACCACACCAACACACAACACCCCAAACCCACACACACCACACACACAAAAAATTTTGGAACTCATTTCAAACGTTGGGGAAAGAAAGAAATTCTTTTGTTATGCAGTCCCGGGAATGAAATGAAACCCTATTAAAGGGGAAAAAGAATAGTTGCCCCTAAAATGGGGTGAAATGATAGAGTTTTTTTCCCCACAGCAAGGGTTTTGGAGGCCAGGGAAGGAGTGCAAAACCAAACCCTCCAAAAACAAAATCTTTTTGGAAAGAAAGTTGAAAATTTTTGATATTTGTTTAATTAAACGAACTGTGACTGATTGACTTTGGCGTATGAATATTTTTATTGTCCAAACTAATAGGAAGCTTTTTTCCTTTCCCAAAAAAAAATTTTTTTTGAATTCGTTTATTTCATGTTGCATTTGTTTTACTTCGAATTGTTTCGGTACTGTAAATAGATTTTTGTGGACCAATACTGTTGACAAAAGTGTAGAGAAAGTGTTTCCTTGTATCAAGGCAACGAAGTATTACAAAACATGGGATATCAGGAATGTGACTGATTTCACAGTTTACAAACATTGTTTATTTGGAGTAACGCAAAGGATACTCGGTTTAGTCTGAGACTTTGACATTGCTCTTTGGATCATTGTTATGATCTTGATGGTTTAATTTCCAGTTAAAGTTGGGTTATTACATCATTTGTAGACATTGTCCTTTTGGTACCAAAACAATTGCAGGATTGCATCGTCAAGTTGTCCTTTGGTACAAAACCAATTGCAGGATTGCATCGTCAAGTTGTCCTTTTGGTACAAACCAATGCAGGATTGCATCGTCAAGTTGTCCTTTTGGTACCAAAACCAATTGCAGGATTGCATCGTACAAGTTGTCCTTTTGGTACCAAAAACAATTGCAGGATTGCATCGTCAAGTTAATGGTAAAATCAGGACAACAGAACATGGAAACTCAATTTAGATTTTAATAAATTAACCTTTTTGTGTTCAGAAAGGGAGATATTTCAGCGGCTAGAGAGAGAGAGAGGAGAGCCGAATGAATGATGGTGCAATGTTGAGCATTTATGAAAAAAGAAAAAAAAAAGAAAGGAAAGAAAAAAAACGGATTTATCCTTCTGCACGTCAGAGCTGTACGTCTGCATGTAAAGAATTTGCAAGTAAAGCGAGTAATGCATTCGTGGCCCTTACGAAAAGATTCAACGCATGGATTATAATTCGCGAGGCTTCTTTTTGAAGATATTTAACACGCAAACACACAAACTACTTTTCTTTGCTGGATTGAAATCCAAGGCTTGGAGAATAGACCTGTAATTGTGCAACGGTACATTCATTTCCTTGAAAAACAGGTTTTAACCGTGGATAATCACATTGCTGATAATTTGGTGCGTTGAAACACTATATCGACCTCTCTCTCTCTCTCTCTCTCTTCTCTCTCTTCCTCTCTCTCTCTCTCTCTCTCTCTCCTCTCTCTCTCTCTCTCTCCCCTTCATACACACACACACACACACACACACACACACACACACACACACACACACACACACACACGCGCGCGCACACACAAACTAACTCTTTCTCTTCTCTCGCTCTCTCTCTCTCTCTCTCTCTCTCTCTCTCTCTCTCTATCTCTCTCTCTCTCTCTCTCTCTCTCTCTCCTCTCTCTCTTCGCCCCCCCCCCCCAGCCCCACGGTCCCTCTTAGACACACACACACACACACACACACACACACACACACCACACACCACACACACACACACTCACACACAACAACACAACACAACACACACACACACACACACACACTACGCACAGTTTTTGCCGTATCAAAAAGAAAGAAAGAAAATAAAGAGGGCTCTCTGTAGACGAGCTACCCAGCTTCAGCTGTCACGCGACCATCATATTGATCTCATTGGGGTGATTTCAGGCGCGGTAACAAGGTGAGGCTGACATTCAGGTATCCAGGTTCTAAAAGAAGGGAACAGAAACTAAGACAGAAAATTACACTTTTTTTCTTGTGCAGTGTTTCTTGTACTATTTTAGCTGCTGATGTTACGCTTTGCTGAGAGAGTCTATGTATAGGTGCTGATTGGAAACAATGTCGCCTATTTCTTTAGTTCGCTTTTCTTTTTCTATTTCTTAGTCGTACATACAATGTTATACTTAATTCCTGTATCTTAATCAAGAATTTAATGATTCATTTCGATAAGTGGTATGCCTTTCTTCTGAGAATTGTGCCAGTTTTGTACAATGATTAAGTCTGACTGGATTTGTATACTAGGCATTGATGCATTACTAGTCTCACACAGATCTTGTCAAATCACAGCAGCAATTATTTAATTTAAGATACTTCTCTGTGTTCATTTCAAATACTTTGCTTTTTGAAGAAAGCATGCGTCGTGAGTACCCCAGATTAACATTTTATATGATTTTTTTTTATAACCGCTGCCACAAAAAGGACCCAAAATGGCCCACCAGCAATATTTGTAAAGGTTAATAACTTCGATGTTAATTGTGATACATTTTTCTGTTTCTTTTAATGGCTTTTTGTTGTCATTAGCTTTGTTTACATACGTAGGTTTGTTTACTGTGAATATGTTTTTTCCTCAGAATTTTCTTTGCTGAAGGTTCCGTCATAAGTGTGGTTTTAATGCATAATTACTCACTCTTATTCCATGATTTCAAAGTTACAGACCAGTCCGTCTATTAAATCAAAAGACAGTCACAGGAAGACAGAAGGTGCCGTGTTTAGACTTTTATCTTTACAAACAATTCAGTGGTAACATTTTCTCAATGTGCGAGTAACATGGAAGAGTGTTGGGCTATCTTTAGGTACAATCTACAACCATACATTCCATACATGACCTTTATTAGCACATACAGCATTTAGATCCGTTTTATTTTCCCAAAATATGATATGGAATGAGTATAGTTGTTGAAGGGTCAAATTACTGAATCAAAATCAGTTTTGGGTCAAAAGTTCACTCTGGCCTTTTTAGTACGTTAAATCAGAATCTCGTCGTAAGAAATCCATTTTTATACAACTCGGTGTCTTTAGATGTGGCCTACTGTAGTCTACCAGAGACTTAATACATTTCAAACTTCCTGTCGAAATATGTGCACGCCAACGCATTTAGCAACCATTACCAGTATAATGGCGGACTTTAAGAAGCCGATTGATTTCTCCTTTATTCTTAAAGTAGCCGCCACATTTTTCAAGATATCTTATCTTGTAGATAGGGCAGCGCACACACCTTTCTTTCGCATGATGAAACACTGTAATGCCTGTAATTCCAAAACCGATGCTGATTACGGCTCCCATTCGCCTAGCACAAAACCAGAAGCAGGTCCCACAGAACAACGAGAGGCAGAGGCTTGAGGCTTTCTCCACATTTTGTGTGTCTCGTGTCTGGATTTGTGCTTGGCGATTTGGTACCGTGAAGCAGATTACTTTAGACTAATCATCACGTAATTGACTCGCCGTGGGATTACATGATGCATTGTTGTTTTCATTGCTTGCATCTTCCCCCATCTCATTTAAAACTTCCTTCTATCTCAGCTAAGGTCATACGGCCACTGGGCAAGTCGGTTTTATTTCATCCATCTGATGTAACAAAGAATGGGGAACGTTTCATAGTCACTGGATCAAGGGGGGAGCAGCCTGAATTATTTTGGATAAAGCTGTCGTGACTACGAAGTTGCATTATAGAATGAAAGGAATCCAGTACAATGTATCGGCAGAACTTCGTGGGATTTAATGACTATGGCAATCAACTTTCTGCCGTTATATATAGTAGTAGTGTATTAGAGATGATCGAAGTGGGCAAACTGAAATTCAAACAGAAACAATAGTACCAATTCATTTGTTTCACTCACATTGATTTGTATGAACTAGCTTTTGAAGACTTTGAGTGGACTGGGTAATTGTGACGAAGAAAGCATGTGCATAGATGCATGTGCATATGAGGTATATGATACAACAATGAATGTGCTCTCTGAAGGAAGATTCCCTCTCATCCCCCTTCCCCTTCTAAACACAAGTCTGTATCTCAAATTTTAGTATTCTAACTGGGACGAATGTTGACATTTGTCCCATTCGCTATCTGAAGATGAAAGGTATTTTGGCTCAGGTTTTATCATCACTTTGGTATGTTATGGTGTCAAATTAATGTTGTTTAGGTTCGTTTTATTGTTAAAGCTGCAGGTCTTCTTTGTTTATATATGCAGAAAAAAGATAACGTGTGCCAACAAAATCAAAGCAGACTAAGGCATCACTTTATTATTTTTTTATTAAATCATTTCTAGATTTGTTTGTTTATTTACGTATGCATTTCTTGTAATTTTAATTATTTAATCTTCTATTATTCAATCATCTTATATTTTTGAATTATTTATTCATTTATTCATCTATCTTTCTATCTATCTATCTATCTATCTATCTATCTATCTATCTATCTATCTATCTATCTATCTATCTATCTTCATCTATCTATCTATCTATCTATTTTTTCTTAATTTACTTCAGATAAAAAAAAAACCTTGTCTACAATTCTACAAGTATTTTCAGAGCCACATATGGTACTAATACTTTCTGTCACAAACCTATTGCAATGTTTAGTAGTTTGTGTTTTGTTTTCTTTGTGGTCAGATTATGTTTTACATGAACGTGTACATCAGCTGCATTTGTATGTGCACACGTCAATGTGAGTGGTATTTCCATTTTTATTTTGAAACATGATTTTTTGAAAATATAATCTTCAACGCAAGAGGGGCTGAGAAATATTCTTTTGTACATTTGCACCTCTGGTAACTGCCACTACTTACTGTTTTCTTTACGTTTTCGGTTTAGAAAACAAGTATTCTGGTGCATGTATAATCAATCAAACTCAGTCAAAACGATTGGACTCAGTTCTAACATCCCTATCATTAGACATTATAGAAGAAAATTGTTCCCGTCATAACGACCATTATCAAAGATTGTCATCTCCGGTACTTTCCCCTGAGGTTTCTTGGGAAAAAAGCATCAATTAAATTTATTTTCAAAAACCTACGCTTGACCCTGAGAAACTGTCTTTAATCTGCCCATCATGTCTTTAATCTGCCCTCATGCTTTAATCTGCCCTCATGTCTTTTAATCTGCCCTCAGTCTTTATCTGCCTCATGTCTTTAATCTGCCTAATGTCTTTAATCTGCCTCATGTCTTTAATCTGCCTAATGTCTTTAATCTGCCCTCATGTCTTAATCTGCCCTAAGTCTTTAATCTGCCCTCATGTCTGTAATCTGCCCTAATGTCTTTAATCTGCCCTCATGTCTTTAACTACCCTAATGTCTTTAATCTGCCCTATGTCTTTAATCTGCCCTAATGTCTTTAATCTGCCCTCATGTCTTTAATCTGCCCTAAATGTCTTTAATCTGCCCTCATGTCTTTAATCTGCCCTTATGTCTTTATTGCCCTCATGTCAAAACGATATGGATTTGTGATTCAGCCACATCACTATAATGCAAGAAGATTTTTTTTCATTCAGTCCTATCTGACAAACTAATTGAATCATACTGTAGTATCCCAGTCCATATCAAACCCCGTCTCTTCTCAGTTTGGTCTCTATATGTTCATACTGGTCCTTTCTTAACACACGAACACATCTACAAGATATTGTGAAGATATTTCATTTCGGATAATAGTTTTACAAATCACGCTCAGGTGTATGATTCAGCACACCCGGAATGCCTCGTTTCCTTGACTGTTAACGTTAGTGGGATGCTTTGCAGACATCAGACTCTGAACCATGCAAACCAAACTGCAGTTACATAGAATTGAAACAGAAGGAAGCTCTGAACACAAAGCAATACCTGCACTCATTTCAGTTGGTCAAAATCAAATTCCTTTTTCTTATTCACTTTGCAACCTAGGTGTTCAGGCTTGACTATAAGCTGTCTGTGAACGAACAAGGTAAGAACATGAGCGAACAAGGTAAGAACATCTTTTAAAAACAGTTATCTGGAACTTCGCGAATTGGACAGGTTCATGGCGGGATCCAACGTCCTGTCAGAGAGATACCAGTTGCCTTACTCGTTCCCTCTTAGCCTACTTACTGTGATGCCCTTTTTGACGATTCTCTTGAAAAAGCAAAGTTATGAATAAGTAAAAACAATAATGAATTTGCGTTGTTCGGTTATTTCACAAAGCACTAAGGCAGACTAACATCACTCCTCTTCTGTTTGAACCCCACTGGCCGCCGATCTACCAGAGAATAGAATGCATTCCAGGTTCCATCTGTTACACTATGCTTACAGATTCTGCTCCATGCTATCTTTCTGATATACTTTGAATCTACAGTTCAGCTTGTTCCCTGTTGGGATTCGCAACATCTATCAGTATTATATCGGTTCCTAAACGCAGGACAAAACAATGCGGACAGCGTGAGCTTTTTCCATGGTTGGACCGATTACTTAGGACAAAGTTTCTCACTCTTTTAGCCATGTGCCATATTACTTCCAGGTTACCAAATCCCTGGATGTATTGTTCTCAGACAGCCTATTCTAACTTAAATCCGTCCCCACCATACTGACATGTACGACCCGCGTCTTCGTGCGGTCTTCTGGCACTCTGTGTGTGTGTGTGTGTGTGTGTGTGTGTGTGTGTGTGTGTGTGTGTGTGTGTGTGTTGTGTGTGTGTGTGTGTGTGTGTGACAGAACACATATAAATGCAAAGAAGTTCTCTGTGTGTAGGAAAACAGACTGTAAGACAGTTATGCGTGCATATTATCACGAACGGTAGATGATAAGATCAAAAAAGAAAGTAAATCAAATTAAGGAATGTTTTTGTGCTGGGCAAAAAAAAAAGGAAAAAAATAAAGAAGTTTACAATATGATTTGAACTTAACAGGAGAATTTTTTTTTTCTCTAAGGAAGGTCATATGATTAGCTTCAAATAAAAGAAGAATAAAACTAGAAGAAAAGTGTAGATTGATATTTCATGTGTTTCATGTATTGCATGTAACTGGCATATAACAAGCCTCCACTGCCCACCACAAACCCAAATGTTCAAATCAGGCATTTCCAAAAAACAAACATCAAATTAACTCACATTTTTTGTCTCTGGCCTGTCGTTTTTGAATTCGTGTCGTGTATATAAATTCACACGTGAGTCAATAAGCCTTGACACTGGTTATTGTCAACTCCAGAGTTCGGTTTGTTTCCCCTTTTTTGTGAATTTTAATGAACATAGCCACACCGCATCCAACGGAGGAAGATTCCAAATCCTGTAACGTGTTTGCGGATATTGGAAGAAGCTGAAATCGTTCGTTCGTTCGTTCGTGTGTGTGTGTGTGTGTGTGTGTGTGTGTGTGTGTGTGTGTGTGTGTGTGTGTGCGTGCGTGCGTGCGTGCGTGCGTGCGTGCGTGCGTGCGTGCGTGCGTGCGTGCGTGCTGCGTGCGGCG
>CM031608.1:58391912-58401912 GCA_018398815.1 Conus ventricosus
CACACACACCCCCAAAACACACAACCACACACACCACACACCACCACCCCCAAACGCCGCACGCACCCCCCCGCCCCCCCCCCCCCCCCCCCCCCCCCCCCCCCCACACACACAACACACACACATGCTGGACTTGCTGAAACTCCATCGACCCCAAATTCCCACTTTTGCTCCCACCTCTCCTCTCTGAAGACACCATTATTTTCAGATCTTGGAATGCTGTAAGGATGGAGGAACGACTCTTAGGACCTTGTGCAGAGCTGAAGGAGAGAATGAGAGGTGTGGAAAGGGAGAAGAATGAGAAGCGGCACACAAGGAAAAAGAGGAGAGAGGGTTGAGAGGAGGGGATAGGCATGAGAGTGTTGTGTGGATATGGCAAAATGAGGAGGAAGAAATTATAGCATCTTAGATAGATAGATTAGATAGATAGATAGATAGCTAGATAGATAGATAGTAGATAGATAGATAGTTAGGTAGATAGATAGATAGATAGTAGATAGATAGATAGATAGATAGATAGATAGATAGATAGATAGATAGATAGATAGATAGATAGATAGATAGATAAACGGACTAGGAAAAATGGGTTTTATTGGAAAAAAAAATAGAGAAAGTAACATCTTAAATGTGAATGAACGAGGGAGAGATGTCTTGCGATTTGAAGCTATGATGAGATGAGGGAGCGGGACCTGACTAGGAAGAAGGACGGGGAGGAGGGGGGGGGGGGTGGGCGCAGAATGTCAATAGATAACAGAATTCATCAAGGTTCATCAGACAACAGGGAACATCAAAGTTCACCATATATTAGAGTTCATCAAAACACATCACATCATAAATCATCAAAATTCATAAGAAAACAGAGTTCATTAAAAAAAAAAATCATCAGATGACGGAGATCAT
Organism: Conus ventricosus; assembly: GCA_018398815.1. Taxonomy (NCBI): domain Eukaryota; kingdom Metazoa; phylum Mollusca; class Gastropoda; order Neogastropoda; family Conidae; genus Conus; species Conus ventricosus. The sequence continues at coordinate 58,392,813 of CM031608.1, forward strand.
AAACAGCTCATTAGACAAGAAAAATCATAAATTATCCGGTACATGACTGAGATCATGAAAGTCCATCAGATAAAAAAAGATACTCAAAGCTCAATAGATAACAGAGATCACCAAACGTATCAGATTACCAGGGGTCATTAATGGACTAGAACACCAAGGTTGGTTACATCAAAATATTGTTATGCTCTGCAAAGTTATGCAGGGATTGTCTTCAGTTGTGACAAGCTCCTAGCATAACATATCAGTCTCCCAAATCCCCCGAAGTCGGAGTGTGGCAGCCCACGTGCGGGGTAATCAAAAACGGTCACACACGTAATGTTCTTATCCCCAGCAGATGCATTTGTACCATTGTGTTCAAGTACTTCGGCGGGTTTGGATGATCCCTGGAGTCTTTTAGCCAGGGTACGACAACAACAACAACAACATTAAAGCTCTTCAGATAAAAGACATCATCAAAGCTCATTAGATACCATATCATCAAAGCTTTTGTGACAACAGAGACCCGCAAAGTTCGTCAGACGGCAGTAATAGTCAAAGCTTATCAGATAACACAGACCATCAAAGATCGTCAGAGAACGAGGAATCGGCCAATCACATGAGATAACGGAGACCAACGGCATTCATCCAATCTTGAGAATACTTAAGTTCATCGGATGGCAAACTATCGTCTAACAATGTTAATCAAACCTCTCCAGATATCATGGATTATCAAAAACTTATCAGATGACGAAGAACATCAAAGTTCCTCAGATATTAGGGTCCAATAAAGCTCGTCAGATAACAGATCCTATAAGCTCGTCAGATAACAGATCCTATAAGCTCGTCAGATAACAGATCCTATAAGCTCGTCAGATAACAGATCCTATAAGCTCGTCAGATAACAGATCCTGTAAGCTCGTCAGATAACAGATCCTATAAGCTCGTCAGATAACAGATCCTATAAGCTCGTCAGATAACAGATCCTATAAGCTCGTCAGATAACAGATCCTATAAGCTCGTCAGATAACAGATCCTATAAGCCGTCAGATAACAGATCCTATAAGCTCGTCAGATAACAGATCCTATAAGCTCGCCTGATGACAACATTCTTCAAAGCTCTTCAGAGAACAGGAAGCAGCAAAGCTGTTGAGATAGCAGGAATCTTCAACGCTCATCAGATAGCAGGAATCTTCAACGCTCATCAGATAGCAGGAATCTTCAAACGCTCATCAGATAGCAGGAATCTTCAACGCTCATCAGATAGCAGGAATCGTCAACGCTCATCAGATAGCAGAAATCGTAAAAGCTTTTCAGATAAAATTTAATTTAAAGTCATCTTTAAAAAAGGGTTTAATGCTCCCCAAAAAAACAGAAGGCACTAAAGCTGTCAATACCAACGCATTAAAGCCCGTCAGATAACAAAAAATAAATAAAGTTTCACAGATAACAGAGATCATACAGCAAGCTGTAGCACCAGAATCACTAAGCTCCCCAATAACAGAGATGGGTAAAGTCGTCAAAAATGAATCTTTAAAGCTCGCACATACCAGAGCTTTTAAAAGCTCATAAATAACAGATATCAGTTACACCGTCGATAGCGAGTCAGTTAAACTCGTCGATACTGAACCATTAAAGCTGTCAATACCAGAGTCATTAAACCATCAGATAACGATACAGTTACACTCGAATAACGAGTATTAAGCCGTTAGAGAAAAAGGATCAGAAAATGTCAGATGACAGAGTCATTAAAGCCGTCAGAAAAACAGATCATAAAGCTCATCGTAACGAACCTCGGACCACCGGGGGTTTTGGGAAATGCTTTACTCAAAATTGTTCTTAAGGAGCATGTCGTTATAATTCTGAAAAATTTTCGATCCAAAAGCAATGCTAAATCTGGATCAGCAATATTTTTAAATGTTTTAAATTTGAGTTCATTAAATCAAGAAAAAAGTTTTGTTCGTTTTTTTTGGGAAAAAGCAACGATATTTTAGGGTTTTGTGGCCTGGTTTTGGGGATTTTCACCCCATGTTGAACCATGTAACACACTGGGTAATGACCTAAAAGAAGCTGGTAAAAAGTTCGGTAGTGATTTTTCTTTGAGACTAGATAGGTCAATGATTGTTTTTGAATTTGGTGTTACTTGGGGGGTGTTTGTAACGAGAAAATTTCAACACCTTATCTTTTTGGCCCCAAAAGGCTTTTTGTTTTTCAAAGACACTTTGAAGTCACCGAGTAAAACAATCTTTTTACTTTCAAAGGAAAAACGCGCCAATAGTAACAAATTATCAGCACTACTCTTTCTGCTGGGTTCCGATAGCCCCCCTTTAAAATGGATCGTGTTTGTTCAGTGTATTTGTACCCCACATGCTTTACGTCGCTTTTCTAGGGGGAAAGTTTTTTGGTTAGAGTTTCACTGACATCATAGAAACCTGTCTCTTTGTCTTTGTAGGGTCTTTCAAACGTTTTTAAAAAACCCGGGATGCTAATCTTTATCACTAATGTAGGTTTTAGCTTGTTCAGGGGGAACCCCAAAAGGGAAAGGGTTTTGGTGGATCGTTTCGGGGTCGAGATATCAGAGATCTTACGACTGCACATTGACATTTAAATGGAAAAAATTCCAGTCCACTCTCGGGGCCAAGAGTTGGTTTTGGGTCATTTTATGTCCTGAGTGCACAAGTAAAAAAAAAAACAAAAAAAAAGGGGGAAAGAAAGGACACGTACAAAAAAGAAAAATAAATAATAAAAACAACAAAAACAACAACAACAAAAACGCAACAATAAAAACAACAACAAAAAACAAGAAAAATCAATCAAACAAACGTAGATTAGGTCCCGCAGCAGTGGTTCGGAAATGGGTGAGGGAAATCACTTACAATTTTGTGCACTAAAACTAATTGCTGTGGGTTGTACAGGCGAAGTACTGCAAGACAAAAAGCACAATTCCTTATGTTGCCGCACAGAATCTCCAACTCATTGTGTCTGAACCCTTTTTAATGCTGAAATGATTAAATTGTCTATAGGCCAAAGTTGTTTGGACAAAATTTTTAATGCGTTGATTAGGGAGCGCTCCCCAAATCATCCCCCAAAAACGCGGTATAAGAAGTTTTTTTTTTTTTTTTTTAAAAAACACAATTTAGTCTGACTTCAGTGAAGGCAATATATTCTAGCCCACAGTTCGTCATTCTGAAAAGGGGGGCGAAATGCTTTGTAACCGAGTGGTTTGAAGTAAATGGTAGCCACAAAAATTTTTCAGCCAGCCACGGTGATCACTCCCAACAATAGATGCCGAGGAAAAGAAGTTATTATTGCTAAGAACATTGCACCACAAGTATACCCGAGATTAATTCCAGTCTGGAAAGGGAAGGATGAAGTTCACACACACACCCCCACAACCCACACCCACCAACACCACAACCACACACCCCACACAACCACACACACACACACACACAAACACACACCACACACCCCACACACACACACACAACACACTTTATCGGGGACTGTGCGTATAACCCCTTTTAGTTCCTAAAGGGTTTTTTGGGGATTTTTTTTTTGGGGGGGGGGAAACGGGGGAGGCGGGGGGGGGGGGGGGGGGGGGAGGACGTGGGGGTGTAAAAGGGATGACCTTAAAAAGACAGTCTTCGCATGAAGAAAGGCCACAGGCTTGTAGCGTCGCACTGTTCAGCAATGGCCTGTAGGGTTTAGTGGGGGAGGGAGGCCGTCGCGGGAAAGGGTCCCCGAAAGGGGCAGTGGGGGGGGACCGGTGCTCTGCGCGTTGGCTTGCAGAATACTGAAGGGGCCCGGCCATGAATCTGAGAAGCTGGGGTTCTAACAGGGGGGGCGGGGCCCTCTGTTGTACTGCTTGGCGCGCCCGCTAAAGTGTAGCGCTGGGAGGTTGAGCAGCGGGGCCGGAACATGGGGCTGATGGTGTGTTGGCGTTGTTTTTGTATTGACATCTCTGGCTTGCAGCAGGGGAGTCGTTGTAGAAAGGCCCAAAACCGTATTTGTGTTCCATGTAGTTTTAGAAACCCTTTGTGGTGGGGCTAGGGGAATTTTGTCATGTTTTTTCCTGGGGCACCCTCCCCTAGCAAAAAGGAATCTTTGTTGTCTACAAATATGCAACATTTTCCCCTGATCTGTCGAAGCTTTAGGGGGATTAACAAGGCTGGATTCATTAATTTGTCACCACATGCGGGGATGATGGCCGAGGCCACGACTGTTGCTTGGGGAAGGTCGTTTGACATGAGTAAAAGGGGGCCCTCCATTGGTTGTTGTATCTCTCCCCCTTTCAGTGTTGATTCCACATGCAAAAAAAACTCTAACCCAAAGGGCATTGGGGGAGGGTTCAAACCAGTGTTTTATGTCGAGACCCTGGACCCCACACACTGATTTCGGAATGATTTGAAGTACCTGTGTTATTTTTTGTGCATCCAGTTATGTATTGGGAATCCCTATAACAAACAGTCCGTCTGTTTTTCCCCAAAGGGTTTTTGGGGACAAAGGGGTGGGCTGGGGGTGGCTGTTTGTCTTTTGGGACATGGACAGGAAAGGATGATGATCAGGTGTATGGTGTGGACAAAACGTTTCTAACTGGGATGGAGTGAAGGGGCCTGTTAAATTGAGTGGGGCGGGACTGGCTGGAGACTGGTGTGCAGGGCAGGGAAGGGGGGGGGATGGTGGGAAAAGGGGTGGGTGCAAGGGGTTTTTTACTTGCGGGGTGGGGGCGGGTTTACCCCGGTGGTTGGGGAGAGAGAGAGAGGGAGAGGAGAGAGAGAGAAGAGAGGGGAAGAGAGAGAGAGAGAGAAGAGAAAGAGAGAGTTTTATCCCCCCGAAAAGGGGGGGGCGTTTAATGAAAAAAAATTCCCTTTTCCTTGTGTGTCCCCTTTTTTTTCTCTCCGATATCCCAAGTGTGTACCCCGGGTCTGTCTCATCCACCCCATTCCAAATCGACAGGGTTACCCCGTCTTCTTCCCCCCCCAGCTAACCTTCGGGTGTCCCAAGGTCTGTTCATCCACCCCATGTCAACTTATCTGTGTGTACCAGGGTTGTTCTCCCCCCATGTCTAAATCGTCTGTGGTACCCCGGTCTGTCTCAACACCCCCGGTCTAACTCTATCTGTGTGTACCCAGGGTCTATCTTATAACCCCATACCTTACTTTTCTGTGTGTACCAGGTTTTTTTCACCCTCCCCTTTAAACTCTTTTTTCGGGTTACCCGAGGGGCGTCTCATCCACCCATTCTAAATTATCTGTGTACCCAGGGTTTTTTTATCCCCCCCGTTAACTTATCTGTGTGACCCCGGGTTGTCTTATCCCCCCCATGTCTACTTGACCCTGTCTACCCCGTCTGTCTCATCCACCCAGTCTAACTCTATCTGTGTGTACCAGGGTTATCTTATCCACCCCTTTCCTTACTTTATTGTGTGTACCCATGGTTTGTCTATCCTCCCATGTCTAAAATCTGTCTGTTGTACCCGAGTTGTTCATCCCCCTTTGCTAAATCTATTGGTCCGGGTTTTCTCATCCACTCCATGTTACCTCGACAGTGGGGTACCCTCTGTCATCCACCCCCGTCTAATTTTTTGTGTGTACCCGGGGCTGTCCATCCACCCCCTGCAACTCTTCTGTGTGCCCCTGTTGTCTCATCCCTCCCATGTCTAACTTATCGTGTTACCCCGGCTGTCTAAACCCCCCAGTCTAACTCAAATTTTGTGTACCCCTAGGTCTGTCTCATCCACCCCATGTTTATTTTTGTTTACCCCGGGGTTTGTGCATCTACCCAAATTTTAACTTTGTGTTACCCCGGATTTTTCCCACCCTCCTATCCAGGTGTGTTTTGTGTGTGTGTGTGGGGTGTGGTGGTGTGGGTGTGTGTGTGTGTGTGTGTGTGTGTGTGTGTTGGGGTGTGCGGCGGGGGGTGCATGTGTGCGTGCGTGCGTGCGTGCGTGCGTGTGTGCGTGGTGTTTTGTGGTGTGTGTGGTGTGTGTGTTGGTGTGTTTGGTGTGTTTTTTTTTGATGTCTTATGCCCCTGAATGAGGATGGAAGACGAATCTCCCTGTGTGTCGGATGTTTGGGAGTGGGTTTTGTGTTTTACTAATTTCCAAATATCCCGGCCGGGGGGATGGTTTTTTGCGTGCCCCCAATCAAATCTGATCGTCCATTCTTATGTGGATTGCTTCCGCGCGCTCATTTCAATCGACCCCCTTTTATATTGTCGCCTTTTTGCCTTGGTTCATTGGGTATTTGCGTTAAATATCTCTCTCTTCTCTCTCTGTCTCTCTCTCTCTCTTCTCTTCTTTTCTCTCTCTCTCTTCTCCTGTCTCTCTCTTTCTCTCTCTCCCCCCTCTTTCTCTCTCTCTCTCCCTTTTCCCCTCTCTCTCTCTCTCTCTCTCTCTCTTCTCCCTCTCTCTCCTTCTCTCTCTCTCCCCCTCTCTCTGTGAATTATTTTGAATTTTTTTGTATTTTCTGTGTCCGGTTTGCATTAAAATTTCGTGAACATAGTTTCTGTCCTTTTTGCTGATGAAATTTTTCTTTTAACTTTTTTTTGATGTGTTTACATGCCCTCTAATTAATTTTAAAGCAAAATAAAAAAGTCAAAAATTTCATGGTAAATACCAGGCACTGTAATATGGCCTAGTAATTGTTTGGATGATGGTATTTGATGTTTATCGTCTGTCAAAACATTCTGAACTCTGCATCTCGCCAAAACAAACTTCTTTCCCTTCTCTTTGATTCCCGTGCACAGTCCCCAATCCTGCCCGCTCCCCCCCCCACCCCCCTTACCCCCCCTCCCCCTCGTGCCCCCCTTCCCTCTCCCCCCCCTTTGGATTTCCGTTTCAGGGGGATTACTATTTTTTAACATTTGTATGGTCAAGTTTTGTCAGGCAAATATACCCACATTTTTAGATTCATACATGCACTCTTTAACTTGAAAGGTGATTTGCACCCTCATACCTTGCGTATTGTGGATTTCCACAGCCCTCTCAGTCCCCAACAAGACAGGGAAAATCATCAAACCTGGATCTCCCCTTTCTTGGATATAAGTACAGGCGTTGCTGCCGTTTCCTCGGGACGAGAAAAATTTGTAGTCGTAAAGGAATAAATATTAAAAAAGGACAAAATTTTTTTCTTCTTGTAGAGTAAATGTATCTTCAAAACCCGCCGGCGAGTCGGCGAAGTCTCCACATTATGGTATATATGTTGAAAAACAACGACGGGTTAATGTAACAGGCCGTGGAAAAGTGGGGGTGACTCCCTTTCCCGTTGTATGTCGCTTACGAAAAGTAAATACAAAAAAAAGTTTAAAAACAAAGGAAAAAAATAAACTTTCAGAAGGATATAGTGTTCATAGAATTACGCTTCCATCTTTGTCGTGTTTATTTCTCAATCGAAATGAGGTATCTTCCCGTTTGACATCTCTTGCGTTTTCTTTTAAGCCCTGTTCGAAAGGGAAAACGATACACATAAAAATTTTCCCAATTTATAAAAACGAACATCGTCATTGCAGTGGAATAAAAGATAAAAAAAAGAAATGTTCATTAAAAAAAGGGAGGTTATAAAAAAAAAAAAAAAAAAAAAAGAAAAGAAAAAAATTTTTTAAAGAGATCCCAAAAAAAATATCTAAGGCATTTTACAAACTCCCCTGAGATAAGGCGACGTTTTTGTTGTGCACCAGTGAAATTACACGGAGCAAAAAAAAAGAAAAAAAACAGATACCAAAGAAGCTACTGGTCCGCCCCAAAAAATTTTTTCATCGTTGTTGTGAGCGAGCTATTGGAGTTCATGGCGATGTATACTTGTCAACCATGGGAAGTGGCCTATAAAATCAAATGAATGTGCCAACGAATTATTGTGTTAAAATGAAACTAAGTGTAAATATCAGAAAAAAATAAAGATTTGTGGAATCCACACGAAATGATTTATTGACATTCGGACAGATACCGAATGTATGTGAACTCCTGCGTTGCAGGTTTGTAGTGTGTGTTTAGACCTTTACTATCGTATGAGAGGGTGGGTGAAGGGAAGACGAGGGTTGTAGTAAGGGAAATATTTGAGGTTTAGATGGAACGCTCTGGAGATTGTTAATGATTATTGTAACCAAGATCTAACTTTGCAGTCAAGGAATGCACACAAAAACTATTTAACTACAAAACGTCAAAGAGCAGTAACAGTATAGATCAACTGAATCGTTACAAAGAAACGTAGGAAAGGGAAAGAACACCAGATAACAAAAAAAAGGGCAAGAAGATTCAACGAATTCTGTTGCAAGCCTCCGAGTTATAGGGATTCAAGAGATAGAAAAAAAAGTGCACATGTTAGCATGCAAAAGATTTGTGGAATCCACACGAAATGATTTATTGACATTCGGACAGATACCGAATGTATGTGAACTCCTGCGTTGCAGGTTTGTAGTGTGTGTTTAGACCTTTACTAATGAATATTGGCAGGTCGTATATACAGCTTATTTGATGCTGCTACTTACAGACAAAGGTGGCAAGGAATGCTGGCCCGTAAAAGTATAAGAAATGTCAGGTTTGGTTTATATATATAGTGTGTGTGTGTGTGTGGTGTGTGTGTGTGTGTGTGTGTGTGTGTGTGTGTTGTGTGTGTGTGTGTGTGTGTGTGTGAGCGAGAAGAGAGAGAGGAGAGAGAGAGAGAGAGAGAGAGAGAGAGAGAGAGAGAGAGAGGAGAGAGAGAGAGAGGAGAGAGAGAGAGGTTCATCCCCTCCAAATGGGGCTATGGCGTTTAATGAATAAAATTCTCCTTCTCCTTGTGTGTACCCAGGTTCTGTCTCATCCAGATATGCCTATCTCTGTGTGTATCCAGGGTCTGTCTCATCCACCCCATTCCTAACTCGGACACTGTGTACCCAGTCTGTCTCATCCACCCCATGTCTAACTCTATCTGTGTGTACCCAAGGTCTGTCTCATCCACCCCATGTCTAACTCTATCTGTGTGTACCCAGGGTCTGTCTCATCCATCCCATGTCTAACTCTATCTGTGTGTACCCAGGGTCTGTCTCATCCACCCCATGTCTAACTCTATCTGTGTGTTCCCAGGGTTTGTCTAATCCACCCCATGTCTAACTCTATCTGTGTGTACCCAGGGTCTGTCTCATC
>CM031608.1:58406912-58434412 GCA_018398815.1 Conus ventricosus
TCTTCTCCTCTCTCTCTCTCTCTCTCTCTTCTCTCTCTCTCTCTTCTCCTCTCTCTCTTCCTCTCCTCCTCTTTTCCCCGTTTCCCCAGTAGTTAAGCGTCACTCAAGCAGCTGCTGAATGCACTCCCTGTCCTCTTTCTGTTTCCCTCACTCATCTCCCAACATCCCCCTCCTCCCCCCTCCCCCTCAACCACCCACACTTTCCAGTCCCCACTCTTCATCCACCCTCCCCCCCAAGCTTCTTGCAACTGTTCATACCCAATAGTTCTTTTTTCTTTTTTTTTTCTCTTTTACTTCACCATGTATGGTAATGCTAACGTTAGCATAGATTTAGGCTCTTCAAGATCATATTTTTTGTTTCAGACCAAAATCTGAAGGGAGTGGAAGGTTTGCTTCTCCGCCCACTCTATCTTCTAATCTTATCCTGTCTCTCTTACCTCTTTTGCTTACTCCTAACCCTTCTCCACCCTTACCCCTTCTAACAACTGCCTCTTTCCATTCCCGCCTGTCACCACCAGCCCTGCACAACTGTCTACAATTAACGATTCTTTACTTCCTCGCCTTCATCCTACTCTGCCTTCCTCTTCCAACCCTCCCTTCATCACCCTCTTACCTTTCCCCCTGCACCGCCCACCCTTCCTCCCGTGCTCTTCCATTTCTAACCGTTTCACAACTGTCCAGATCCTATGGCTCGACCCTTCGCTGCTCCAAACGTGCTGTCCTCAGCATTCTACTAATACCCCCCCCCCCCCCATTCCATCCCACCTACCCCACTCTCTCTCTCTCTCTCTCTCTCTCTCTCCTCTCTCTCTCTCTCCTCTCTCCTCCACCGCTCTCTCTCTCCTCTCTCTCTCTCTCCTCTCCCCCCCCTCTCTCTCTCCCTCTCTCTCTCTCCCCCCCCCTCTCTCTCTCTCCTCTCTCTCTCTCTCTCTCCCCTCCTCTCTCTCTCTCTCTCTCTCTCTCTCTCTCTCCTCCTTCTCTCTCTCTCCTCTCTCTGTCTCCAAGAATCCATTCCTTCTCCATCCAGCACGATCGTCAGATACAGCTGTGCCCTCCATCTCTCTTCCATTCTGCACTCTCTCTCCCCTCACACCTACCCTTTTCCCCACCCACTCTTTCCTCCCATCCACACTTGACCTCTACAGACTGTACGGTTTCAACCGCTCGTCACTCAACATTCTCTCGTCCAATCTGCCCTCTCCCACTCCGTCATACCTGCTAACATCCAAAAACCTCCACCCTTATCCCTCCCATCCCCTTACTCACACCATTCTGTCGTTGCACTCCCCACCTATCCAACCAACTTTTCTCCCCCAATCCCCATCCCCACCCTTCGCACCACCTCAAACATTCCAAGTTACCACCTTCACGCCTCCTCCTGTCTTTGTCATCACATGTCACTAAAAGCTCATTCAATGCCAGACATGTCCAAAGCAACCAGGTTGTCGCAGGCTCATGATCGGCTAAGGACGACTGGGGGCTCCATGGCCAGACAGTGCCAGAGAGCATCAGCAGGGCCCAGTACCATCAGAACCTAGTTCCTACGTGCCCAGGAACAGTAGTCAATAGCATGAAGAAATTGTATTGTGTTCAATGTCCAACATGGATAATGTTCAGCTACATGTTGCGACATATCTACAGCTACAACCAAACTAGAACAGAACTGAGAGGCACTAACCTTCAAAAAAGATGACATGCATGCTCCGCGCCCTGTGATCTCTATGGACTTTCACAACCCTCTCACTCCTGAACAAAATCAAGATTTTCAACACAAAAACTTCTTTTGTATGGTTCTGGGTTATGGAGAACTAAAAGTTCAACATCCAGAATCTTGAGGCATTCTTGAACAATCGCTCTAAGTTCATCCTCAATATTAGATGGCCAGAAGTTATTTCTGACGAAAATTTGTGGAAGACTATCAAAGAAAATCCTGTTGACATTGACATAAAGAAAAGGACTGCAAGTGTCGTTCACACACCAGAAAAGCCTCCTATCGACATCACAAGAAATGTATCTAGGCGGAACTCATAGAAAGAGAGGGAAAGCTTGTCGACCTCAACAGTCATAGCGTAGATGTGTGTGTGTGCGTGTGTGTGTGTGTGTGTGTGTGTGTGTGTGTGTGTGTGTGTGTGTGTGTGTGTGTGTGTGTGTGTGTGTGTGTGTGTGTGTGTGTGTGTGTGAATAATTCCGAAATCCTCAGCAAGGAGACAGTGTTCTTTTGTGCTAAGGATCAAATCCGAAATACTGCGGTATGCATCATCATTTGTTTCTTGCTTCATTTTGATATTGTGCACGAATCTCCATCCTTCTCTCTCTCTCTCTCTCTCTCTCTCTCTCTCTCTCTCTCTCTCTCTCTCTCTCTCTCTCTCTCTCTCTCTCTCTCTCTCCTCTCTCTCTCTCTCTCTCTTTAGCGTATGAGTGTGTACCCTACCTACGACATGTGAACGCATGATTTTTATCGTGATATTATGTCTGGTATTCTGTCAAGTTTAGTTTATGCAAACATACTTGCGCACCTCTTATGAACTTGTGTACATGCGCTCTGTATTGCCCGATGTAGTATCATAAAAGTCAGTTTTCTACGGTTAAAGTCAAAGACCACTGTAAAGTGAGTGCTAGTATTTAAGTCTTGTATGTACTGGACACAAAGGTGTTTACTGTCTGTCCAGTAACACTCATGTAATATGTGACTCGCTAAACCAATCCCCTTCCAATCATCTCCTTGATCTCAATCACATTCTTGCTTCCCTTTTCCCCCATCCATACACCCACATCCAGCCTGTCCCTTCTCCCCCTCCCCCTCCACCTAATTAGATTTCTGTTTCAGAAGTGAACCTTAGTCCATATCCAATTATTGCTATGGTCAACGCCATGCCCACCTCATTGATGAGACGGGACTACGTTGTATGAATTGATTATACCATTGCTGACAGTTCAAAGAGACGACATGACTTTGAATGTAATGAAATTTTGCACGAGGCTAAAAGCACAATCCTCAAACCCAGCACCCCCACTACTTGGATATGAGTACAGGAGCCCCGCTGCACGTTTACCTTGGTAAGATAACTTTGTATTCGTGACGGGCATTGTAGTAGAGCAAAACTTCATTCTCCTCGGTGATTTGATTTTGATCTGTTGAAACCACAGTCCAGCACGATTGACGAAGACCTCTGTCACGTTTTTTGGTCATCTCTGTATAAATAACAAAGACGTGGTATTCATTGCAACAGTAGAGTCACTAACTTGATATCGTCTGTAGGGTTACGTGTCTTATAACCTTACTAAACAACAAACTATGGGCCAAGCAACATTAAAGAAATTAGAATTTCGATATGGATAATACCATTCCATGACTTATGTTTAGCATCTTTATTTGATATATTTGTGACACGTCTAAATGAGGTTTACACTATCCAGTTTGACATCGTTCTGGCAGATGACAGTGAATTTGCCTCTATTCGAAAACAGAAGGTTGTACACAAAATACTTTGTAATTGGTAAACACAGGACACCGTCACTGCAATGGCACTAAGAGATGCACTAAAGGCGGGAAAAAGAGGCAGGTACAAAATCGAAGAAAAAAATCAGATTATGAGATTTCGTTAACAAGACAAAATCAAAGTATATTAAGACACTTATAAACTCCAAAATGGATACGGCGTCGTTGTGGTGTCCTCTTACTATAATTCGAGCCAAGGCAAAAAAGAAATTAAATACCAATGCATCCACATGGTCAGCTAAGAGATTCAATAATTGTTTACTACACTAACCTGAATCGGTTCAAAAAGCAGTCAGTTCCTATGATGGAACTGCCAGAAGATTCCAGACTTTTTTTCATTTTGCCGGGAACGATTAGAGGCCACAGATTCATTTACTATTCCAGTTCTTGTTAATGATGAAGATGATTGCTTTCTTTTAAAGTGAAAGTTAAGAAAGCATCGACCTAGACTATTTAAATGCAGCTTTACGCAGACTTGGGTGCTTACATTGCATACGCATTAAGTATACGTAGGATATATAGGTATTTACATACGTTTGCAGTTTTTTATTTTGCACAAAATATTGTCCAGTTCATTTGAAAACCAGCAATTGGTTCCATTACCAACATCAGAAGATGTAAAAAAAAAAATTCAAACGACTTTCAGACTAGTATTTTGTCATCAGTTGTATCCAAACATCACAAACATTTTCCCTCCCTCCTGCCCCAGCTCCTTTGTGTCTGACTACTGGCGTTATTACTCTTTCACTTCAAAAGAATTCTGAGATAATCAAGATGATATTTTTTAAACTTTTCACTTTGAATTAAAGAGAGGTTGTAGCTCACAGGTCATGGCAAGCTCTTAAACCAAAATTGATTGTATGTGTTCAAAATCTCCCAGCAGACCCCTTCTTTCAGTCGTATCTTCAGAACAGAATACAGCGTGTTCACTGGAATGGTAGAAGTTCCCTCCGAACGAATCCTAAGTTGTGGTGCACTACAACGCTTTGTTCTCCAGACTCTTTACTTTTGCATATGTTTTTAACACATAAATGACCTGCTACTCGTCAATCATACAGTCATGTCGTCTGTGATCTATATCAGTCAATTGTCCTCACCATAGAAATACAAAATCATTACAATCATCATAAAGGCAGGATATTTGATACAGTAATGAATTGGTGAATTATTCAGTGATGTTAATGGGGAAAAAAGATGATGGTGAGGTGGAGAAGGAGGAGGGGGAGGAGGAGAAGGAGGAGGATAATAACGATGATGATAATTATGATGATGATGATGATGATGATGATGATGATGATGATGAATGATGATGATGATGATGATATCAATAATAACAATGATGAATGATGATGATGATGATGATGATGATGATGATGATGATGATGATGATGATGATGATGATGATGATGATGATGATGATGATGATGATGATGCTGCATGCTGCTGCTGCTGTGATGATGATAGTGATCATTATAGTAATAATTATGATAATCATAATAGTATTATAATAATAATAATAGTGATAACAATAATGATAAGAATAACAATAAGGAGGAGAAGGAGGAGGAGAGGAGGAGAGGGAGAAGATGGAGGAGAAGGTGGCGGAGGATGATGACGAAGACAACGATGATATTCAAATAGCAATAGTGATGATACTATTACAACTACAACTAATGATATAATGATAAACATATCATTTTAAAGTTGTTAATATGGATTCAATGATTTATGAAAGTTAAGCATAACTGCTTTAATGATTGTCTGTTTCTTTTATAATAGCAGGTCATAACAGCAGCAATAATCAGTCATAGAAATAGCAGTTGTTGTAGTAGTGGTGACAGTGGTCGTAGTTGTTGTAGGATGAAGTTGTGATGGTGGTGGTGGTCGTGGTGGTCGTGGTCGTAGTATAGTAGTATTAGTAGTAGTATAGTAGTAGTAGTAGTAGTAGTAGTAGTAGTATAGTAGTAGTAGTAGTAGTAGTAACACAGCAGCAGAAGCAGCAGCAGCAACAGCAGCATAGTAGTAGTAGTAGTAGTAGTAGTAGTAGTAGTAGTAGTAGTAGTAGTAGTAGTGTGTGGTGGTGGTGGTGGTGGTGGTGGTGGTGTGTTTAGTAGAAGTAGTTGTTGCTGTTGCTGTTGTTGTTGTTGTTGTTGTTGTTGTTGTTGTTGTTGCTGTTGTTGTATGTCGTTGTTATTGTTCATGTTGTTGTAGCAGCAGCAGCAGCAGCAGCAGCAGCACAGCAGCAGCAATAGTAGTGGTAGTAGTAGTAGTAGTAGTAGTAGTAGTAGTAGTAGAGTAGTAGTAGGAGTAGTAGTAGTAGAGTAGTATAGTAAGTAGTAGTAGTAGTAGTAGTAGTAGTAGTAGTATAGTAGTAGTGATGGTGGCAGTATCTTCAAATATGTGCTTTCAACTATTGCTATTGCATACTTACTTTCAATGAATTATTGGCAACTAAAACAAAAAATAAATGCGTACATAGTATAAATCATGTCTAAATGATATTGTTATATTTTCATTACCCAATCATTGCTGTCATTGAATATGATGATGATGATGATGATGATGAGATGATGATGATGATGATGATGATGATGATGATGATGATGATGATGATGATGACGAATGATGATGTAAGTAATTCATGTGCACTGTGCATTCATTAAACACACACACAAAAACGGCAGCACCATAGGTATCACCTTCATAACTCCTGTTATCACTACCACCACGACCAACCACCACCACAACCACCACTACCTCTACAACACCATAACCACGAGCCATAAACACAATAACGACCTTGAAAACAATAACAACATCAGCAACAACTAGACTAGCAGAAAACAGAATGCTGCCGCACACAGAAACACTCTGAGCACCAATCAGTGTTTCGTGTCTCTCTTTTCTCGACAATCACGACGCTCGCCACCCCACCCTAGCCTTCACATTTCCCGCTCCCCGCTTTCCTCACTCCCCCCCCCCCCCCCCCCTACTCTTCCCCTGGCCCTCTGCTGTCATTGTCAGACACCCAGCTATAGCTCTCCATCAATCCCATCCACAATTTGCCCCATCCTCAAGATACCCCCTACCCCCTCCTTCCTTCTCTCATTTTTCCCTGCTCTCCTCTTTTCCCCATTTTCCCTGATAGTTAAGCGTCACTCAAGCAGCTGTAGAATGCACCCCCTCTCTTCTTTCTCTCACTCACTCATCAACACCTCACCCCCACCCTCACCTCTCAGCCACCCACACCTCCCAGTCTCAGCCCTTCATCTTCCTGCCCTAGTCCTCCACCCCACCCCACCTCAGCCTCACGTGTCTGTCCAGACCCAATAGTTCTTTTTTTTTTCTTTTGCTTCATCGTGTACGGTGGTGATACTAATGTTCTCTTAGTCTGAGGCTCCAGAGGACCAATTTTTTTTTCAGACTAACATCTGAAGGAAGTCATAGGTTTGCTTCTTCACCCGCTCAATCTTGTAAGAATCTGATCCTATCTTACACACTTTTCATTATTCCTCTTGTCTCTTTACCCATACTTCGTCACCTCTTCTACCGACTCCTTTTCCTATTCCCGCCTCCAGCACCAGCCCTCACAGTTGTCAAGAACTAAGGTTTCATTACTGTCACACCTGCCTCTTTCACCTCACACTGCCTCCACCCCCACCCCCCTCCCTTCCCGGCCCTCCACTGACCACTCTCTTTCTTTCCCTTGCCTCCCCCTCCTCTTCTCTCCCTCCTTTCGAGCTGTCTAGTTCCTACAGCTCATCGCTGCTATGTCCTCAGCATTCCGCATGACACCCAAACTACTCTCTCTCTCTCTCTCTCTCTCTCTCTCTCTCTCTCTCTCTCTCTCTCTCTCTCTCTCTCTCTCTCTCTCTCTCTCTCTCTCATCTGCTAGTATTCCTTCCTTCTTCCAGCCCAGCACGGCCGTCTCGATCCAACAGCTGTTTCCACCTCCATCTCTCCTCGCATTCTGCACACTTCACTCCCCTCTCTCCACCCCCTCCCCCCACCTTGCCTCTTTCCGTCCCCATCCCCCTTTGACCTCTACAAGACTGTAATGTTTCAAGGGCTCGTCACTTACTCACAACATTCCCTCTTCAGCAATCTCCCTCTCTCCCCACGCCTTACATGGCTGCTAACATTCAAAGAATATCCACACCTCCATCCTTCCTCCCTTCTCCATCCCATCCTGTCTTACACTCTCCATCCCCATTCCAAATCAACCCCACCTCCGCTTCTCCCTCCACCACCCTGCAACAATTCGAAGTTCACCGACCATTCACGCCTCTGTCCCCCCTGTCTCCTGTCACCCACAGTGTCACTAAAAGCCCTCATCAACGTCCAGACACTATCACAAAAGTACGCAGGGTGCCACAGGTTCGGTATCGGCTGAAGGACGACATGGGGTCCCCGTGGCCAGACAGTGCCAACCAGCATCAGCAGGGCCCAGTACCATCAGGACCCAGTTCCTGTCTGCCTCTGACTACTTCACAAAACTATCGGTTCTCCCACTTCGGATCCTGGACGAGCAGTGAGAAGGGGGATATAATTGAAAAAACACTCAACCAGGAAGGGAAAGAAACTAGGGTGGGGCGGTTCGTAAAGTGACCACCATGACCACCTTCATCATCACATCACCACCACCAACACTACAAGAAATATCGCCAGGGACACACCGACATCGCCACCTCTATCACAGCATTACTCTCACCACGATCTTTATCACCATATCAGCAACAGTATTTCCAAAGCATGAAAACGTTTATTGTGTGTCAAAAGGTCCTCACACATGTAACATGATATGCAATACAGACAACTGAAAGACAAAATAAAGTTTTTAAGTTGTTTAGAAAAAGTGGAGACTGACATACCGTGTGATAACTTGTTTTTCAATGTGTCCGTGCATTCGTGTGGTAGGGTGTGGACGGGAAGGAAAGAAACGTATTGAAAGATCATATTTCTTTACTTATATGCTGGAGTGTTATATGTGTATGTGGTATCAGAAATCCGTGAAATTATTGAGAGAAAAAATACACGAAAAAAGAAATGCTTAAAACTAATATTACCAGCATTTCAAGTGTTATCACAACCACTACAAACATTACAACCTTCATGCCCACATTACAACATTACCACCTTATCACCATGTTACCACCAGCATTTCAAGCATTACAACCTTCATCATCGAATTATCACCTTTATCACCACATATCGTCTTCGTCACCAAAAGTTTCCCCAACTGTACCAACAACATCACCTTTATCGCTATATTACCACAGCATGACCACAATTACTATCTTCATCAATACACCACCAACAAAATTGAAAACAGTATCTCCTAACATCACCAACATTATCATCAGCATTTCCAATATCGCTACTAACATCACAAGAACATTACTACATTGTCACCAATATCACCAAACATTTCTGCCAAACTTATCAACATTACCCACTTTACCATGTTCATCATTGCATTACGTTCCACAGTTTCGACACCACCAGCAGTATTATTACTATTACTACTAATATTGCCTACATTACCAGCCTTGCCATCTCTTTGACAACATCACCACCAGCGTTACCAGCATTACTAACAATTGTCACATTACCGACAACATTAGCAACATCACTTCCGGCATTAACAATTTTACCAACTTCATAGCAAAGAGTGCCCTCTTCATCAGCACATTACTACCAACATTACCCCCTCCTCCTCATCGACGTTACTACAGCATAACCAGTATTACCGCAGTCATTACCCACGCCACTGCCTTCATCACCGCATAACTTCCGTAACCACCGTCACCACGAATGTTACCTCAAAGTTACCAGGCTTGAAATGTTTATCACCATTCTCACCACCAACGCTATCAGCACCATCACCTTCATCTGTATATTACCATCATTGCCACCCTCATTGCCGACGTAAACGATCTTCATCATCGCTTTACCACTTCCATTGCCACCATTACCTCGTATATCCACCACATTACTACCTCCCTCACCAATTTACCATTTCCATTTTCAACATTACCCCCTTTATCATCGCATTACCATCAACATCACCACCACCACCACTTTCTTTTCCACATTACTGCCAGCGTTTCCCAATATCACTACCATCATCACCACATCACAACCAACTTTATCAACATATCGTATCCATCCCGACATTGCCTCTATCATTACCTACATAACCATCTCCATTACCAACATTACCAGGCCCCATTACCACATCCATCATCGCTTTAACCAATGCCAACACTACAAGAACCACCAGTGACACTACCAACGGCAATACACGATGCATAACGACAACGTGATGACTGATGTCTTCGACGTTATAATCGATTGTCTTCATGTTCTTATTCCTGCTCTCTTCCTGAAGACTATTTATTACAATGCATGTACAATGCCCTTCTCATCCATCAGCCCAATAAGGCGGGGGAGGGGGGAGCAGAGAGTATAAAGGCGTCTCTCTCTCTCTCTTCTCTCCTCTCTCTCTTCTCTCTCTCTCTCTCTCTCCTCTCTCTCTCTCTTATTTCCGTTTGTTACCTCATGTATGTGCCCAAAGGCGACGTACACGAATCTGAAATCTGAGTTCTGAGCTCTCTCAGTCTCTTCTCTCTCTCTCTCTTTTCCTTCTCTCTCTCTCTCTCTCTCTCTCTCTCTCTCTCTCTCTCTCTCTCTCTCTCTCCTCTCTTCCTAAAATTCTGAAATCAGAGTTCGGAGCTCTCTCTCTCTCTCTCTCTCTCGATTTGGAAAGCCATAAATCAATTAACCAATAATAAAGTCACTGCCTCTAAAACTATATCAGTCAGCAATATGTCGCCAGACATAGTCAACAATTATTTCTGTGGAATAGGTAGTGCAACTGTAAAGAAAGATAAATCTGCCTATAACGACTTAGAGACTGTCCGTGAATTCTGTAACTCAAAAGACATTTCCTCTGATTTAAACGTACCTTTAATGGCAGTGCATGAAGTATACAATGCACTCACTCATTTAATGCAAACATGTTCACGAGGACTGGATGGTATTGATAGTAAAATTCTTAAAATCTCAGCACCAGTTATTTCTGAAACCCTTACGTACATCTACAACTTGTGCATCTCAAAAAATAAAATTCCAAAGGCATTTAAAGTTGCAAAAATTATTCCCTTATATAAATCAGGAGACCATTCAGAGCCTTCTAATTACAGGCCTATTTCTCTATTACCTGTCTTACCCTTAGAAAATCACATTAAAAATTCTATTCTCCATCATTTCAATTTTTACAATCTTTTCCATCCGAACCAATCAGGTTTCAGAGCAAACTTCTCATGCCATACTGCACTGACATCCTTAGTAGACAAATGGTTGACTAGTATCAACAATGACAAAATCACTGGTGCTCTCTTTGTTGATTTCACTAAAGCCTTTGATGTACTTGACCATGCACTCCTTCTAAAAAAACTTAAGATCTATCGTTTGTCTACTGATTCATTAGAACTCATGTCATCTTTCCTATCTGGTAGAAAACAATCAGTAACGTTTAGTGGAAAAACATCTTCTGCATTGCCTGTTGATTACGGTGTTCCACAAGGTTCTGTCCTAGGTCCTTTATTATTTTCAATTTACATTAACGACTTAACTTTAGTTCTTACTGCAGAATGCGAGTTATTTGCTGACGACACAACCTTACACATCAGTAGCACCAATGTCGTTGAGGTCTCAACAGCTCTTCAGGAAAATATTAACCACTTAGCCGACTGGTCTGAACTAAATCACATGTGTCCACATCCACAAAAAACGAAATTCATGCTTATAACAACTCGACAAAAACGTCAAAATCTTCCTGATAATTTATCTGTTCTTTACTTAAATGACAAAAAGATTGAAGAAACTAATAGCCATAAAGTTCTTGGAGTTGTCATTGATAATAATTTGTCATGGTCAGATCATATTACAAGGATATGTAACATTATTTCTAAAAAGATCTGTCAACTCTCTAAAGTGAAAAAATTCTTGAATCTACACAGTCGAAAAATGTTCTTCTGTAGAGAACAGAGAAACACCGATTCTGGCTCACCCGGTCTCAACCAGTTTCGACCGGGCGACTCCAGAATCGGTGTTTCTCTGTTCTCTAACAAGTAAGACTTTAATAACCAAAAAATAACGACCCTACAAACATACATACTGTGTAGGATTATCCGTTTTCAATACTAATTACTAAACTTTTCAGATTTTAATTTTTGCTTAATCCTGTGTTTTTCTTGATCATTTTCAATAACATCATTTTCGCGCAAACATTCTTCAAATGAGTCTCTGTCTTTATGTGAAATAAAACTACAGTCTTTAACTGTTGTCTAAAGTCTTTTAAAACTGAGTTATATTTTTGACATAAAATCCACACACTATCCCAGCATGTCTTCCACTGAAGGCTAGTTTTGATAAAGTGTTTCTCTTTTTAACTATGTCTCTTTCTGCCGAACAGTCATCTTAATAAATAGTGTCTGCGTTCCTTCAAACAGTTTATTAAACTGTTCTAAACACTCACTCAGTTTATTGCTAGGATTAACTAAATATATTTCATCATCTGTCCATATAAACCTTCTATCATGATATGCTTTGTTCCATTTAAGTGTTGGGCAGAAAATCACAATATGATCAAAATTATAGCGATAAACTGTTTGTAATAGGTCGAGGACAAATATTGTTTTTCCACAACCAGTTTGCCCACAAATCAATGAACAATGAGGCTCTTTTGGCATAAAGTTTAACTGCTCCATAGTTTTATAACAGAATTTAATCTAATCCAGTTATTGTTTTTATCATGCTCTCTGTCAAAACTTGTTCAGTATAATAAAATCCTATAAGATCTAAATGGGTAAGATTAATCCAATTTAGTTCTGTAAGATTGTTTCTATTTAGACTAATATTGATTTTGTCACTGGTTGTAACGACTTTAATCCCCCCACCGTCGTAAAGAACGACGACAGTAACTTTAAGACTGTCAACGTCCAAGTTTTGCCAGCTAATTAGAATTCCTTTTAGAAGGACGTCACTAACGCCCACAACCCCATCCCTCTCCACATCTTTTAAGACAGAAATTTCAAATATCATTGTGAACGTGTCTCCTAATTTCATTTGCGGAATGAACTGTAATTTTGTAGAAGCATCTTTCAAAACTGATTCTCTTCTGTGGAGGATGTACTGTTTATTTCTATACGGCTTTATTTCAATCTCTTTTCGACTATTGTCCTCAGGCATAAGACTTACATGTAAAGGGCCTGAGTTGAATGCTTTTCTGAAACTTTTTTGATGGTTAAAAAATGTAAATGGGCTTATGAATTCAAATTTTATGTCCCATTCTAAATATGGTTCTAAGTGCCATTTGCTGTCAGGTTTTCGAACTATTTTATATTCATACTGGCCAGCATTATTTGCTTCTACATTGCGCAGTTGCTCTAGTTTAGGAAACTTTTTGTTGTCGCCAACCTCTTTGCGTTTATAATCACCATCTTTAGTGTACTCAAACCCATACAAAGTGCCTATCTCACGTTCTGTTCAAAGTCCGCAACGTCTGCAAGGTCTTTTAATTCTAAAGTTATACACCTCACAGGCGCTAATGTAACTCCTGGTTCTTCTGGCCCACGCGACATGTTTTAGTACAACGTATTATTTTATTTCCAAAACAATGTGCAGGTTATCACATTTCACGAGTTTCCCTGTTTTGTCTGCAATTTTTATATTAAATGATCCGACCATCCCACAAACTAATCTTTTAAACTGTAAATTAGGGAATTGTATAATTTCATAATCGCAATATGCAGCTTTCCCATGATGGAAGAGCTCTTAAAACAGTTGAGGGCCTTCCATCATATAAGTCTTATCAGTGCTCAGCTCGTCCAAATGAACATAAAGTAATGAATGTAATGCAAGATCGAGCGGATTTTCTCCCTCATAAGTAGTTTTGTTTGGAGTAACTCTAAATCTATGATTGTCAGCTGCAAAGCCTAACATTTTAGCTAGCTCTTTATCAAAATAGTAACCTCCTTCTTCTTCAGGCTTGAATGTTAACATTGTTTTTAGATTTGCATTGTTAAGTTTGAGAGTAATGTCGAAGTTACTCATTGCTTCTTTTAGTGAGCAAAACCCGTAATAACCATCAGGTATTGTTAACTGGCTAACTTTGGCCCCTGTTTTGTCAACTTTTAGAACCTTATTATTCTCCCTGGATTCACTTATATTAAACCATAACGACTTTGTAAAATATTTTATGGAGCGCGACCGTTTTGGTTCCGCAATTGTTATCAATAGCATGTTCTAAAAACGAAGGACGGTCTTGAGTTGTTATTGTTACAAACATTTTTTAAACGAAATAAAATGAGTGCATTTAAATATACTGATGCAAAATATTCTGTTGGCCCGCACTACAATCTTAAAAATATAACAACCGATACTCTTGACATTTCTGTGACTCAGTCTGACGCCTTTCAAGTAAAGGTTAGTACTCCATTAAACAGATATCTTAACCCTCCTATTAAAAAGACTACATCGCGAAAGTGTGGTTTAGTCATCCGATGCAGTTTTATCAGAACCAGTTAAACTTAGCTGTGTTTTGTGCATCAACTGGGTGTGGAGTGTCGTATGCGGATCACTTAAATCATCCTGATCCTTTGGTGAGGTCAGTGTACAGATTTCATTTCTATTACACCTTCAGACGTATTTTGACTGAACTGCAAGCTCCATTACCAAACGACAAACCGTTTAATCCATTCAGCAACAGAATAGACATGAAGGCTTTTGAAAGGATCTGTAACGAATTCAATATTAATGTTAAGGAAGGCTTTAGACAAAAGTTGGATCTTAATCATGGCTTTGGCACCCCTTATTTTTGGGGCGTGCACAGAAAGTATAACTATGACTGGAATCCTCCTTACACATCTTTCCTTCAGGCACAGGTGTTCACCTCGGGTCCATAGAGCAAGAGCATAAAACAGCATGGACAACATTTATCTTGACACTTCTAAGGGCCTAACTAGAGCGGGAAGAGAACGAATAAACGACTCTATTCGTACTTACGTTTGGTGTTTGCTAGGCTCGCAAGCACAAACGAGATCGAGCATAACTGATCCTTCTACTGCTTTGATGCACAAAAACAATACTTAGCAAATTTAGAGGACGCCATTAATTCTACAGTTGATTTACCTTCAAGTATTAAAAGGTACCAAAATGTTTTACAATACGCAAGATCGAAAGTAGACTTTGTTGTTGCACTGGTTTATACATGCTGCCTTCTGACCTCAGGCTCCAGATAGGTACAATAATAAACTACAATAATGAAATCCTTGTGGCAGGCAATGAAAGAAGGTCGGGAAAAACGAAATAAAATTCTGGCCTGTAATATTCCAAGCAGTAAACAAACACCCAAGAATAAGTCATCCAATCCCCGTGCCCAAAGCCCGAAGCCGTTGAAGACGCGGACTCTGTTCGCGATGACCATGAATATGAAAAGACAGCGCTTGTTCTTAGATTAACTGGCCTAGGATTACTTGGTCTTTATCTTACTAAAGATTAACCCAACTATTAAGAGAACTAATGTCCATAAGTGCTCAGCCATAAAGCCAACTTTGCCTGCAGTAGACAAAAGCCAGCTAACAACGCCCCCTAATATACCTGGTAAGCATCCACGCTTTACTGGCTAATTTTTTTAATAAATTCGCAAGATGATCAAGCTGTTTTTTTACCCATGATTTATCAGGCGGAGATGGAGGTGATGGCGGTGGAGGCACTGACCCGGAACCACCACCGCCCGTAATAGCCATCACCAGTGTACTTATTGCAAATCCTAAGCCGTTATAACGCTTGCTAATGTGATTCCTTGCTCTCTAAACAGCGTTCGTATTCGTTCTGCTAGCGTCGTGTCTTCATATAAAATTCTTTGGATAGTTTCTCTTATTCTGCTTACCTGAGTTCGTAATTGTTCCCGGTTAGCAGACAACACTTCTATTCTGATAATCTTTAGTTCTTTAAGTTCTTTTAGTTTTTTGTGTTTATTTTCTTTATATTTACTCCTAAGTTGGCGTTATCAACGAGGTTTTTTTCTTTCTTTTTATTTTGCTCTTCTAGTTCACCCAGTTTTGCTGAATTGTTTTCTAATTCGCCTCTAATGGCTCTTAAAGTACGATCAAGGGCTAATAATTCTCGCGTGGGTAGGAGACTCTGTCTCTGTAGCGGTGGATCGCGGGTAGTTTCTTCTGAAAAAAACTGGTTTCTGCTTCTATTACAATTTATTATTTCACCCGCTGTTTGACTTAAATCTTGAAGTCCATGTTTTGCATTTGGCTATCTGTTGGGAGTTTTTGTTGTGTGTTTTGAAGTTTAGCAACTGCATCCCTATCTAATTTTGGTTAGCAATGCAAGGCGATTTTGTACGCTCATAGGAGTTTTTGTCTAATTGTACCTATGGCTAAAAACTTTAATGGGTCTCGTTTAGTTGTAAGCTGAACACGTTGTCCCTGGTCGGTTTTCACATACAAATGGCCATCATCATCTCGGTCAAAATCATTAGGGTCTAAAACTTTGGGAGGTTCAAGGCCAAATTTTGGTACATGATCTAACATGACTTTCTGTTAATTCACTCCGCACTGAGAGCTCTGAGCGAGGTTCGTTAATTCACGCCTGCATTGAGGGCTCTGAGCGAGGTTCTACTTCACGCCGCAATTGAGGCTATTGAGCGCCACTGGGTCAAAGGAGCCATTTCACTCATGTCGTCTCCAAGATTAAAATCATAATCTTCTTCGCCTTCAATGCCTGCCATGTTTCTTTAATAATAAACTTTTTATTTTGTTTTATAAAAAAAATGTCACAAGTATATGGCTCGATTCTTGACCCGCATAGAAGACTGAAAGAGCCCAGGGGAGTGAAGGGAAATAAGCAGAATATTAATTGTTCCAATAATCCGTCTACTATTGATGCCGATCAAATTCTTACTGTCAAATTTCCAGACCTAGGCGCGAATGAAATGATTGTGCCAGGCTCACTACGCGACTTACTTTCAAAATAGATCTCGAATCAACAGACCCAAACAGGACAGTTGTGCAGAATCTGGGTCGGCAATCGTTTAAGAAAATTTTATAAAACTTGAGGGGCAAGAAATATTTTCTTTACACATGCAGACATATTTTTAACCTATTCTGATCTATGGCTAACCGAGAATGAAAGGGCTGATACTTGCGTTTCAAGGAATCGAAAATGAAGAAGCACTAAAACATAGAATAGGCGCTGGAGTGCTAATAAAGCCGGCAAAAAGTATTTGGCTGTAAATTTTGCGTATGGAAATCGCTTTTCTATTCCCTTAGATTTTGAGTGTTAAGTGCGCATGCGCCGTACTATCAAGGGGCATTAAAAGACAGATTGTCATATGAACTAACTTTTAATGAATACAAACGTGTTATCAAATCAACAACAGACACCGAAGCAAAGTACAGCATTTCTGACATCTCGTTGAGTTTGACGTTGTTAGCAACCCTGATTTAGCAAGGCTGATTGCGCAAAAATATAAGGCACCAAGATTAGCAATATATTACGACAGAGTGATTCATCATACAACATATCCCAGAAGCAGGGCAGACACTATATGGAATTTTAGTTTTAGTACTACAGCAAGATCGGTTAAAGGTATTTATTGCTGTGTGAAGATGAAGGGCCATTCGAAAGACAAAGTGAAAAGTTTATTAATCCAAAAATAACGAAAGTACAATGTACAATTAGGGTAGTCCTAACCAAATCTACGCTAGCGGGCTTAAACCTTATCAGCATTTGATGAAATAAGAAAATTGTTTGGGGGCGGGAGGGTAGAAATCCAACAGAACCTTGCGTCTAAAGATCTACACCTTCACAGTGTTAGGCTCGATGATTATTTAACAACGAAATACGGTTTATGGATTGACCTAAGGTCAACGGAGGACAATCAGTTGCATGGAAGTGGGAGAACTGTTACAGAAGGAATAAACATTCAAATTGATAAAGAAAAAGATGGCGATAAACCACTTAATGTACATTTGTTTTTAATATATGAGGCGCAGCTGAATACTGAAGATAACAGATTCCAAGGTGCACAATACTAAATTATTTTTTATTTATTTAAAAAAGCATGTCTGTTCAGGTTTATCCAAATGTGCCTACAGCGCCAGAGCCGCCTAAAGAAGAGATAGTAGAAACCCCCAACATAAAAACCTTCAGATTAACAAACATTACGCAAATGCAACAAAAACTAGAGCAAGACCTTTCAAATACAGCAAAACCAAACGAAGGTATTCTGCTGCCTTTAATGCTGTTACATATGTTAATACTGGAACATCGGCTATTAGTGCTCTATCAGCAGGAACGAGTGTAGGCCTCTTAGCAACAGGCGTAGGTGCGCCCGCAGCTTTACTCTAGGCGGGTTGTCTTTAGCTCTTGGCCTGTGTTCGTTAGCTGTAAGTGCTGCTGGCAAAAAATTAAAAAACTAAACTCCAAAAGCACACAGCTATGGTTCAACTAATAACAGCTAAACTTAGTTCGTTCAAACTAACAATAAATAAAGCGCTAGTTGACTCGCACATCACGGATGAAGAATTTAGTCGTTACAAGCTGATTTTGATGACTATAAAAGACAAAAGTTTGATCTTCAAAAAAAGGCAAGGGCAAGTTTTATCTCAACACCAGACGCCGAGCAGATAAAAAAGGAATGTTTAAAAAAAGTAACGAAACATTAAACTCTGTTCTAAACAGCTCAACATTAACAACGCCAAAGGGCGTTTATACTTTAGTTTATGAGTCTAGGCACAAAAAGACTGTTGATATGATTAATTATTTTTTAATTTAATAAATATTTTGAGTTAGAAAAGAAACTCAGCATGGATAAGATATATGAAGGTCTAGACGAATTGTTTGAAGGAATGCTTAAGGAAGAGCGTTTGTCAAAAGCTTTAAACGATATTGATCTAGAAGTCATTGATCCAACAAACGTACAGGCAAGTGTTGCTCATGCTATTTCTCAAGTTCCAGGTAAACTAACAATAGACCCGCCATGTTAAAGTAATGTTAAAAGTTTTTATCGACTATATAACAATAAATGAAGAAAATCTAGGAGTCTGGGTATCAATAAACAGCAGGTTATTCTTTCTCATAATGACTTAACACCTGGTTGGGCAGACCAACTGCTTACACAGTTTGATGTGGCCGCTGAGAAGCCAAAATGAGAGGCTCTGGTTGTTTCAGAGAGCGAAGTCTTAGGGATCAGATTAAAACAGTCTAAGTATGCCCCGATTGTAGCAGGTCTTACATTCCACTACCTCCAGCATTAGTTGCAAAAAAAGCAGTTTTAAACATAAGAATTACGGACGCAAAGTTTCATGTGGTGTGTTCTTGCAAGGCTGCATTACGCCCGCAAAAACGCAGAGGAGTGTCTAACTATCACCCTTACATCAATGATCTTAACATTAGGAATATCCTTTCCTGTCAGTATAGACCAAATTGATCAGTTTGAAGAACAAAACAAACCAATAACTGTTAATGTCTACACATGGGATGAGGAAACACATCTACAGCCTATTAAAGGTTCCAAGAACAGTCCAACAATAGGCGAACCAGACAAAATCATGTTGACTTACTACTGATGCTTTCACCACGGGCTACCGCATACACATTGATACGCACAATGAGTAGATTATTGGCGTATACTTCAAAAATTGGGCATAAACAAGAATTCTGTAGAAAATGTTTAACAAGAATCCATCTGCTCAAGCCGCAAGCGAACATAAGAAACATTGTATCGGCCAGTTGACTGTAATACAGAACTAACTACGCCCCCGCCCGGATCTAAAGTTAGTTTTAAGAACTGGAAACGGCTGCAAAATTCTCCATACATTGTTTACGCAGACTTCGAGTCGCTTATTGTTCCTTATGAAGGGCCAGCGCCACAAAAACTTCGAAAAACAGTCTTAATGAGTAATCATCAGATTTGTTCATTTGCCTTCATTATTGTCAGGTCGGATGGCGCTCATTCAACGCCAGAATTATACAGAGGACCAAATGCGGTTAGAAGATTTTTACAGCGCATGCAGCAAGTGCGTAATGATTGTTCTAATAATCTGAATTTATCTGAAATCATAATGACGCCTGAAGACCAAGAACAGTATGACTTAGCCACTCACTGTTGGATTGTGGTTTAGGCCTCTCATCAGACGCAGCAAATCCAACAGTAAGAGACCATGATCACATTAGCGGAAAGTTTAGAGGAGCAGCGCACAGTAATGCAATCTTCAACTAAAGTTTGATCCTAAGACATGGAAGCTGCCCATCTTCTTTCATAACTTGCGAGGTTACGACTCTCATCTTATAATGAAAGCAGTAGACGACGCCTTCAGGATAACAATGCATTGCACAGTCATCAGAAAAGTACATGTGTTTCACTTTAAATAACATGTCTTTTTATGACTCTATGCAGCACATGATGGGGATCATTAGAGTCACTAGCTATGTCCTTAAAGTCCTGCCCAATAACGGAAGAATATTTTGACCCAACTCTTGTTAGAAAGGCCGTTTACCCCTTATGAGTACATGAACAGTTGGGAAAGGTTTGACGAAGATTCACTTCCGCCTAGAGGCGCGTTCTTTTCTAGTCTCAGAGGAAAGGACATCAGTGATTCTGATTACCAACATGCTCAAGATGCGTGGCAGAAGTTAGATTGTAAAACGATGGGAGACTAATCATGATTCCTACTTGAAGGCCGATGTATGTTTGTTGGCGGACGTCTTTGAAAATTATAGGAAGACCTGCATGAAACATTATAGCCTGGATCCCGCGCATTACATTTCTGCGCCTGGGATGAGCTGGGATGCTTTCTTAAAGTTTACTGAGTACAGATTGATTTATTATCTAATCTGCCAATGATTCAGATGATTGAAAACGGATTGCGTGGAGGAATTAGTATGGCGATCGCATCATTACTGTAAAGCAAACAACAAATACTTGACGACATGATCCAAGTAAAAGGTCTAACTATCTCATGTATTTAGATGCAAACAATCTGTATGGTTGGGCTATGGCGCAATCACTTCCGTTACGCAACTTTAAAATGCACACTGGCGGCGGTACAAATAATGTGCAAAGAGCATTAAAGTGGTTGAACAGTTGACGCCCGATCAACAGCGTGGTTTCATTCTAGAAGTTGACTTAGAATATCCTCATGAACTCCATGACCTGCATAAATGACTACCCATTAGCAGCAGAAAGTCTAAAGATGAATCCAAGAGAGCCACCTAAACTTGTGCCTAATCTTCGAGGCAAAAAAAATTATGTCTGCCATTACAGACTTCTACAATTTTATTTAAGACATGGTTTGAAGTTGACAGCAGTTCATCGTATAATTGCTTTTGATCAAGAAACATTCATGAAACCATACATCATGAAGAACACTGATCTCAGAACTAAATCCACAGATGCTTCAGAAAAAGACTTTTCAAGCTGATGAACAACAGCTGTTTCGGAAAGACTATGGAAATCCACACAAGCGCAAAGATGTCAGATTGGTCACCAAGAGAACGAGGCAATTAAGCTGACTTCAAAACCAAATTATCAGGATTTTAGAAGATTTCATGATCAGCTTTTGGCATAATGATGAAAAAAAGAAAGTCAAATTGGACAAAGCCTGTATTTATTGGGTTAACGTTTTAGAATTATCAAAGCTTTGATGTTAGAATTGTTTATGACTACTTTAAGCCCTTGTATCCCGAGTCCAGAGTACTTTACACAGATACAGATAGTTTTGTTATAAATATCCCCACTGAAGACATCTATAAGACATGGAATTAGAAGTAGCTAAAGGCAATGCGGATGGTACGACACATCTGATTACCCTAAAGATTCGCCTTTGCATTTCCAACCGTTAACAAGAAGGTTTTAGGAAGATGAAGGATGAATTATCTGGAGGGGTGATAAGGTATGTTGTTGGTTTAAGGTCGAAAATGTACAGTCTTTCGAGCAGGAAAAACCATTAAAAAAGCAAAGGGAATATCTCGCAGTGTTGTGCAGTCAAACATATCGCATGACAACTACAAAGAAGCATTGTTCAATAAACATACCTTTCATCATGACACGTAAAACTACGATCTAATCTACATGAAATCAACACAACAGTTGTAACAAAAAAGTCATTGGATAGAACAAACACTAAACGATATTGTTAATCCAGAGTTTTCATATGCTATTGGCACTGGAGAACAGCATAATTATATACCTTCTTCATATTTTTTCCTCAAGTTTTGTATAAAGCTCATTCATATCATTAACCAATTCAGTCAACTTATTTTCATGTTTGCTTGATGTGCTCGAATTTTTTTTATTATTTCAAGATATTCTTTTCCCCATATCTGATGATCAAAATTTGGGAATTTGGGTTGTAGGTGATCTGGATGCTTTGCCATGAAGATAAATCCACATAAATGTTTCATTAATAATAGAATTTGTATCATATAATTCCCGTATCAAATTCTAAGTTCTCTTCATTTATCATTCTTGTTTCGTTCTGCGCTTCCATTTTATGTAAATTAAAAATTAATTAAGCAACTGAACTGTGTCTGGTGGGATTATCTGCAGTTCTTCCTTCACAAAAGATCTTTGAGGAGCTGGCTGTTTTGTCGTGTCAGTTTCTCGTAAATAATACACGGGCGGATTCATCTTTACAATTCTTTTTATTTCATATGGATCAACACTCCAAACTGGATCGGTTGCCCTGATGCGAGTGTCCCCTTCCGCTTCCCCCGGTAAATAAAGGTACCTTACTTTTAAACCAAATGGCAATAGTTTGCCGGATGAAGACTCTCCTTCAACAACATTTATTGTTTTTCTTTTGATTGCTTGTACTGATTTTAGTCCTTTAAATTCTTCATTATTCATTGCGCGCAAAACTGAGGGCAGTCTTCTAACCCATTCTGTGTTGCGAGAATTGTCAATCAGCTCTCTGTGATACTGGTAGGAAAAAAGTCTTTCAGATAACTGTTTGTTAAAGTTTTCAACTAAAGCCTGTGATCTGTGAACTCCTGGAATGCCTCTTTTAATGGTAACTCTATGTTTTAACAATAATTGATTCACTCGACCTTTAAATTCTTTTCCATCATCGACTTGAATCATGCGAGGATAAGTTAATGGGCCTCGTTGGTATATCAGCTGTATGGCAACAGCAACAGCAGAAGCACTCTTTTGTGTTAATGGTTCTGCATCTTTGTATCTTGAAGCTATGTCAATGACTGTGAGTGCGTACTTAAATCTTTTCGTCTAATCGTATCGTGGGTGAATATAGAAGATCCATTTGATGGGTGTCGTTCGGTATTGTGTTCACAAAGTGTGGTCTCTGTATTCGTCTAGGCGCAGGTAAATAAATTTGCCAAATCGCTTGTTTAGATAGCCATTCTTTTGCTGTTTGTTCACTGACTCCCGCTGTTTGGCTTAGCTTTTTAATTGCCGTGATTCCCTTCCAATATCCTTTTGGCGAATAATAGATTTTGTTCATTTTTATTCAGCCAATATTATGCGCAACAAAATACACGACGGTCATGCCAAAGACAATAAACCCGATTTCTTGCATCTTTTGTTTTTCTGATGGTTGATAAAAGTCGCTGAATTTTGGTGGGGCAATGTCTCGATTGGTTTGCCTGTTACAAGATAATATTCTTTTATTGCTTGATCAACGTCTTTAAATGTGTAAGCTGCATGCCCCTGTTTTTTCAGTTTGTCGTTAATAAAATCTAACTGCTCAATTCTCTGCTTTTCATAGGTGTCTTGTGCAGCTGCTAGTTGCTCCATAGCTTTGTTGTGTCTTTTTCTCTCCCTGTCATCCCGCAGTTTACTAAATGCGTAATTACTTCCGCTAAAAGCAAGCGCATTCACTACTGCACCACCTAACATCATTACAAATGAAGCCATTTTTATAACTATATTTTTTAAATTTTACATATTGATACTGCCAGGAATTATTCCTTGCTTAACTAGAAAATCTTTCGTAGCAAACGAAGCTGCAATGATAGCAATTAGCTTGCTGAATCCTCAAAGTCTAGTTTGCCAAGATCTGCTGGTTTAATTCTTAACAAGCTTTTACCAAGCATTGTGTATCCTATACTTAGGCCTCCAATAACAGCAGAATGGTATACAAGGTCAGTAATAACAGTTTTTTCGGCGCTCATTTTTAAAAACAAAATAATTATAATTAATAAAAACCATGAACAGTGATGATCTACTACAGCTACAGAGCGACCTAATCCGTCTTGGACTTACAAATGAAGAAGTTGATGACCAAGCTGTTATGCCCCAAAAGGAGAGGTTGTATTCTTTGGCAGCATGCGGAAAAACAAAAACAGTTCCTCGGCAATGAATTCAGCATAGAACAGATTCAACAGATGTCGCCACAAGACATTATAAAGTATCATAACAGGTATGAAGCGCAACTAGGATCAAGAATGGTAAAAAAGTGTAGGACAAACGGTTCTTAGTTTGTACACTAAACTAGTCAGTAGATTTGCTCCCATTGATTCTGAACAAGACTTTATGTATGATTTAACGCAGGATCCAGTTTTAAACAAAGTCATTAGAGTCTCTAGGTTGTGATCTATATTACAGATTTGGAACATTATTATCGCCGCTAATCATGGGATTAATTACTTTTAATCATATAGATTTTATTTCCCTTCAAAATGACCGAGCCAGAAAATCATCAGAATCAGAATCAGAAAACATTGATCAGGTGAAAGTGGTCACTAAAACCCCCTCATCCTGGACGCATTGCAGCAGGAAAAAAATTAGCTGAGTGGAACAAGCAACAAAAATTACAGTTACAATCACAGAATATAGCTCATAATGAAAACATAACGCCACCAACGCCAACAGTTGTTTCAATGCCGGCTATAAAAACACCAGTTGATTCAAGGCCTACAGCACCAAAGCCTTCATGGAATATTGAACTTAAAACTGTTGCCATTTTGGCGCCCTTGCTGCTGTTGGGGTGGTTATTACGGTTATAAAATATATAAACAAAGACACCAAAAACCGAAGCAGCCCAAACAATCTCAACCACTAAATATAGAAGATGAACAAAAAAGCAAGCCAGAACCGCCAACAACAAAAGATCATTTTGATCCATTTCAGATGCTATAATACTTTAAGAACTTAATAAATAATTATAAGTTGACTTGAATAAGAACTTGGTTGTACTTAGAGGATGACTTAGTTATGAACTTGAGGTGACTTAAGTTAAGAACTTGAGGTGACTTGAGGCGACTTAATTAAAAACTTAATTAAAGAACTTGAGGCAACTTGATCAAGAACTTATTAAGAACTTTGAGGTGACTTGATTAAAAACTTAATTAAAGAACTTGAGGCAACTTAATCAAGAACTTAACTAAGAACTTGAGGCAACTTAGTTAACCTTTACCAGCTGAGCCGTTCAAATTTGGGTAACAGGTTTCTCTCCCTTAAGGCGAGTTGCCCAAGTCCAGGTAACGAACAGACAGCAGTACACGCCGTGTTACCACAACCACACAACAAGAACATAAAAAATTCCTACACTTTCCATGAAACAGTCCAAGGGAAATAAGCGCTGTAACTAGTCTTGGGGTTGTTAGAACGAGTTCTCAACCATACTTTCAGTGGCCTATTGTGAACTTGCTGCGTCTCATTCTGTGTGAGCCTGTGTTTTGCCGTGCTGGGTGACAGTGTGTGCCTGCTAAACAGAACACATGCAGCATTCCCGCCGCACACAACAGCCACCTGTCTGGAGGCCGCTCTCTCACACACGCAGCTTTATCGATTGCATCACGAAAAGTAGTAATGGAGTGGTCTCCCTGTACACGTGGATTGCACCACCACCAAAAGTAAGCTTAAATATAAGAATTCAACTGCTCGCTATTGGTGGTCGGTTGGCCACCGCAGGCGTCACACTTTCGGAGTTTGGAGTTGCTGAGTTCAGGGCTGGGCTCCCTCGCAAGTTGGTCACATGGTTCGAGTTTCGAGTGCGGCCAGAGTCGTGGGGGGTCAAGTTCACCCCATCCAGATCATTCAGACCGGCGCCAGCCATTCCAGACCAGAGGCCAGCCACCACCGCCCAAAAAATCCCAGGGCAAACATACTCCTGGGGTTTCCCCCCTGAAAGCATGGCCGACACAAAGTGACGCCTGCAAATTAAAATTAAATCAACAGTCGGCCATGCTCAGGGAGGGGGGTTTTTGCTCTTTTTTATGTTAAAAAAATTGTATTTTTATTTATCTCCAATATATATGTTTGTAGCGTGCTGCCATTATTTTGTTGGGTTATTACAAAGAACGTGTACTGGATATAGCTTTAGCATAATCCTACACAGGATGTATGTTTGTAGGGTTTACTAAAGAGAACTCGCCTTCCAAAAAGCAATACTGCTCTTTGGCTTACAAGGTAAAAAACAGCGCTCACCTGATTTTCTTTTGTTTATATACTCCATCATAAGCCTGTAGTATTGCATATGATCATCCATAACAAGAAGTTGTTCCTCTGTGAACGAAGCACGTCCGTCTCCATTGAAAGCCATGGCTAAACTGTGCGGCTTACAACTGGCCGTCTAGAAGCTTCGCCGTTCTTTTGTGATTGCACCACAATGTTGCGGGTTAACCTGGGCAGGTGATCGCTGCCAGCCCCCGCCTTATGGTGGTTACAGTTAGTTAATTACAGGTATCGCATGAGCCACCCAGGACCGCCGTACATGGTACTGCCTGCCACAATCCCCGAACCCTCTAATTAGGGTTGTTTACACAGTGCCCCAGCCAAGTCTTAGTTTGATGACCGTCTGCGCAAAAATGATGTCATTGAAAATGACTGTATGCGCGAAAATGATGTTATTGAAAATGACCAAGAAAAACACAGGATTAAGCAAAAATTAAAATCTGAAAAGTTTAGTAAATTAGTATTGAAAACAGATAATCCTACACAGTATGTATGTTTGTAGGGTCGTTATATTTTGGTTATTAAAGTCTTACTTGTTAGAGAACAGAGAAACACCGATTCTGGAGTCGCCCGGTCGAAACTGGTTGAGACAGGGTGAGCCAGAATCGGTGTTTCTCTGTTCTCTTCTGTGCTTACATAGAATCTTACATAAATTATGTTTCAACTGTTTGGGATTCCGCAAGCAATAATATTATGAAACCTCTAGTAAGTCTACATAGACGAGCGTTGAAATTGGTTCTTTTAAAGCCGTCGACGCTGTTAGCGTCTGATTATAAGGTATTGAATATTTTGCCATTAAAAATGAAATTAGAGTATAACAAAGCTGTCTTCATGTTCAAAATTCTGTCCGGAAGAGCACCACACTCCCTTACTAACATGTTTCCAACAAAGAGTAATAACCATTCGTCTAGGATAGTACCACCGCGTCCCAGAATTGATCTTTTTAAAACTAGTCTGATTTACTCAGGGAGTTGTTTGTGGAATGCCATTATTAATAAAATCGACGTTAATATCAGTCTCAACATGTTCAAAGAAAGGTATCACTCGTTATTATTAACTGAACTAGAAAACAAAGTCCATGAGTTGGGTTTGTTATCCCATGTTGATCTTCTTCTTTTCTCTTATTGTTTTGATGTTGGGGGGGGGGGGGGGGGGGGAGGGGGGTTGCTGTGATGGGTATTTCTGGTGTTTTCAGCTCATTCTCCTTTATTGCATGACTTGATTTTGATACTACCCTTTTCATTGTATTTGTCATTTGTGATGTGGCAAATTTTGGTAGTGTTGTCTCTCTCTCTCTCTCTCTCTCTCTCTCTCTCTCTCTTCTCTCTCTGTCTCTCTCTGTGTCTCTCTCTCTCTCTCTCTGTCGATCTGGCTGTCTCTGTCTCCCTCCCTTTCTCTCTCTCTCTCTCTCTCTCTCTCTCTCTCTCTCTCTCTCTTCTCTCTCTCTCTCTCTCTCTCTCTCTCTCTCTCTTATATTTTGTCATCCTATGTGATCTCCTTCTT
>CM031608.1:58440560-58475560 GCA_018398815.1 Conus ventricosus
GCTGATTTAGTCCTAAGAGAACAGAGAAAGGGGCATTCTGGCTCCCCGGTCTCAACCAGTTTCGACCGGGCGACTCCAGAATGCCCTTTCTCTGTTCTCTGATAAGTAAGACTTCAATAACCAAAAAATAACGATTATCTACAAACAAACATACTGTGTAGGGTTATCCGTTTTCAATACTAATTTACTAAACTTTTCAGATTTCAGTTTTTGCTTAATCCTATGTTTTTCCTGATCATTTTCAATAACATCATTTTACACACACACACACACACACACACACACACACACAAACACACACACACACACACACACACACACACACATACATACACACATACGCGCGCGCGCACACACACACACACACACACACACAAACGTACATGCACGCACATGTACACACACTCTCGAGAACATACACACAAATGCACGCATGCATGTACACACGAACGCACATACATACACACATACGCGCGCGCACACACAACCAACACACACACACCATACACAACACACACCCACACTTACACACACAACACACCCACACACACACACCCACACACACACACACACTACACACACACACACACACACACACCACACACACAACAACAAGCACGTATGCACGGAAGATGAGAACACAGCGAAGGACCGGAGCGAGGTTTTGCAACTGTGTGTCTCCCTATGTGTGACCAAAAAATCCATTAACCACGCCCCGCGCGAGATACTGCGTTTTCTTTACCTGGCCAAGTGCGCTGCGGCAACTTGCCCCATTGATTGCAATTCAGCAAAGTTTCGTCGAACATTTTTACTGCTACGTCAACACTACCACGTCAGGAAGAGCCGGCCATTTTAGCCATGGCTTCCATGGAGACGAGTGTGCTTTGTTCACAGAGGAACAACTTCTTGTTATGGATGATCATATGCAATACCACGGCTTATGGTGGGTATATAACAAAAGAAAATCAGGTGAGCGCTGTTTTTTACCGTGTAAGCAAGGCTAGTATTGCTTTTTTGGGGAAGTGGGGAGAGAAAGGAAAAACGAGAACTACCCCCATTGACGAACTACACAGCTCCCTTAAAAGCTTGTTGATTCACGAAAGAGATTTAGAAAGGATTTGGGCCAATATTATGAAAGTCGATGTTGATGGCTTTGAGAAGCTTTTGACTGTTGACGAAATGATTCCATTTCTACCAAAATGGAGCTTCTTTTACTAAAACTTTGGGCGAAAGAAACAACATCTTCATGACTCAGGTATGGGTCCTGCCTTGGAAAAGGCAAAAACAATGTTTCAAAGATCAAACCAACTGAGACATGGGTTCATTTTTTACGAACAAAACATGAATATTGATGACTATATGCAAGACAATGATGCAGCCTTTCCACAACCATTTTTATATTTCGAAAATTCACAACTTGCCAACCCTCAAGATTTGTTTTGCCAAATCGAAGTATTCTGGGAAATCACAAAGTACTTGCAGAAAGAAAAATTATGATTTTTCGAAACTTCTGGCCAAAATAGATTGAGGTTCTCTTTAGTACAACCTACTGAACGGGGTGGGTAGTGGGTGGCGCCACTATTCCTACAAAAAGCTCCAAATGTTCAGCGACTGGTGTACTAAAACTGGCGATTAAGAGCGCCAAAAAAGCTCTGCCAAAGCAGTATTTTACTGAAAAAAAAAATAACCCACTAACTCTGCCAATGCCGGTCCCAAGCCCGGATGAAAAAAGAGGAGGGGTGTGGTTTTAAACTTTTTTTGCGCAAGAAGGAAAAGTTATATGAAAACTCTTTGTTGTGGGAGGCCAACCTTGGCTATAACTGACTTTTTTTAGGCAGCCATGAGTCTACGGATGTAGTGGTGCTCGTAACTAGGACAGACGTGCATTCTTGCCAGTTTGCCATAGATATCAAGTCGCAAATCCTTTAACTGTGGTCAAACGTGGCATGGGGTGCCTGTTTGGTCTAGTAAGAGTAAGTGAAACTACCAAGCCACCTAACCCCCCTGGGTCAAAGTGCTTGGATGCCCGTTGGCTGGATAGCCAAACAAACTAACCGCAGTTATTACTGTGTGGCTGAATGATAACAGATGTTAGTGGCCTTACCAGTTCACTTTGACATTTTAACGCCTTCTTACCGTTCAACTCACCCCAAGTCACTTCTAAGTTCTTAACTTAAGTCACCCAAGTTCACTTCTAAGTTCTTAATCAAGTCACCCCTCAAGTCACTTCTAAGTTCTTACTTAAGTCATCCCCAAGTCACCTCAGTTCTTATCAAGTCAACCTAAGATTATAAACTAAGTCATTCCCTCTAAGGTACAACAAAGTTCTTATTCAAGTTATCTTATACTTATCAAAAAAATACAATCTTTGTTGTTATCTTAAATAGTAGTTGTCTAATATAGTACACACACGGCCTCAAAAAACGCGTCATCGTTGAGGAGGTCTTGCTTAGCCCTTGGTGTGAGATCGGTCAGCATAGATCTTTATTGAAAGTTCTTACATCCTAAGCAACGCATTGATTACTTTGGTCTATGGAAAATGTTTTTATAGACTCCATGTTCTTTATTTAGTGACTTATCATTTGAAACAATAATAATCCGCCATGAACTATTTTTTATCAAAAAAATTTTAAAAATATTATTCCATTTGGAAATTGGAATGAATGAAAATGATACTTTTGTTTTGGCGTGCTGGCGTTGTGCTGTTGTCTTCAGTATTTAGTGGTTCAGGTTGTTTTGACTGCTTTTGTTTTTGTTGCATTCTTTATATATTTTCTAACGTAAATAACGCCCCCAGCAGCGCAATGGCGCAAAAAAATGACAAACTGTTTTAAGTTCAATTATTCCTTGAAGACTTTGGGTGCCCTTGAATTAACTTGCTCTTGTTCTGGTAGCTGGCATTGAATAATGTGGCGTTGGCGGTGTTATGTTCATTTTGAGTTATATTCTGTGTTTGTAACTTTATTTTCTTTGTCTGTTTAACTCTGTACTCTTTTTACTGCTGCAACACGCCAGGAGGCTTTAGCTTTTCACTGTCACTATCTCTACCTGATTCAGTGTTTTCTGATTCTGCTGATTTTCCGACTCGTTCTTTTGAAGAGAGACATAACCCAATCCGTCATCTATGATTAAACGTCCAATTAAAATCCCATGATTAACGGCGTGGTAACAATGTTCCAAATCTGTAATAAGATCACAGCTTATAGAGATCTCTAATGAACTTTGTTAAACCTGGATCTTGCGTTAAATCCTACGTAAGATCTTGTTCAGATCAATGGGAGCAAATTACTGACTAGTTTGAGGTACAAAACTAAGAAAACCGTTTGCCCCACTCTTTTTACATCTCGACC
Organism: Conus ventricosus; assembly: GCA_018398815.1. Taxonomy (NCBI): domain Eukaryota; kingdom Metazoa; phylum Mollusca; class Gastropoda; order Neogastropoda; family Conidae; genus Conus; species Conus ventricosus. The sequence continues at coordinate 58,443,911 of CM031608.1, forward strand.
CCGCTGCGCCTCATACCTGTTGTGTGATACTTTCTATAATTTGTCTTGTGGACGACATCTGTTATTGAATCTGTTCAAAGCTGAATTCAGTTCGAGGAACTGTTTTGTTTTTCCACCTGCTGCCAAGAATTACAGCCTTTCCTTTTTGGGCATATAGCTTGAATCATCAACTATCATTTGTAAGTCCAAGGACTGTGAGGCGCTCTGTAGCTCTAGCAGACATCGCTGTTTCATGTTTTTTATTAATTATAATTATTCTTTTATTTTTTAAAATGAGCACCGAAAAAAAACTATTGCAAAACTGGTATACCAATCTGTGTTATTGGGGGGCTACGTGTTGGGATACCACAATGCTGGTTAAAAGCCTTGTTAAAATAAACCGGCAGATCTTGGCAAACTAGTCTTGAGGATTCAGCAAAACTGATTGCTATTATTGCAGCTTCGTTCGCTACGAAAGATTTTCTTGTTAAGCAGGAATAATTCCAGAGAATATAAATATGTAAAAAAATAAATTTATAAAAAAAAGGCATATCTGTAATGATGAAGAGGTGCCCGGCTGTGGTGAATGCGCTTGCTTTTAGCGGATGATAATTACGCAGTTAGTAAACTACGGGACGCCGGCGTAGCGAAAAGAATAACAAAGCTGTGGAGCACTAGTGCAGCACAAGATCGCTATGAAAAGGAGAGCATTGAGCAGTTAGATTTATTAATAACACATGAAAAAACAGGGCACGCAGCTATACATTTAAAAGATGTTGATCAAGCAATAAAAGAATATTATCTTGTAACAGGCAAACAATCGAGACATTGCCCCCACCAAATTAGCAACATTAGATCCAACATCAGAAAAACAAAAGATGCAAGAAATCCGCGTTTATTGTCGTTGGTAGATGTTGTCTATTTTGTTGCGCATTAATATTGGCTGAATAAAAAATGAACAAAATCTAATATTCGCCAAAGGTTATTGGAAGTAATCAGGCAATCCCACACAGCTAAGCCAAGCAGCTGGAGTCAGTGAACTAACAGCGAAAAGAATGGTTCTCTAAAACAAGCGATTTGCAAATTTATTTACCTGCACTAGACGTATCAGAGACCACACTTTGTCAATACAAATCAAACGACCCCACCAAATGGCTCTTCTTTATTTACCCTCTGATACGATTTAGACGAAAAAGATTTTAAGTACGCACTTACGTCATTGGACATAGCTTCAAGATACAAGTTGCGGAACCATTAACACAAAAGAAGTTGCTTCTGCTGTTGCTGTCGCTATTCAAGAGATATTATCAACGAGGCCTTTAAACTTATCCTCGCATGATTCAAGTTGATGGATGGAAAAAAGAATTTAATGGCCAACGTGAATCAATTATTGTTAAAATAGAGTTACCATTAAAAGAGGCATTCCGGGAGTGACAGATCTAGGCTTTATTTAGTTGAAACTTTAACAAACAGTCTAGCTGAAGACGTTTTCTCTTCCAGTATCACAGAGAGCTTATTGACAATTCTCGCAACACAAGATTGGGTTTGAAGACTGCCCTCAGTTGCGCGAAATGTGCTATAATGAGAAATTTAATGGGCACTTAAACCTGTAAGTACAAGCAATCAAAAAACAAACAATAAATGATGCTGAAGGAGAGTCTTCATCCAGCAAATATTACCATTTGGATTGAATGTAAAGGTACCCTTTATTTACCGGGTGGAAGCAGAAGGGGACACTCGCATCAGGGCAACGATCCAGTTTGGAGTGTAGATGTATGAAATAAAATAGGAATTGTAAAGATGAATCCGGCCCGTGTATTATTTACGAGAAACTGACACAACAAAACACGGATCCTCAAAGATCTTTTGTTAAAGAAGAATGCAGATAATCCGCCAGACACAGTTCCGCTTTAAGTAATTGACGGTTCTCCAATGTCCATATGCATATGAAAACTCTGGATTATAAACAAAACAAACGTTTAGTGTTTGTTCTATCTAATGAACTTCTTTTGTTACAATCCGTTGTGTTGATTCATGTAGATTGATCGCGTTTTACGTTGTCATGATGGAAAAGTTTATTGTCAAACAATGCCTCTTTGTAGTTGTCATGCGATATGCTCGACTGCACAAACACTGCGAGATATTCCCTTTGCATTCTTAATGGTTTTTCCTGCTCGAAATATTGTACATTTTCGCCCTTACACCACTCAACTCCTTAATCACCTTTCCAGATAATTCATCCTTCATCTGTCCTAAAACCTTCTTATTAGTAATTGAATGCAAAGGCGACGAATCTTAAGGATAATTAAGATGTGTCGTTGTACATACGCTCGCTCCTTTAGCTATTCTAATTCATGTCTTTATAGATGTTCTTCAGTAGGGATATCTATAACAAAACTGTCTGTATCTGTGTAAAGTTACTCGAGACTCGGGATACACGTGGTTTGACGTAGTCATAAAGAAAATTCTAACCTCAATAGCTTTGATTCTTAAACTTCTAAAACAGTAAACCCAATTAAATACAGGTTTGTCAAATATGACTTTCTTTTTTTTCATCATTGTGCCAAAAAAGCTGTCATGATATCTTTGAAGTCCTGATAATTGGTTTTGAAGTCAGCCTAATTGCTTAGTTCTCTTTTGGTAACTAATCTTAAAATCTTTGCGCTTGTGGGATTCTCCCATAGTCTTTCCGAAAAGCTGATGTTCATCAGCTTGAAAAAAGTCTTTTTTTTTTTGTTTCCTGAAAAAAAGCCATCTGCGGATTTTAGTTCTAAGATCAGTGTTCTTCATGATGTATGGTTTCATGACTGTTCTTGATCAAAAGCACTTATACGATGAACTGCTCCAACTTTAAACATGTCTTAAATAAAATTGTAGAAGTCTGTATGCCGACATAATTATTTTTGCCTCGAAGATTAGGTACTAGTTTAGGCGGCTCTCTTGGATTCTTCTTTAGGCTTTCTGCTTGCTAAAGTATCGTCATTATGCAGGTCATGGAGTTCATGAGGATTATTCTAATTCAACTTCTAGAAAGAAACCGCGCTTGTTGACCCAGGGGCGTCAAACTGCCCAACACTTTAATGCTTTTTGAATATTATTTGTACTGCCGCTGTGTACTCAAGTTTTAAAGTTGCGTAATGGAAGTGATTGCGCCATAGCCCAACCATAAAGATTGTTTGCATCTAATACATGAGATAGTTAGACCTTTTACTCGGATCTAGTGTCCAAGTATTTGTTGTTTGCTTTACAGTAATGATGCGGACACCATACTAATTCCTCCGCGCATCCGTTTTCAATCATCTGAATCATTGGTTAAATATGCCCAATAAATCAATCTGTACTCCAGTTAACTTTAAAGAAAGCCATCCCAAATCATCCCGAAGGAGTGCAGAATGTAATGCGGGGATCCAAGCTATAATGTTTCATGCAGGTTCTTTCTATAATTTTCAAAGACGTCCGCCAACAAACATGTATCAGCATTAAGTTGGTGTCATGATAGTCTCCCATAGTTTTACACTTAACTTCTGCCAGCATCGTGAGTCCACTGCTCGGTAATCAGAATCGCTGATAGTCCTTTCCTCCTAAGGACTAGAAAAGAACGCGCCTTTAGGAGGAAGGCGTGTCTTCGTCAACCTTTCCCCAACTGTTCATGTACGATAAGGGCTAAACGCCCTTTCTAACAAAGGTTGGCGTTCAAAATATTCTTCCGTTATTGGGCAGGCCTTTAAGGGACTAAGCCAGGAGACTCTAATGAACCCATCCATGTGTTGCATTAGAGTCATAAAAAGACATGTATTTAAAGTGAACACATGTACTTTTTGATGTCTGTGCGATGCATGACACCCTGAAGGCATGTCAATGCTGTCATTATAAGATATGCGATCGTACCTCGCAAGTTTATGAAAGATACAGGCAGCTTCCATGTATTAGGATCAAACTTTAGTTGAAGATTGCATTTATGTGGTGTGCCCCTCTGAACTTCCATCTAATGTATCATGGTCTCTTACTTTTGGATTGGCTTCCTCACTGAGTTCTAAACCTCAAATCCAACAAGTGAGGGGGCTGAGTCCAATACTGTTGTGGTCTTCAGGCGTTCAGCTTGATTTCAGATAACTTAGATTTTTAGAACAATCTTTACGCATCTTGCTGCATGCGCTGTAAAAATCTTCTAGCGCATCTGGTCCTCTGTTTAATTCTGGGCGTTGAATGAGCGCATCCGGGGGGGATACCTAACATTAATGACGGCAATGAACAAATCTGATGATTCTATTACGACTGTTTTTCGAAGTTTTTGTGGCGCTGGCCCTTCATAAGGAATCAATGAGCGATTCAAGTCTGCGTTAAACAACATATGGCGAATGTTGCAGCCGTTTCCTCTTTTTTAAAAACTAAACTTTTCTGGCATTCCTGGGGGCGTAATTAGTTCTGTATTACAGTAACTGGGCCCGACCGATACAATGTTTCTTATGGTCGCGTGCGGCTGAACAGATGGAACTCTTGCTATAAAACATTTTCTACAGAATTCTTGTTTTGCTATGTTTGTTTTGTTCAGTATATGCTAACATGTCTTTCCTTTTGGTATCAATGTGTAATGCGGTGCCCTGTTGGTGAACATTTGTGTAAGTCAACATGATTTTAGTTCTGGTTCGCCATCGTTGGACTGTTCTTGGACACTTTAATAGGTTTTGGTAGATGTGTTCCTCATCCCATGTGTAGAATTATTAACAGTTATTGGTTGTTTTGTCTTCAAATGATCAAATTGGTCTATACCAACAGAAAGGTATTCCACTAAAGTTAAGATCATTGATGTAAGGGTTTGATAGTTAGACACTCTTTTGCGTTTTTGCGGGGTCACGTGTGATGCAGCCCTTGCGAGAACACACCAATAAAACATTTGTGGTCTGTATTCTTAAGGTTTATATTGCTCTTTTTGGCGACTATGTGGAGTAGTGGACTGTAAGACTTGCCTCAATCGGCGCATACTTAGACTGTTTTAATCTGAATCCTAGGACTTGCCTCTGACCAACCAGTGCTCTCATTTTGGCTTTTCAGCGGCCACATCAACTTGTGTAAGCATTCGTCCTGCCCAAACGGGTGTTAAGTCATTATGAGAAAGAATAGTCGTTGTTTAGTTGAGACCCAGACTTCTAGGTTTTCTTCATTTATTGTTATATAGTCGATTTAATACAGCTAACATTACTTTCATGGCGGGTCTATTGTTAGTTTACCCGGAACTTGAGAAATTAGCATGAGCAACGCTTGACCGTTACGATTGGGATGAATGACTTCTAAATCAATTCATTCACGTGCTCTTGATAATCTTCTTGTGCTTCAACAATTTCTGGGACCGTCATATATTTTATCCATGCTGAGTTTCTTTTCTAATCAAATAATTAATTTAATCAAAAAAATAATTAACAATATCGATGTCTTTTTGTTCTTGGACTATAAACTAAAGTATATAAAACCCTTTGGCGTTGTTAATGTTGAGCTGTTTAGAGCTGAGTTTAATGTTTCGTATACTTTTTTTAAGCATTCCCTTTTTTATTTCTGCTCAGGGTCTGGACTGTTGAGAAAAACTTGTCCTGCTTTCTTTGAAGATCAAACTTTTGTCCTTTTGTAGGTCATCAAAATCGGTGAGGTTAAACGATTAAATTCGTATCGTGATGTTTGAGTCAGCTGTGCATTATTTATAATCAGCTTGAGGAACTCCAAGTTTGTGTAATAGTTGTACCATAGCTGGGTTGCTTTTGGAGTTTAGTTTTTATTGTTTTCTCGCAGCACTACAGGATGATCATGGCCGAGAGCTAAGACACACCTCTAGAGGTAACGCTGAGGTGCGCCTATGCCTGATGGCTAAGAGGCTACCACTGTGCCTGCTGATGCGGCGCTTATAGTCGATGCTCATGTATTAAATAGGTAACAGATTAAGGCAGGCCGAATACCTTCGTTTGGTTTTGCTGTATTTTGAAGTCTCCTTGCTCTAGTTTTTGTAGCATTTGTGTAATGTTGGTTCATCTAATGGTTTTTATGCCGGGGTTTCTTCATCTCATCTCTTGGCCCGACTCGGTGCTGTAGGCACATTTGGATAACTTGATAGACATGTTTTTAAAAATGAAAAAATAAATTAGTTTTTGTATCTTTTTAATTTTTTCTTTTCAATATTCAGCGTGTGCATCAATTAATAAAAACAATGTACATTAAGCGGTTTATCGGCCTTCTTTTTCTTTCTCAATTTGAATGTTTACGTCTTTAACGTTCTCCCACTTCCATGCAACCGATTATCCTGGTTGACCTTAGGTCAATCCCATAAACCGTAATTGATTGTTAAATAATCTCAAGCAAACACTGTGAAGGTGTAGATCTTTAGACGAAGGTTGCTGTTAGATTCGGCCCCTCACCCCAAACAATTTTCTTATTTCGATCAAATTGGATGATAAGGTCTACGGCCCGCTAGCGATGATTGGTTAGGATACCATCAGATTGTACATTGCCACTTTCGTTATTTTTGGATTAAAAACCTTTTCATTGCTCTTGCGTATGGTTCGTCATCTTTCACACAGCAATAAAAATACCTTTAGCGAATTTATGCGACGCTAAGATTAAAATTCCATAAAGCGGTGCCTGCTTTTAGGATAGGTTGAATGATGTCGCGGTTTTCGTAATATATTACTAATTGAGACTCATATTGGTTGCTCCAATCAGCCTTGTAAATTAGAGTTGCTAAACCACATCAACACCTCTATCGTGGATGTAGTAATGCTGTATTTGCTACGGTGTCTGTTTGATCAAATAACCACGTTTTGTATTCATTTAAAATTAGTTCGTATGACAATCTGTCTTTTAATGCCCCTTGAAAGTATGGCGCATGCGTTTTACAACTCCAAATCTAGGGGAATAGAAAAGCCGATTACATCCGCAAAATCCTTACCAGCTAAAGCCTTTTTGCTGCTTTTAGCACTGAGCAAGTTCGGCGCCTATTCTAGTTTTAGCGCTTCTTCATTTGCCGAATTCTTGAAACGCAAGTTCTTCCTTTCATTCTCGGTTAGCCATAGAATCGGAATGGTTAAAACTATTGTCTGCATTGTTTAAAGAAAATATTCTTGCCCCTCATAGTTTTACAGAAAATTTTCTTTACGATTGCCCGTCCCAAAATTCTGGACAACTGTTTCGGGTTTGGTATGTTGATTGAGCGAGTTCTATTTTGAACGTAAGCCGTGCAGAGCCTGGCACCCAATCAAAAATTCATCCGCTCCTAGGGTGGAAATCAAACAGTAAGAATTTGATCTGCATCATAGTAGATGGGCTTATTTGGACACAAGTTATAATATTCCGTTTTATTTCCTTCACGACGGCGGGTTCTTTCAGTCTTCTATGCGGGTCAAGAATCGAACATATATTGTGAAATTTTTATAAAACAAAATTAAAAAAAGTTAATTATTTAAAAATCATGGCCGGAATTGGAGATGAAGAAGATTATGATATTAGTGATCTTGGAGACGCCGACATGGATGAAAGGAACTCCTTTGAACCAGCACCGCTCAGGCTCTCATTGCAGGATGAAATTTGAGGGGGCGCAAGGCGTGCAATAATTAAAAGTTACCTAAAAAACTTTAAGTACAACCAAGTTCTTATTCAATTTATCTTATAATTTCAAAAAACAATACAATCTATGTTTTTATCGTACACACACGCCTCAAAAACGCGTCATCTTAAGAATGTCTTGCTCAGCGTCTTTGGTGTGAGATCGGTCGGCATAGATCTTAATGAAGTTCTTACACCCTAAGCAACCGCATTGATTACAATTCTGGTCTATGGAAATGTCTTTTATAGACTCCATGTCTTTATTTATTGACTTCATCATTTTAAACAAATAATAATCCGCCATGGTCTATTTTTATTAAAAATATTATTCCATTTGAAAGGGATGAAAATGAATTTTTGTTGTTGGCGGTGCTGGCGTGCTGTTGTCTTCTTCTGTATTTAGTGGTTCAGTTTTTTTTGACTGTTTTTGTTTTTGCCGCCATTCTTTATATATTTTATAACCGTAAATAACTGCCCCCAGCAGCAGCAAGGGCGCCAAAAATGGCAACAGTTTTAAGTTCAATATTCCATGAAGACTTTGGTGCCCTTAAATTAACTTGCTCTTGTTTTGGAGCGGGCTTTGGGATCAACTGTTGGCGTTGGCGGTGTTATGTTTTCATTATGAGTTATATTCTGTGATTGTAACTTTAATTTTCTTTGTCTGTTTAACTCTGCTACTCTTTTTCCTGCTGCAACACGCCCAGGATGCTTTAGCTTTCACTCGTCACTATCTCTACCTGATTCAGTGTTTCTTGATTCTGCTGATTTTTCGACTTGTTCATTTTGAAGGGAAATAAAATCTATATGATTAAAAGTAATTAATCCCATGATTAATGGCGATAACAATGTTCCAAATCTGTAATATAGATCACAGCTTAGAGACTCTATGACTTTGTTAAAACTGGATCTTGCGTTAAATCATACGTAAGATCTTGTTCAAATCAATGGAGCAAATCTACTGACTAGTTTAGTGTACAAACTAAGAACCGTTTGCCCCACACTTTTACCATTCTCGACCCCAGCTGCGCCTCATACCTATGTGATACTTTATAATGTCTTGCGGCGACATCTGTTGAATCTGTTCTATGCTGAATTCAGTTCCGAGGAACTGTTTTGTTTTTCCACATGCTGCCAAAGAATACAACCTTTCTTTTTGGGCATAATAGCTTGATCATCAACTTCTTCATTTGTAAGTTCAGGAAGGTTTAGGCTACCCTGTATCTGTAGTAGATCATCGCTGTTCATGTTTTTTATTAATTATTATTATTTTATTTTTTAAAATGAGCACCGAAAAAACTATTACTAACCTTGTATACCATTCTGCTGTTATTGGAGGTCTCACAGCTTTACGTTTCCGTCCCATTCGAGACACTTAGTTAAAGGGCCGAACAAACAAGTCTTACACATTTCTAATCCAACATTTTTGTTGTTGTAGTCCAAGCAGAGGCACATATCAAACTTGTGTACCAGTTAACTAGGGGAAAAATTAAGTTCCCAGAAAGTGATGACGTCATTTTTGCACAATTGTGTGTGTGTGTTGTCATTGTTTGAATGTCGCCTGACCACTTGTTTACAAGTTTTCATGCCGTATCTACATTATCTACAGGAAAATAAACCTAGTCGAGTTTGGTATTAAAAGAATTGTCGGGAATTTGGCTATTCAGTCATCTCAAAAGCACAGATATATTACATTTTTCATGACAACTACTAATTATCAAACTAACAGCCCCACTTGTAATGGCTGCTCAGCAATGCTGAACACACTGTTGCCAGACGGCTTTTTACACAGATGACATTCAGTTCGCCTAGTACAGCGCGGTTAGCTGGCTGGTGGGGAGCAGCCTGCAGAAAACACCCCTTTCCCTGATCTGCATTCACGGCTTGGCCTCTGCAGCTGTGGGTTAGACGTCTAAGTGTAGGATACTCAATGCTTGGTAAAAGCTTGTTAAAAATAAAGCCAGCAGATCTTGGCAAACTAGACTTTGAGGATTCAGCAAAACTGATTGCTATTATTGCAGCTTCATTTGCTACAAAGATTTTCTAGTTAAGGAAGATATAATTCCAGAGAATATAAATATGTAAAAAAAATACATTATAAAAAATGGCTTCACTCGTAATGATGATAGGTGGCGCTGTGGTGAATGCTCTTGCTTTTAGCGGAAGTAATTACGCATTTAGTAAACTACGGGATGACGGCGAGAGAAAAAGACATAACAAAGCTGTGGAGCAACTAGCTGCAGCACAAGATAACTATGAAAAGCAGAGAATTGAGCAGTTAGATTTTATTAATAACACACTGAAAAAACAGGGCCATGCAGCTTACACATTTAAAGATGTTGATCAAGCAATAAAACAATATTATCTAGTAACAGGCAAACCGATCGAGACATTGCCCCACCAAAATTCAGCAACTTTTATCAACCATCAGAAAAACAAAAGATGCAAGAAATCGCGTTTATTGTCGTTGGCATGACTGTTGTCTATTTTGTCGCGCATAATATTGGCTGAATAAAAAATGAACAAAATCTATTATTCACCCAAAGGATGTTGGAAGGGAATAACAGCAATAAAAAAGCTAAGCCAAGCAGCGGGAGTCAGTGAACAAACAGCAAAGGAATGGTTATCTAAACAAGCGATTTGGCAAATTTATTTACCTGCGCCTAGACGAATACAGAGACCGCACTTTGTGAATACAATACCGAACGACACCCATCAAATGGATCTTCTATATTTACCCTCTGATACGATTAGACGAAAAAGATTTAAGTACGCACTCACAGTCATTGACATAGCTTCAAGATACAAAGATGCGGAACCATTAACACAAAAGAGTGCTTCTGCTGTTGCTGTCGCTATACAACTGATATACCAACGAGGCCCGCTAACTTATCCTCGCATGATCCAAGTCGATGATGGAAAAGAATTTAAAGGCCAAGTGAATCAATTATTGTTAAAACATAGAGTTACCATTAAAAGAGGCATTCCAGGAGTTCACAGATCACAGGCTTTAGTTGAAAACTTTAACAAACAGTTAGCCGAAAGACTTTTTTCCTACCAGTATCACAGAGAACTTATTGACTTTCCCCGCAACCGAAGGGTTAGAAGACTGCCCCCATTTTTCGCCAATAAATTAATGAAAATTTTAAAAGGGCCCCCAAAAAAAAACCATACATGAATTTCAAAAGAAAAACAAAAAATTTGGGGTAAAAGACACCAGTAAAACCCCACAAACTATTACCTTTTGGTTTTAAAAAGAAAGGAAACCTTTATTTCCCGGGGGAAAGCAAAAGGGGGAACCCTCGCATCAGGGAAACCCGATCCAGTTTGGGGGTGTTGACCCAATGAAATAAAAAAATGTAAAAATGAATCCGCCCCGTGTATTAATTTTTCGAAAACTGACACAACGAAACAACCAGCTCCTCAAAGATCTTTTTTGAAAGAAGAACTGCAATAATCCCGCCAGACACAGTTCCGCTTTAATTATTTTAGGGTTCTGTAGTGCCCAGTTGCATATGAAAACTCGGGATTAAAAAACACACGTTTGTGTTTGTTCTAATCTAACGATTTCTTGGTTACAACAGTTGTTGATTTCATGTAGATTAGATCGTAGTTTACGTTGTCATGATAAAAGTCTATTGTCAACAAGGTTTCTTTATAGTTGTCATGCGATATGCTCGACTGCACAACACGCGAGATATTCCCTTTGCTTTCTTAAGGGTTTTCTCCTGGCTCGAAATACTGTACATTTTTTACCTTAACCCCACATACTCCTTGATCACCTTTCCGATAATTCATCCTTCATCTTCCCCTAAAACCTTCTTGTTAGTAATTGAATGCAAAGGCGAATCTTTAGGGTAATCGGAGTGTCGTCCCCATCCACTCGCTCCTTTAGCTACTTCAAATTTCCCAAATAGTCTTTAAGATGTCTTCAGTAGGGATATCTATAACAAAACAAACTGTATCTGTGTAAATTTACTCTGGACTCTGGATACAGGGTTAAAGTAGTCATAAAGAAATTCTAACATCAAAAGCTTTGATAATTCTAAAACAGTAAACCCAATAAATACAGGTTTGTCCAATTTGACTTTCTTTTTTTCATCATTATCCCAAAAAAGCTGATCATGAAATCTTCTGAAGTCCTGATAATTAGGTTTTGAAGTCAGCTTAATTGCTTCGTTCTTTTTGGGTGACAAATCTAACATCTTTACGCTTGTGCGGTTTCTCCATAGTCTTTCCGAAACAGCAGTTGTTCATCAGCTTGAAAAGCTTTTCTGAAGCATCTGCGGATTTAGTTCTGAGATCATGTCTTCAATGTATGGTTTCATGAACTGTTTGATCAAAGCAATTATACGATGAACTGCTTCAACTTCAAACCATGTCTTAAATAAAATTGTAGAATCTGTATGACAGACCCTAATTTTTTTGCCGCGAAATTAGGCACAAGTTTAGGCGGCTCTCTTGGGTTCATCTTTAGACTTTCTGCTGCTAATGGGTAGTCATTATGCAGGTCATGGAGTTCATGAGGATATTCTAAGTCAACTTCTAGAATGAACCCATCTGTTTGACCCGGCGTCAAACTGCCCAACCACTTTAATGCTTTTTTAATTTTTCGGATCACCGCCTGTGTACATCTTGAAGTTACGAATGGAAGTGATTGCGCCATAGCCCAACCATACAGATTGTTTCATCTAAATACATGAGATAGTTAGACCTTTTACTCCCGGATCATAATCGTCCAAATATTTGTTGTTTGCTTTACAGTAATGATGCGATGCCATACTAATTCCTCCACGCAATCCGTTTTCAAAACATCTAAAATCTTTGGTAGGTCGCCCAAAAAATCAATCTGTACTTTGGGAAACTTTAAAAAAAAAGCGCCCCAACTCATCCCGGGCGAAAGAAATTTTTTTAATGCGGGGGGGGTGCCAGGCTTTTAGGGTTTTAATGCGGGGTCTTCTAAAATTTTAAAAGACGTCCCCCAACAAAAAAAACGTCAGCCTTAAGTGGGGATCATGATGTTTTCCCTTTCGTTTTACCCCCTCAAACTTTTCCCCACGCAATTTTGGGCATGCTGGTAACAGAATCACAAATTTTCCTTTCCTCAAATATTTGAAAAGAACGCCCCTTTAGGGGGAAGTGTTATTTCGTAAAAACCTTTTCCCCAACTGTTCATGTACTAAAAGGGGTAAACCCCCTTTTCTAACGGAGGTGGGTCAAAATTTTTTTCCCTTTTTGGGCGGGAATTTAAAGGACATCCCAGCGCTCAAATGCCCCCCCATGTGCTCCCTAGAGTCAAAAAAGACTTTTTAAATTAAAAGTGAAACAAAAAGTACTTTTCTGATGACGGCAATGCATGACCCCCTGAAGGCATCGCCCACTGCTTTCTTATAAGATGAGAGTCGAAACCTCGAAATTTATGAAAGAATGGGAGTTTCCAGGTTTAGGATAAAACTTTAGTTGAAGATTGCAGTTGTTGTGCGTGCCCCCTCTAAATTTTCCCACAAAAAGTGATTCAGGGGCTTTATTTTTGGATTGGTTTCCTCACGATTCTAAACCACAAACCCAAACAGTGAGTGGCGGAGCCCATACTGTTTTTGGGGCCCCTTCAGGCGTAAATCATGTTTTCGAAAAATTCAGATTATTAAAAACAATCATTACCGAAATTGCTGCAGGGTTTTTTGTAAAAATCTTCTACCCGCATTGGCCCTCTGTATAATTCGGGCGTTAAAATGAGACCCATCCGAACCAAAAATTAATAAGGCAAATGAACAAATCTGATGTTAAATCATTAAACTGTTTTTCGAAGTTTTTGTGGCGCGGGGGCCCTTCAAAGGAAAACAATGAGTGATTCAAAGTCGGAAAAAACAATTTTGGGGGAAATTTTTTGCAGCCGTTTCCCCAGTTCTTAAAACTAACTTTACTGCCTTCGGGGGGCTTTAATTATTCTTTTTTTAACAGTCAACTGGGCCCGTTTACAATTTTTTCTTATTTCGCTCGCGGTTTAAACAGATGGAACTCTTTTTAAAAATTTTTTTGAAAAAATCTTGTTTCCCTTGATCTTTTAAATTTGCTTCATTATTTCCTACTCATCGTGCGTTCAATGTGTAATGGGGTTACCCCCCGCTGGTGAAAACATCAAAAGAAGTCAAAATGTTTTTTTGTCTGGTTCACCTATTTTTTGGGCTGTTTTTGGGGCACTTTAATAGGCAGTAAAATTTTTTTCCCCTCACCCCATGTGTGACATTAACATTTTTTGGTTTTGTTTTGTTCTTCAAACTGATAAAATGGAACCCCCACGCAAACAAAAAAGGGTTTCCGTAAATTTAAGTTTCATTGATGTAAGGTGATATTTTGGGACACTCTCTCTGCTTTTTTGGGGACGAATGCAGCCTTGCGGGGAAAAACCCCAACTTTAAACATTTGTCGTCTGTTTCTTTATTTTTTAAAACTGCCCCTTTTGCAACTAATGGGAGGTGGGAAAAATGAAAGACCTGCCTAAAATGGGCGCAAATTTAGCCTTTTTTTAATCTGCCCTCTAAGACTTCCCCCTCGCCCAAACCGGGGCCCTCTCATTTTGGCTTCTTCAGCACCCACACCCAAACTGTGTAAGCAGTTGGTCCCCCCACCCAGGTGTTAAGTCTTTGGGGGGGAAAAGGGAATAGTCTGTTTTTAGTGAGCCCGGGCTTCTAGATTTTTTTTCATTTTTGTTACATAGTCGTTTAAACAGTAACTTTAAACTTTAACTGGGGGGTCTTTTGTTAGTTTAAACCCCGGAACTTGAGAAATTTTTCATGAACAACACTTGCCTGTACGCTTGCCCGGTTAAAACTTCTAAATCAATATCATTCCGTGCTCTTGATAAATCCTTCATTGCTTCAAAAAAATTTGTTGGACCTTCAAATATCCTTTTCCATGCTGAGTTTCTTTTCTAAAATCAAAATATTTATTTAAAACCAAAAAAAAAATTTAAACAATATCCCCCGGGGGTCCCTTTTTTTTTTTTTAGACTTTATAAACTAAAAATATAAACAACCCCTTTTGGGGGGTTTTTAAAGTAGCTGTTTTTGAACAGGGGTTTAATGTTTCGTTTTTCTTTTTTTTTAAACATTTTTTCCCTTTTTTTTTGCTGGGGGGTGTTTAGAAAAACTTGGGCCTGCCTTTCTTTTAAAATCAAACTTTTTCTTTTGTAGTCGTCAAAAACCCGGCCCCGGGAAACACTAAATTCTTCATCCGTGAAGTTTGATTCAGCTAGGGGCCTTTTTTTATAATCAGCTTGGGAACTAAGTTTTGCTGTTATTAGTTTTAAACCCTAGCTGTGGGGCTTTTTTGGGTTTTTGTTTTTAATTTTTTTTCTGCCGCACCCACGGCCCAAGAACACAAACCGAGGCTAAAGACAAACCTCCTAGAGGGAAAGCTGGGAGGGTTTCCCTATGCCCGATGTAAGAGACCTACACTTGTTTTCCCGCTGATGCGGCGCTTATAGTTATGCTTCCCCTTAAATTAAAAAAGGTTAAAACTTTTAAAGGGAGCCGAATACCCCTTGTTTTGCTTTGCTGTATTTTTTAAAAGGGCCTGCTTAGTTTTTTTTGCATTTGTGTAATGTTGGGTTTAAACTGAAGGTTTTTATGCCGGGGTTTTACTATCTCTTTTTTCTTGGCCGGGCCCCCGGTGCTGTAGGCACATTTGGGTAAACTTAACCCAAAATGCTTTTTTTTAAAAAGAAAAAATTTAAATTTTGTATTCTGTATCTTTTTTAAATTTTTTTTTTTCCAAAATTCAGCGGGGAAACAATTAAATTAAAAAAAAATGTACCTTAAGCGGTTTTTTCGGGTTCTTTTTTTTTTCTCAAAAAGAAAGTTTTCCCTCTTTAAACCTTTTTCCCCCTTCCATGTAACTTAAATCCTCTGTTGCCCTTTGGTCAATTCCCTAAACCGTATTTTGATGTTAAAAATTTTAAAACATCAAGCCTAACTTTTGAAAGGGGGTTGTTTTTTGGGGCCCAAAGGGCTGCTTGGGGGGGGTTTGACTTCGGCCCCCCCCACCCCCAAACAAAATTTTTTTATTTTGTCAAAAAGATGATAAGGGTTTAAACCCGCTAGCGTAGATTTGGTTTTTACTTTCCCTCAATTTTTAAAAATTGCCTTTCGTTATTTTTTTTGGTTAAAAAACTTTTCCCCTTTTCTTTACGGGTTTGGGTTTTTAATTTTTCACACAGCAATTTAAAAAAACCCTTTTTGCGATTTTAATGCGCGCTAAGATTTTTAAAAATTTCCCTATAGCGTCTGCCCTGCTTTTAAGGGTATGTTGAATGATGACGCACGTTTTCGTAAATATTACTAATTGTGCTTATTGGGCTCAATCAGCCTTTCTAAATTTGAGTTCTAACAACGGGGCA
Organism: Conus ventricosus; assembly: GCA_018398815.1. NCBI lineage: Eukaryota > Metazoa > Mollusca > Gastropoda > Neogastropoda > Conidae > Conus > Conus ventricosus. The sequence continues at coordinate 58,459,869 of CM031608.1, forward strand.
AACCCCCAAAGAATTGGCAGAAAAGCTGTACTTTTTCTTCGGGTCTGTTTTATCTGATAAAACGTTTTTTTTCATTAAAAAATTAGTTTTGTATACAATCTGTCTTTTAAAGCCCCCTTTAAAAATATGGCGCATGCCCCCTTTTTAAAAACCAAAAACTAGGGGGAAAGGAAAAGCGGTTCCATACGCATAACCCTTTCAGCTAAAGCCTTTTTGCTGCTTTTTTGCACCTGAGGCGAGTTCGGCGCCTATTCAAGTTTTAGTGCTTTTCATTGCCCTTTCCCTTTAAACGCAAAAATCTTCCCCTTTCCCTTCGGGTTTTGCCTAGATCAAATAGGTTTTTAAAAAAATGCTGCCTTGTTTAAAAGAAAAAAACTTTTTGCCCCCCCCAATTTTTCCCGAAAAAAATTTTTAAGATTGCCCGTCCCAAATTTTTGGACAACTGTTCTGGTTTGGTCTGTTGTTGAAGCGAGTTCTATTTTTAAAAATAAGCCGTGCAAGCCCGGCCCAATCAAAAACATCCTCTTTTAAAGGGGGAAAACAACAGGGGAAGAATTTTTATCTGCATCAATAGTAGATGGATTATTTGGAACAGTAATATTCCGTTTATTTCCCCTTTACGCCCGGGGGTTTTTTCAGTCTTCTATGCGGGTCAAGAAAAAAGCCATATACCCTTTTTGACATTTTTATAAAACCCAAAAAAAAAAGTTAATTTTTTTAAAAACATGGCGGGGAAAATTTGGGGGTGAAAAAGATTAAAGTATTATTTAAACTTGGAGACGCCAACTTTGGGTGAAAAGGGGTCCTTTTAAAACAGCATCGCTCGACGTTATAAAAGCGGATGAATTTGAGGGGGGGCAAAGGCGTGAATTAACAGAAGATAAGGTAGAATCATTATACCAAAGTTTAGAACTAGAACCCCCCGAAACATATACCCTGATGATTTTGAACTAAAAGATAACCATTTGTATTTTAGAAACGACAAAGGAGAACGTGTTCGCTTACAGATAAACGAGACTCATCAAAGTTTGTAGGCATGACTACAATTAAACAAAGGCCCGTGTGAGCGAGCAAATCGCCTTGGCTTTACTGAACCAAAATTAGTCCGGAGAAGTTGCTAAATTCAAAACACACAACAAAAACTCCCAACAGATAACCAAATACAAACCACGCCACATGAAGATTTAATTCAAACAGTGACGAAGTAAGAAATACAGTAAGCAGAACTCACTGAAGAAGAAAAACAGTATTTTACAGAGAGAGAATTATAGGCCCTTGATCGTACTTTAAGAACCATCAAAGGCGAATTAACAAACAATGTAGCAAAACTAGGTGAACTAGATAGACATATAAAAAGAGAAAAAGAAAAACTCGCTGAGCTGACGACCGCATCGTAGGCGTGAGTATTAAAGAAAGAATAGCCCAAAGACTAAAAAATCTTGAGCAAGAAAGATCAGCAAGACTAGAAGCGATGACTACTAACCGAGACCAATTACGAACTCAAGTGAATAGAATAAGAGAAACTATCCGAAAAATTTTATATGAAACAACGCTAGCAGAACGAATACGAACACTGTTTAGAGAGCAAGGGTCACATTAGCAAGCGTTATAACGGCCTTAGGATTTGCAATAAGTACACTGGTGATGGCTATTACAGGCGGTGTGGAGGGCAAAGTTCAGTGCCTCCACGCCATCTCCTGATAAATCATGGGTAAAAAAACAGCTTGATCATCTTGCGAGTTTATTAAAAAAATTAGCTGGTAAAGCTATAGACTCTTTAACCCGTATATTAGGGAGTGTTATTAGCTGGCTTTTGTCACTGCAAGCAAAGTTAAGTTGGTTTTTTAAATGGCCGAGCACTTATGGTTCATTAGTTCTCTTAATAGTTGGGTTACTATTTAGTACGATTAAAGACCAAGTAATCCTAGGCCAGTTACTCCAAGCAACAAAGCTGTCTATCATATTCGTGGTCATCGCGAACAATCGAGTCCACGGCTTCAACAGTCTTTGTGTCTTTGGACCTTAGGGATTGGAATGACTTAATCTGGGTGTTTTTTTAATGTTTGTACATTACTGGCCCATAATATATGTTTTCTATCCCAACCATCTGTTCATTGCCTGCTATAAGAATTTCATTATAGTATTTATTATTGTACCCTTATCTGGAGTCTGAGTCAGAAGGCAGCATGTATAAACCTAGTGCGCAACAGCAAAGTCTACTTGATCTTGCAAATTGTAAACCCATGTTGTTACTTTTAATACTTCAAGGTAAAATCAACTGTAGAATTAACGGCGCCTCTAAATTTGCTAAGTATTGTTTTGTGCATCAATACCAAGTAGAAGACTCAGTTAATGCTCGATCTCGCTTGTGCTTGCGCACACTAGCAAACACCAAACGTAAAGTACGAATAGAGCGTTTATTTCGTTCTATTTCCCGCATTAGTTAGCCCACAGATGTGTCCAAATACATGTTGTCCTTTCTGTTTATGCTCTTGCTCTAGTGGACCCAAGGTGACGCCTGTTCCTAAGAGAAAAGATTGTAAGGAGGATTCCATCATAGTTATACTTTCTGTGCACGCCCCAAAAATAAGGGGTGCCTAAGCCATGATTTAAGATCCGACCTTTTGTCTAAAGTCTGTCTTAACATAATATTGAAATTCGTTACAAATCCTTTCAAAAGCCTTCATGTCTATCTGTTCTGACTGGATTAAACGGTTTGTCATTGGGTAATGGCGCTTGCGTTCAGTCAAAATACGTCGAAAGGTGTAATAAAAAAAAAATGAAATCTGTACACTGACCTCACCAAAGGATAGGGTGAATTTAAAATATCAGCAACACACTACCACACCCAGTTGTTGCACAAAACAAAGCAAAAGTTTAACTGGTTCTGATAAAACTGCAATCGGATACTAAACCACGAACTTTTTGCGATGTACTTTTTTAATATGGGGGTTAAAATATCTGCTTAAGGAGTACCACCATTTTATGAAAAAGGTTGTCAGCCTGGGCACAGCAATGACAAGAGTATCAGTTGCTATATTTTTTAGGATTGTAAGTGCGGCCCACAGAATATTTGCATGCTTTAGTCTATTTGCACGCACTCATTTTTTATTTTAGTTTAAAAAAATGTTTGTAACAATAACAACCAATACATTCCTCCCGCTTTAGAACATGCTATTGATAACGAATTGCGGAACCAAAATGTCGCACCCCATGAAAATATTCTACAAAGTCGAATGGTTTAATATAACTGAGCCAAGAAAAATAAAATATTAGAGAAAATATGACGGGAAAGAAACTTAATTGACCAGTTAACAATACCTGATGGTTATTACGGGTTTTGCTCACTAAAAGAAGCATTGAGTAACTTTGGCAGCACTCTCAAACTTAAAAATGCAAATCTAAAAACAATATTAACATTCAAACCTGAAGAAGCAAATTACTTTTTTGATAAAGAGCTAGCTAAAATGTTAGGCTTTGAAGCTAACACTCAGGACACTCAAAGATTTATTGTTACACCAGACAAAACTACTTATGAGGGGGAAAGTCCGCTCGATCTTGCAGTACATTCATTACTCTATGTTCATTTGGATGAGCTAAGCACTGATGAAAACTTATATGATGGAAGGCCCTCAACTGTTTTAAGAGCTTTTTCCGTCAGGGAAAGCTGCATATTGCAATTATGAAATTATACAATTCCCTAATTTACAGTTTAAAAGATTAGTTTGTGGGAGGGTTGGATCATTTAATATAAAATCGCAGACAAAGCAGGAAAAGTTGTGAAATGTGATAACCTACACATTGTTTTGGAAATAAAATAATTAGTTGTTCTAAAAAATGTCGCGTGGGGCCCGAAGAAATCCGGAGTTACATTAGCGCCTGTGAGGTGTATAACTTTAGAATTAAAAGACCTTGCAGATGTTGCAGACTTTGAACAAAACGGTGAGATAGGCGCTTTGTATGGGTTTGAGTACACTAAAGATGTGATTATAAACGCAAAGAGGTTGGCGACAGCAAAAAGTTTCCTAAACTAGAACAACTGCGCAATCTAGAAGCAAATAATGTTGGCCAGTATGAATATAAAATAGTTCGAAAACCTGACCTCAAATGGCATTTAGAACCATATTTAGAATGGGAAATAAAATTTGAATTCATAAGCCCATTTACATTTTTTAGCCGCCAAAAAGTTTCAGAAAAGCATTCAACTCTGGTCCTTTACATGTAAGTCTTATGCCAGATGACAATAGTCGGGAAAAAGATTGAAATAAAGCCGTATGGGAATAAACAGTACATCCTCCACAGAAGAGAAACGGTTTTAAAAGATGCTTCTACAAAATTACAATTCATTCCACAAATGAAATTAGGAGATGAGTTCACAATGATATTTGAAATTTCTGTCTTAAAAGATGTGAAGAGGAATGGAGCTGTGGGCGTTAGCGACGTCCTTCTAAAAAGGAATTCTAATTAGCTGGCAAAATTAGACGTTGAAAAACTTAAAGTTACTGTCGTCGTTATCACAACGGTGAGGATATTAGGTCATAACAACAAGCAACAAAATCAATATTAGTCTAAATAGAAGCAATCTTACAGAACTAAATTGGATTAATCTTACACATTTAGATCTTATAGGATTTTATTATACTGAACAGGTTTTGACAGAAAGTATGATAAACATAATAACTGGATTAGATAAATTCTATTATAAAACTATGGAGCAGTTAAACTTTATGATAAAAACCCCTCATTGTTCATTAATTTGTGGACAAACTGGTTGTGGAAAAACAATATTTATCCTCGACCTGTTACAAACAGTTTATCGTTATAATTTTGATCATAATTGTAATTTTTCTGCCCAACACTTAAAAAGGAACAAAGCATATCATGATAGAAGGTTTATATGGTCTGATGATAACATATTTTTAGTTAATCCTAGCAATAAACTGAGTGAGTGTCTAGAACGCTTTTTTATATTGTTTGAAGGAACGCAGACACTATTTATTATAGATGACTGTTCAGCAGAAAGAAGACATAGTTAAAAAGAAAACACTTGTCGAAACTAGCTTTCAGTGGAAGACATGCTTTGGATAAGTGTGTGGATTTATCCAAAAATATAACTCAGTTTTAAAAAAGACTTTAGAGAACAGTAAAAACTTTGGGTTTTTTTTACAAAAAACCCAAAAAAAGGGGGGATTCGGTTCCAATTTTTTAAAATTTTTGGGGTTTTCGTTTTTCCTTTCTGTAAAAAACAAGTGCATTTACAAGTTTATATGCTGTCCAAAATAACTTTAAGTTTTTTCGGGGTGCACCCCAAAAACCCCGGTAGTGTCAATGAAATTTTAAAAAAAAAAAGAAAAAAAAAAAAAATTTATAAAAAAAACAAAAAAAAAATTTAAAAAAAAAAAATTTTTAAAAAAAAAAAAACACCAACGCTGCAAGAATCTCAGACTGGTGGACGATTCGGACGATTGAACTGTCCTAAGACGAACAATCCTTTTCCCTATTTGGTAAGGTCACTGAGGGGAAAAAGGGGGAGCACGACCCTATATCAACCTTGATGGGACGGGGATTTTTACACAGAATTGATCCCCGCCTGGTCATTCTGTCCAACACCCTCCCCGTTTTAGACTGATCGTTGAACTGTTTTCCCTATTTTACACCCTGCAATGGATATTCTGCCCTGCATTTTGGAGAGGATAAAAAGAACTGGCAAAGTGATGTGTGCTGGGGTACCAAATGCGGGCGTCTAGAGTATGTGTGCACAAGTCACTGGTGACGGTTGGGGTCGTGCCACACGGGTGAGAACGGTGTGTGACCTAACCTGTCCTCGGGGTTGTTTGTGTAAAGGTTACAGCTTCCTGTGGGCAAGATTTCCCCCGTTAAAGATTTTTCTTCACTTCGATAGGGAAGCCACGGGTTGGGAGAGTTTCTGCACTTTTTCGCTAAAAACTTGTATCCATTCGTTTTTTTTCTTCCTGCTTATTTTTTAAATGTATCTCTTTTTGGTCACGGCAAAAAAAAAACCACCCAAAATTTGGGTTTTCAATCGCCACCGCCCGGGGACATAACTCAAACGCAAATATTCTGGGCCAGGCGGAGGGCCCCAGGTTCGGATCCAGGAAAATTTTAAAAGGGGGGGCTATCCCTTCCCCACAAGACGGCTGTCCAACCAACGGACTAAATAGCTGACCGACGCTCCCTGTCGCCTCACCCAAATTTAAAAGGCTATTTTTAGCTCTCGTGGGACAGCACTTCTGCCAGACGGACAAGTTTCCCTGGCCGAATTCCGTTTGGTCTCCCACCCAAACGTCTTAAGCCACCCAACTCACACCAAATTTTACACGCCAGTTCCAGGGTTAACCACACGGCGCCATTTAAGTGGGAGAGGGGGGAAGTAGTGCGTGGGGGGGTGAAATCTAGCAAATCAATAAATGCCCAAATTGACCCCACAGAAGGAGGAGAGAGAGAAGAGACAGAGAGTAAGGGTGTAGCGTGACTGTCATGTTTTTGAATACCAAGGAAATTAGGGGGAAATAACTTGGGGGTTTCGGGGTAAAAATACGACCAAGGGTACTCGCCCTTTTTGGACAGATGGGAACGAAAAGAAGGAGGGAGAGTGAGAGAAGGGGAGAAGAGGGGAAACGAACAGAGGACAGAAAGAAGGTCCTGATGTAACCTGAGAGAGAAAAAGCAGAGAGTGGGGGAGGAGAGAAGAGAACCAAAGTTGAAGTTTAGCTGAAAATAGTCTGCGGGAAGGGACGAGGAAGATTGGAGAGAGAGAGAGAGTTGCAACTAATGAAGAAGAAAAAAAAAAAAGAAAAAAAAAGAAAAGAAAAGAAACCCATGCCATTTGAAAAGAGCAACTAAAGAGAGAGAGAGAGGGGGCAAGCTTTAAATGCAGAAAAAAAGAAAGGAGAACAGATCGATGTTGATAGTCACTGTTCTATCCTCACGGGGGTTCGACCTCATACTTGGCCAGCGCCACTTTCACAGCTCCCCTGCCCGGGTGCCACAGCCGCTTGACCGGTGCAATAAAACCAAACCCCATGCCACTTGTGCGTGTTGAAAAAGTGACATGAAAAAAAAAAGAAAAAAAGAAAAGACAGTGTTCATGAATAGAAAAGACACCGCCAGGTAAAGGAAAAAATCTTTTTTAAAAACCGGGTTAGTTAATATTTTTTTAGATAAATTTTTGTGAAGTTCAGGAAAGAAAAATGTTTTTTTTCATTTGATTCCATATGCTTTTGAAGTTTCGTTCTTGACATTGTAGTAAAGTTATAGACTTTTACTAGTGTTTGAGTGAAAAAATGCATGAATGAAAAGACGTAAGCAGCTGGAGGGGTTTTTGGGCTGTGCGCTAGTCCTTCCCCTCGACATCCCCCCGAGGTTGAAAAATTTAAATTTGGCGGCCTGCCAAAAATCTGGCCCATTTTTAAAATTGTTCAACTCTCAGAGGGGAACGGTGGGATTCAATATTGAAATCCAAGAAAGGGGTTGTCTTATTTAAATGTTCCCAAGATAGTTAGATCAGCTTGGCTTGCTTCCAAGATGTAAATACTAGGTTTGGCTTTTTCAGCCCCAAACTCATTTCGCACAGTTTTGCCTAAAATTTCGCTCTCATATTTGGGGCAGGCGCGGGCTCTTAAAAAACTAACTACTTTGTCCCAACTAATATTATCATTCGGGACGGCTATTACTCACTCGTGCGGTAACCACCATTTGGCTGTCGTAGTTAAAATCTTGTTCAAAAAAAAAAAAAAAAAAAAAAAAAAAGAGATAATTGGGGAAAAAAAGAACCCCCCTATTGAAAAACCGGAGCGTCGCTCTGTCTAGGTTCTCAGAGATATTTTGCGGCTTTCTTTAAAAACCCCAACAAAAGAGGAAAGGATGAGCGAGGGGAAAAGACGCCGTATCGCAGTAGAACGAGGAAAACAGAAAAAATAAAGCGGAAATAAAAAATTAAAGGGACGGGCTAAGAAACAGGCTGGGGAAACCAGGAAACGAAAGAATGGGGAAACGGGGAAACAGAAAGATTAAAGGTTCAATTAAGTTGGAAAAAAGTGAAATACAAAGGGAGACCACCGAGGATGGAGCTCACTTTCCAGGACTCGGGTGCGCAGCTTGCTCCCCGCCCAAGTTCCAAAAATTCTCGGAGGCCGTTCGATTGACGCATACATCGTCGTTTCAAACGTTTGCGCCGTCGGGGTTGGGCCCCAGAAAGGGCAGTCATTTGCGCTTTTACTGACGGTAAGGCAAAACCAAATTTCACTGCGTTGCCAGCAGAACAACATCTGATTTTGGTGCTGTAAAGGAATCATTGATGTGGGATTTGACCCAACCCGAGAGGGGTTTCAGGAAGAAATTTCGTTCAGCAAATTACAAGCAGGTGAGACTAACTCATTTTTGGTGCACGTCTGATCACATTTTGGAAAAAGGGGTTAGGTTGAGGGTACAAAAGGGGAGTTCGCTGATTTGAAAGAGCTAGTTTGAAAGAACCGATTTTGTCGGGTTGCGGCCCTGATTTTAACCCAACATTTGAAAGAGAGACAGCCAAGACAGCAAAGTTGTTGAAGTTCGCAGAGGTTATAAAAGGGGCCTTTTGGCACAAAGGTGAGAAAACGGGTGCTAGGCACGGGTGAGAAGAGGCAAGGAATAGGGAGTTCCTCAAAGTCTGCAAACCCACGGGGGGGCAAAAGGAAGGCAAAGGGACATTAGGGTTTCATTTGTCACAAAGGGACAGGGCGAGGGTTTGTCGCATGAGGTTCCAAAGGCAGCAGCCTTGCAAGGGGGGGATAAGGGTCGCCAAGGGAAACGACCTGCAGGGGAAACCCAAAAAGGGGATTCTCTAAAGAGGGTGGAGTGCAGCCTAGGGCTACACTGGACAGCATCAGGCCCGGGAGGAGGGCATAGGCGAGGGGTCTTACCAGGGAAGAAGGGGGGTTTCCCCAGCAGAGGGTGAAAGTTTTTAGGGGACACGGGTTGTCTGCGTGTAGTAGGGAACAACGCGGTCAAAAAGGGGGTTTTGACAGGGAAAAATCCAACCTTACTCTAATCGATGGCACTGTGGGGTTTTCCCCTTTTGCTAAGAAAAAGTACGTCCCCCTTTAAATTTCTCAGGCGAGTTGCCCCTGCGTGTGTGGAGAAACCCCTTCATGATTTGATCTTTGGGAAATTCCGGGGGAAAGGGGATCCAGGGGATCCTAGTTTTTACTGCAAAAAGGGCAGCTTCAAACACGGACAAAAAGGGGGAAAAAAGGGGTGATAAACCGTTAGTCGTTCCAGCAAGAAGTCAGGAAAGATTGTCGCCTGAGATTTTTAGGGCAGCGCGGGAACAAGCCCCTTCGCTCGGAAAGTTTTGGGAGTTGGCAATAGGGGGAAAAAAAACAGGGGTTAGAGGGGGTAACAAAATTCTTGTGAAAGGCGGGCTGTGTACCGAGTGTTCACCGGGGGAAGCCAGGTAAGGTGCCACCAGTTGAGGTACCACATTATCGTGACACTGTCAGTCATGGGTCACGAGCGCTCAGGGCGGGTCATCTGGGCACCACAAAACAGCTGACCGAAATTTTTTGATGCTTTCTTTGGGCCAGGGCAATGGCAGACATAAACTTTTCTGCATGTCATGTGACGTGTGCCCAAAGGTCAGCCAAAAAAGGGGGTGAAGGGGAAAGGGCGCCTTTTAAACACCCCTTAATTACACACCTTTCAAGGGGTGGCTGTTGTTTCTATTGGCCCAATTCGCGCCCTTTTCCCCCAAAGGGGCACAGGTATGTTTTGACACTTGGTGGACTACGCAAAACCAGAACCCAGAAGCGGTTGATTGAAGGCTAATACGCAACAGGTCGCAAAGGGGCGGGTAGACATCTTTTCTCGCGGGGGTGGCCAGCAAAAATTTCTCATGACAGGGGTCAAGTTCCCCTTTCAGCTGAGAGGGAGGTCAACAGGCGCTAGGGACAACAGCTCTCACTACCCCATACCACCCAATCAAGGCGTTGGAAAGTTTCAACGGTGTGCTGAATGTCATCTTAAAGAACTCGTGAGGAAACCCACAGATTGGGCCCGCACTTTCCAGCGGCACGTTTGCCTACGGGGAACCCCTCGGGAAAGCACAGGTTTTTCGCCATTTGACTGCTGTAGGGGCGGACAGTTGGGGGAACCGTGTGCATTCTCAAAGAGCTGTGGTCCGGGAACAGAGTCCGAAAAAGTCAAAACCACATATCAGTATGGTGGACTTACCAATAGGCTCGGGGAACTTTAAGTCGAAAGGGAGATTTGCAGAGGCAGGGTCGTCCGAAGAACATTGACGGGAAGGAGAAGAAATTCCTCAAGGGGGGACAAGTCCTGTTACGCCCCCAGGGATCACAACAACTCTGAGCTTGGAAGGGACCATTCCCCATCTTTGAAAAGGTAGACGGACTACCGAATCGTGTGAAGGGGAAACAAAATGTTCCATCAAATTTGCTCCCAAATAAATTCGCGTGAACTCCCACATGGCGCAGCAGCACATTGATGGAGGTGAAGGAGCCCCAGCAGAAAAAAGGGGAGTTTGTTGCCTGAGTTTCCGGGGGAAAGTCATACAGGGATGTTCACTGTATGAAGGGCAGACAGTAAAAACAGGGGGAAGTTGGGGGGCTCCGAACATATGGGCGCCCTGACTGACAAACCGGGCAGGACAACTCTAAGACATGTACGGGGGATTTTAACTCAAAAAAAACCCCTACATGTAAAGCCACCCGATCCCATATGCCACCAAGAAAGGGTCGAGGGGGAGGTAGAAAAGATTTGGCCCTTTTGGGGGTGATCGAACCGTCCCAAATAAACATATGTGCACCCGTCGCTTATGGGAAAAAGTCGGGAGCACGTTTTCGGTGCGACTATAGACGCCCTGAAAACATGTCACCAAGGGTGCAGAGGTCATCCCGAACATGAAGACCTTTCGCCAATCGCCACAAGCAGAGCCATATTTCACCAGATGATCGAGCAAGGGTACTGGCAAATAGCCCTGAGTGAGGACTCAAAGGAAGTCACAGCTTTCCCACTCCAGGGGCCCATACCGGCGATACTCCCTTTTTTTGGGATGGTCAACGCACCTGCGTCTTTTTCTCGGGTGAGAGGGAACATTTACGGATTTTGGGAAGGGTGTGAATTTTATGGATACATTCTGAAGCATCCGAGACATGGGAGGAAAAGAGGCACAGGAGCAGTTTTAGAGGTTGAGGAAGCCAAACTCACAGCCAGACCCAAAAAAGTGCCAGGTTGGTTTTTTCCCAACCTGGGTTCCCAGTTTTGTTGTCGGAGGGGACACAAAGCACCGGAAAAAAGGGAAAGGTGGGGAAGAGATGAATTCAGAGAGACCAAAGACCAAAACAAAGTCAGGAGTCTGCTATTTTATTGGGGTTCAAGGGATTTTTTCCCAAATTTTTCTGCAAACACGACCCTCAATTTGGGCAAGGCAGGGAAACCGGCAGTGTCGAATGGGCAGACCCGCAGACAAGCACGGACGGCTGGAAAAACTAGGTTTTCCTCCCCCTTGAAGCTACCAGATTTGTCCAAACCATTTTTTGCGGACAGACATCAGGGGTGGGGGTAGGGCAGTATTTCTGCAGGAGCATAAGAGGGCGAGTTTCCTGTGAGGTATGCTAGCAGGAAGTTGACAAAGTGTGAAGAAGGGTCCAACGGTGGAGAAGGGAAAGTTTTCTGCCGTGGGCCGTGCAAAATTTTCCACAAATACTTTTATGGGAAGAGTTCGTGATAAGACAGATCCCAACCACTCAAATCCTGCAGGAGACAGCTGAAAAAACAGCAGGGGGTTCTGCTTTGGGGAATGGGCCCGCAGCCCTACAGGACCGAGTGCAGTACATTCCCGGGCGACGAAGTCGGGGCTGACTTTTAACCCTTAGTCTACAAGCTGCAACCAAAGGAATCATCATATCCGGGGGCTTTGTTGATAATAGTGGATTACAGTTTTGTTGATTTGGGTATGGGTTTATTTCCCCGGGCTAGGGGCATATTTTTTGGTGAGACTTTTTCATATTTTTTTTGAGACTTGTTTATGGAAGGTTAGCCGGACAAAAGTCGCTTGGGTAGTGAGACTTTATTTGCAAAAGTGAGGATGGGAAATTTTCGTGAATTCTGGATCGTGATCATATTTTTGTTCTTTTTATAAAATTTTGAAAAGGAAATGGGAAATCCGCGTAGGGGGAATTGGGATAAGTGCGCACAGAGTCGTTTTAAAAAGAGTCGGAAAAAAACCCAAAAGTGCACGCAAGAAACTCATTGGGGTGGATTCACTAATAATATTTTTTAATTTGTAAACCGTTGTTGAAATAATTTTTAAACTTTTCACGTGTACTTGGGGCACAAAATTTTGGGTTTTTGCCCTTTTTTTTACCGTTGTTTTGAGACAATGGAGCATGGTCTTTTGCAAGGGGAAAATTTTCCGGGCAAAAATAAAATCACCCAAATTCGTGGTCAAATCGCCACCAGCCCCGTTGGGCATAAACTCTAACGCAAATAAACGGGCGTCGGGGGACGGCCCCATGGCGATCCCGGGAATTAAGCAAAGGGGGGGGCTAATCCTCATCCCCCACAGAAAGGTTCCCAAACCCGACGGGCTAAATCTGACCGACGCATTCCCGTCGCCTCACCAAATTTAAAGGGGTATTTTTTAGCTCTCGTGGGACAGCACTGTCTGCCAGACCGGCAAACGCTGGCCGAATGTCTCGATTTTTCTGCCACCAACCTTAGAGCCTACCCAGACTCATCTAGCCAATTTTCACTGACCAGTGCCACGGGTTTTAAACCCACACGGGGCCAAAAAAGGAGAGGGGAAGGAGTGCTTGGGGGGGGAAATCAGCTAATCAATTAAATGACCAATTGACCACCACAGAGAGAGAAGAGAGAGAGACAGAGAGTAAGGGGTTTGGCTGACTGCAGATTGAATACCAAGGAATTAGAGGGAGATAACTTTCGGGGGGTTCAGGGGAAAAAAAACTGACCAATGGTACTCGCCCTTTTTTTACAGACGGAAAGAATAAAAAGGATGTGAGAGTGGGGAAACGGAGAACGAGGGGGAACGAACAGAGAGACGACAAGGGGGGTCTGAGTGTAAAACTCTGAGGAAGAAAACAGAGAGATGAGGGGGGGGAGAAAGGAACCAATTGAGGATTAGCAAGATGTCTCAGAGGAAGGACTAGGGGAGAGTGGAGAGAGAGAGAGAGTTTCTAACTAAGAAGAAAAAAAGAAAGAAAAGAAAAAAAAAAGAAAAAAAAGCAACCATGGGCCTTTGATAAAGCAGACTAAAAAGAGGAGAGAGATGCCTGCTTTTTTGCAGGAAGAAAGAAAAAAACAATCGATTTGAAATCACTGTTCATCCTCACTGGGGTTTTGACCCCTACTTGCCAGCCCACTTTTCATCAGCAGTCCAGCCCGACCCCTGCCAGCAGTCCAGCTTTACCGGTGCAATAGACCAACACCAGGCCAGCATTGTGTCTGTTGTAAAGTGACAGTGAAAAGAAAAAAAAAAGAAAAAAAAGACAGTGATCGTGAATAGTTAAGATCACCTGGCCAGGTAAAGTAGAAATCTGTTTTTTACCCGGGGTTAGTTAAGAGTTTTAGATAAATGATTTTGTGAAGTTCAGGAAAAAAGGGTTTTTATTTCATTTTATTTTCCAAGCATTGAGTTTTCTTCTATGAACATGTGTATAAAGTATAGACTTTAAAATGGTTTGATTACGAATGCATGATATAAATGAGATCGTAAGCAAACTGTGAGTGTGTTTTGGGCTGTGCGCTATCCTTCCTCCACGACTCACCCAGGTTGACAGTTAGGCTTTCGAATTTAAAGATTTATTGACCTTTCCCATAATCAGATTAAAAAATCTTGTATAACCTGTTTTTCATTAACAAATTTAAGGGGCTTACAAGTAATAAACCCCTCAGTGAAAAAACAAATTGTGCATCAAAGGAATTCATTATATCCTGAGACGTTTTGATGTTTCCGAAAAACTGGAAACTTTGGGAAAATGTTTTTTTCTGTATATTTCTACCACAGGTCCTATTTGAACTTTTTTTTCTTTGGCAATTTTTTGAAACCAGGGGGTTAAAAAAAACCCATATCTTTCGTATTGATAAAAGGGGGCTTTTTGTAACTGATTTTTTCCTTTTGGATTTGTTGTCGAAATCTTTCCCTTGAAAAGACTACTTTCAGCAAAAAAACAGACTGTTTTTTAAGAAAGTGACTTCATACCGTCAAATAAACGAAATGCTGCCACCGAGTAGTTTTTTCAGTCGTGCGCAACGTTAATACCAGCCAGTTATTCAACTTTTCTTTTGGGTTATTTTTTTGTCTGCTATCTAGGAAACTGCTTTGCTTTTTCATTTCATGTAGGTTCCCAAAACTTTTCGGAAGAAATTTTGTAAAAACCAAACCGCATTTTCATTTTCTAAATTTGATGGGGTCCTGTCAGCATAACCTGGGGGCAAACCACATGTTTAGGGATGTACATCCAAACGAAAAAACCTGGACCGGGAGTGTCACCTGCAAAATGGCTGGTTTTTTTACCCTTTTCACCAGTGGAGTGTCAGTCGGATCATGGGGGGTTTTTTGTTGGGATACGACGGTTCGATTTCAATGAATGTTCTTGCTTGTAATAAAAATTCAACCGCCCCACATGCATACTAGTTTGGGGTTTATTTAATCCTGTTGCGATTATACCTTTCTTCCTGGCTGTCACAATGGGCCTACACGGGCCCGTCGGTCTTTGTCGCCTGGGTTTTTTTTGATCAACAGAACTCTAAACAACACTTCAAATGGTTCACGGTTTTAAAGGGGGGAAACTTGCTTAGTTGATGAGTGGGTGGTGAAAATTTTCATCTCTAGAAGAACACCAATAACAGGATAGACTTGAGCCCTCAAGAGGCATATTATTCTTCCCCCATTTAAATTTGGAAAACTGGTTTTACGATGGTATTGGGGGCGTCCTTTGGAATCGTTACACTGCTGATTTCAACCATGTTACCGTTTTTTTAAAAAAGTCCATGACACCTTGGTTTTTCGTTGCCTCTCACTCTGCTCTTAATCCAACTCTCATTGGGCCGTTGCCACACACGAAGTGCAACAAGAGAAAAACAATTATTCACGTACTAAAATCACGACTAAAAACAAGGACAGACCGTATGCGCAAAGATAAAGGGAAATTTGACGTAAAACCCCCAAAATAGCAAATTTAACACTTTCTTTAATAACATCTCCAACGATTTACCTTTGGGGGATTGACGACGAGTTCATGATGAGTGATTGACGAACGGGCACAACCGGAAAGCGCTTGGGAAAAAGCCTCCCGAATCATTTAAGTGAAGAGCAAAAAAACCAAGCAAAAGAATGAAAAAGGAGGAGGAGAGGAGAGAAGAAGAAAAAAGAAGAAAGAAAAGAAAAGAAGAAACGAAGAAGAAGAAAGAAAAGAAAGAATGAAAGAATGAAGCACAATCTCTCTCTCTCTCCCCCCTCTCTTTTTTTTTTCTCCTCTCTCTCTCTCCCCCTCCCCCCTCTCTCCCTCCCCTCCTCTGCTTTTGTCAACCTTTCATACGAAACTTTTTTTTGTAATCATATACTCCTAATTTTGTGTGAATTTTTTCTCCCTTTTTTTATTTCGTTTTCTCTTAAAATCTGACTGCAAATTCAACTAGCAAACAGAGAT
>CM031608.1:58478060-58480560 GCA_018398815.1 Conus ventricosus
AAAAACACAACATGATTTTTTATATACGTTAACAGCTTTATTATTTTATTAATGCATGCAATTTAAAAACGGTGTAGTCATTGATCACACAGGCTAGGGGTTAAGTCTCTGTGCCCATTCCTGAACTGCTCAAGAGTTCTGGTCAAGCGCTTCTCATTCACTCTGTGGTTTGTTTAGTGCAATTTGACAGTGATGGAAACTGAATCCATGTATGACCAAATGTCCCTGTCCCCATTCCTGAACTGCTCAAGAGTTCTGGTCAAGCGCTCCTCCTTCAGTCTTGTGATTCTCTTTCTAGAAGGAGGAGCGTTCCCAGCTTCCAGCGACCGGACAGTGAGCTCTGTCTCAGACTGCCTCTGCTTTAGTGCAGTCACGAAAATGTAAATGTTTGGATGTGGGGAACTGAACCGTCGTCTGAATGCGGAATGGAACGATTCCAAATGATTGTTCGTTCTTATCCCGTCATCCTGAAAGTTTTCGAAATTATTCCACACATCTCGCGTGAAGACAGGCCGAACGTCATCCAGCCAGGTTGACACCATGTAATCACAGAGCTGGTCAATCCCTGGGACTTCGACAGGAGGTGTTCCATGTAGGTCCATCCAGATATTGTCAATCTCAGCCATGGGGACCAGAGGTTGCACTGCAAGGCGTTGTACAAACTTCCTCACCTCTGGAGAGTCGTGTACGGTACCGCAAGTCCCAGCGTCTGGACCTATTAAAATGAATACTCAGCGCGCTCTAAGGAAGTTGCCAATTAAAATTTTAGGGAAGAATAGAAGCTATAGAAGAGAAGAGATAGTCGAAGAGAGAGAGAGAGAGAGAGAGAGAGAGAGAGAGAGAGAGAGAGAGAGAGAGAGAGAGAGAGAGAGAGAGAGAGACAGACAGACAGACAGACAGACAGACAGACAGATAGATAGATAGATATTTTATGTAACTTAATTACCTTCCTCCACAAGCTTTGACAATAATGAAAGAAGCATCCTCTGGTACGAGCTCCCATGAATGACATCCTGACGGCTTGCATTGCAGCTATCTCAAAGTCTGTCTGAACGCATTCAGGAGAAAACTGGAAATTTCTTTCACGGCACAATCGGGATACAATGTCAAACAGTCGACTGTACGGTGTCACGTTTCTTGTCAGGCAAAAGAGCGTACACCACAGGAATCATCTGTCCAAGGAATCGAATGTGCATTGTGTACATTTGCGCAAACAGACTGGGGGCGACAGAAAATGTCCCGTCCATGAACACTATTTGACTTTGGCATAACTTGGCAAGGTTGTCGTCTGTAGTGAACACCAAGATCTTGTCATCCTCTCCCTCGTTTGCCAATAGAAACGGATTTCCACTCACAGTTTCTGTCCAAGAACCTTCCAACCTGACACTGGCTCGAAAATTTGGCAACGGTGGAACCATCTTTCGACGTTCTTTATAAAGTCTGGATTTCACTGCTGCAAAACTTGGTGTGGCACTCGCCAGTTCCTCGTCACTTTCATCTTGAAAAGCCTCAGTGTACAAACGATTCACTGGGTTTATGAACCCTGTTCTTCACCTGCTCCTTGAGATCTGCAATTTTGCGGTCAGAGTTAATTTTTGCAGCATGATTTTCATGGTTGTGAACGGCGTTGTCTCGTTTTGAAATGTCAGCAGTATCTTTCACTGTCACGACTGTTGCAGCACATGTTTTCTTGTTGATACATCTCCAGAATGTATGCGTATCACTCTTTCTATTTACAGTATACTGATAATTCTCAAGCACAAGAAAACGTCCCCGCGAGGTGTAGGTACAAACTCTGCCATGAATGCGCAATGACTTTGACAACACAAATGACAACAGCTGTAGGCCTAAGTGAACGTTTTAGATTAGAATCAAACATAAAAAGTTGATGTCACATGAGCTCTAAGTTGTAGTCATACGTCAATGGTCTGGCAGTGCGGGCCAGGCGGTGCATAAGTGATGTGAGTACGATTCAAGTAAAAGCAACCCCACAACAAGTAGGCCAATAAGCAAGACAACCTTTGCCCTCATACTCTAAAATGTGATGTCACATGAGCTTAGTGTCGGCCTAAGTTGTAGTCATTGGCAGTGTCAAGAGCGTTAGTACAATTCGGTTATAAGTTCTCGCTCACTAGGTGACAAACCGAAATTTACCCAAATAAACGTAGTAGATTAAACGGTCCGATTTTTACTGTACCTCAAAGTCTACTAGTAGACTTCAGAGGAATAGCCTTAAAAGCACCGTAGACGTAAGGGAATAGTCTTAAAGGGAATTTCAATTTGCGGAACGATCAATGATAGATCAACTGGGAATAGACCTATAGGTACCTCCGGTTCTCTTTCTCTCTCTTTTTCTCGGGGCGGCCCTTTAGGTCTATTCCCTTCAAATCTATTCCCCGGGCACGAAACTTGACAGACTGATTTTCGCAACAAACACGGGAGAAGCAAATACAACAGACGATCTATAAATACCTACTATCAATTACAGCATACTAATCAT
>CM031608.1:58490560-58503060 GCA_018398815.1 Conus ventricosus
TTTTGGGGGGGGCAAATGAAGGGGAAAACAGTGGAAGCCCCAAAAAAATGAAGAGGTGGTTTTTCCCTTGGGGAAAAAAAAAGGAAAAAAAAACGAAAAAAAAAAAAGAAAGAAAAAAGGGGAAAATAGCCCGCCTTGGGTGCCCCAAATGTTCCGAAAACTGATGCCACAAAAAACACACACACACACACCCCAAAACACACACACACACACACACACAAACCCCAACCCACACACCCCACACACACGAAACGCTTTACACAAAGCACACACCACCACACACAAACACCCCACACCCCACACACACACACACCACACACACCCCAACTTTTAAATTACACCTAGAGTGTTTTACTTTAAAATTTTGAAACACACACCACCCACCCCCAAAACACACACACCAAAAACACCCCAACACACACCGTTTGTTTTCCTTAAAAGGGGAAATTTACTTAAAATTTTTAAAACACACACACCCACAAACCCCACACACACAACCACCCCCCCAAAACATTTATAAAATATATTTATATATATAGAAAAGGGGGAGAGAGAGGAGAAAAGAGGAGAGAGAGAGGAGGGGAGAGAAAAGGATCAGTATTTTTTTAAAATGCCCAAAAAAATTTTTTTAAAAAGTGCTCCCCCCCTTTGGGGGAGAAACTTTTATTTTTAAAAAAAATTTTTAAAAGAGAAATTTTTAAAACTATCTCCAAATTTTTTAAAAGCTGTTGCGCTGCCCATCCGAGGGAAAGGGGAACACGCTTGAAAAAAATTTTGTAAAATTTTTTTTAAAAGATTCCCTTTTAACTTTTTTTAAAGCTATATATATTTAAAATATTTTATATATTATAAATATATTTATTTTATAAATTTTTATATATAAATTTATTAAAATAATAAATAGAATGCTGAAAAAATTTAAGTAGGGGGGGGAAAAAAAAGTCCCGGTTAAAAAAATTTTTTCAGTCGTTTTTAGTAAGGGATTGGCAAAGTTTTGAACTTAAAAAAAAAAAAAAAATTGAAAAAGAAAAGGGGACATATGAAAAGCCCTTCCTAGCTCCCTGGGGGAAAACCATCATAATCTCTCTCGAAGGCACATTATTTGAATTGCCTGCTCCTGGCCCTTTCTTTCCGCGGATGGGGATCTTTGGGGACAGGGCTGATTGGGGTTCCTGTGCTTTTGGGTTGAAAAATTAAGAGACCCCCAAACAGTCCATAATTCTGGGGCTTCTCACCCCCCAAGGGTTCAAAAAAAAAAACCCAAAAAAGAACCCCCAAAGCACCCAGCAAAGGGTTTAGTAAATGGAACAAAACAAAGGTTGGAGAGGAAAAAGGGTTTAAAAAACTAAAAGCATTTTCAAACAGTATAAAATGAAAGGGGAAAAATCTTTGACCTATGTTTTTGAGGATCCATTAAAGGTTTCAAGGGGGTCAAAAGATAGGGAAAACAGTCTGAGTGGTCATTGCTGTTCAATAACCCAAGCTTTGTAGTGGCTAAGAATTGAAAAAGAAAAACCTTTCCCCTTGGATCTTTTAAAAGAGATGCAATCTCATTCCCATTTGATTGACCAAACAATAAAAATGCTGAAAAATTTAAGTAGGGGGGAAAAAAACAATTTCGGTTAACAATTCTTCATTTCTTTTATAGTAATATTTGGCAAAGATTTAAACAAAAAAAAAAAAAAAAAAATTGAAGAAAAAAGGGGGGGAATTTTATTATAACTATGAGAACCCCTTTCACTAGCTGCCTGAGGGAACCAAATAATCTCTCTCGAAGGCACATTTTTGTTTTTCCCTTTGCCCCTGGGGCCTTTTCGCCCGTGGATCGGCCTCATCGGGAGACACGGCTGATTGTGTCGTCTTTTGGTGTCAAATTTTAAAAAAAAGAAAACCACCACAGCCCATAATTCTTTTCGTTCTCACCCCAAGGGTTAAAAAAAAGAATCCAACACCCCCCCCCAAAAAGCAGCCAGCGAAGGGTAGAAAAAGGGAAACCCAAAAAAAAGGTGGGGAGAGGAAAAAAAGTTGCGGGAAAAACTAAAGCATTATTAAAACAGTAAAAAATTTGAAAGGGGACAATTTTTGGGAGCCTATTTGAGGACCCTTAAAAGGGAAAGAAAGGGAGGTCAAAAATATGGAACAGTTAAAGGGGTCAGCCTGCTGTTAAACCCCCAACTTGTGAGTGGCAAAGGGAATTTGGTACGGGAAAAACCCTTTTTAACTTGGACCCTTTTAAAAAGAGATGAAATCTCACTCCCACTGTTTGGGAACAAAAAATAGAATCTGAAAAATTTAAAAGTATGGGGGAAAAAAAAGGCATTTTAAAAAATTTTTCCCAGCGTTAAAAGTAAGGGATTTTGGAAAAGGTTTAAATTTTTAAAAAAAAAAAAAAAAAATTTAAAAAAAAAAAAAAAAGGAAGAAAATGGGGGAATATATTATAAAAGAGAAAGCCCTTAAATAGCTGCCTGGGGGAAAACCATCATAATCCTCTCGAAGGCACTTTTAAATTTGTATTGCCTGCTCCTGGGCCCTTTTTCCGCCGCTGGATGGGATTTCCATAAAGGGGGGACAGGGCTGTTTGTGTCTGTGCTTTTGGGTGTCAAATAGAGAAAAACCCCCACAGCCATAATTCTGGGGCGTTCTCACCCCAAAGGGGTTTCCCAAAAAAAAAAAACCCCAACGGGAAACCCCCCAAAGCGGGCCAGCAAAGGGTAAAAAGGGAAACCCCAAAACAAAGGTGTGGAGGGGAAAAAAAGTTGTTTAAAAAAACTAAAAGCATTTTCAAACATTTAAAATTTTAAGGGACAATCTTTGAGCCTTTTGCTTGGGGGGATCCATTCAAGGATCCCGGGGGGTAAAAAGATAGGGAAACCAGCCCTGATGGTCAGCTCTGCTGTTCAAAAACCCAAACATTGGGATTTTAAAGAATTGTACAGAAAAACCTTTTTTTTGGGATTTCTTAAAAGATGCAATTCATCCCACTGTTTAAAACCAAACAATAGAATGCTGAAAAAATTTAAGTAGTGGGGGAAAAAACAAGTGCAGGTTAAAAATTTCTTCGGGCCCGTTATAGAAAAGACTTGCAAAGATTTAAATTTAAAAAAAAAAAAAAAAAAAAGTTTTTTTAAAATATACGCACCACCACGCATCTCCCGCACGGACGCACCCACGCCAAAAAAACCAACACACACATCCCCGCCTAGCTTGGAAAAACCAAGAGCTGTCTTCATTTGCAAAGCCGACATTACCCCTTTCGTACTTTTTAAACCCCCATTTTCGCTCCAAGGAAAAGGGTTTAAAGTCAGAGTCTCTTTCAATATAAACCCATCCTAAAACCGGGTGAAAAACCACCCTTTTCCCCTACCCCCCTCGGGTTTTCCCCCCCCGGGGTAATTCGGGCCCTACCCTGATTTTCCCCCCCCGGGGGTCATTCTAACTAGCTAAAAATTCCCCCCCGTAGTATTAAAACCCCCCCCCCGGGGATAAGTTTGGGTTGGCCTGGTTTTCCCCCCCCCCCCCCCCCAAGGCCCAAACTAGGACTTTTTGGAATCCCCCTTTCACCTCACCCCACCCTTAAACCCCCCCCCAAACCCTTCACCCCACCCCACCCTTCACCCACCCCACCCTTCCCCCCAAACCCCACCCTTCACCCCACCCCCCCCCCTTCACCCCCCCCCCCCCTTCACCCCCCCCCCAAAACCCTTCACCCCCCCCCCAACCTTCAAAAAAAGAGGGGTTATTCCTCCCCCTTTTCCCAACATGCAACCCGCCTTGAAAAAGAAATTGTTTACCCCTGTATTTACCCCCCCTCCCATTTCCTATAACATCAGGGGGTTTTTAAACAAAGTTTTGTTCTAACTTTCTAACAGAGGGAAAACCACCTACTTCCCCCCCCCCCCCCCCCCCCCCCCCCCCCCCCCCCCCCCCCCAACCCCCCCCCCACACACACACAAAACACGCCACCCCCCCCGGGATCACTAAGGGGATACGTAAAAACTTTTTTTGGGCGCTAGTTTAAACAGCGTGGGCAATATTGGGTGTTGAGTACACCCGGGCATGCGTGGGAAAAAAAGGCGGCTACATCCCAAATTAACTAATTTCCCAATGTAAACCAAGGTAGTTGTGAAAAAAAGTCTTTGTGCCCAAATTTCAGTTGTTGCTTAAACCCCGGTTTGCCTTTTTAACTTTTTCCACAGCTATTTAGAGTCTCTTGAGTTTATGGGGACCTTAGTTTGGTAAAATGCAGATGACTATTTGGTCAGTGCCACGACCTTTGGGTCATTTTAGGGACTTTAAATCGGGTTGTACCTTGTAAATGTAGATTCGTTTTGTCATCCCCACTGAACGGGTTTCCTTTATAAAGAAAAACCCGGTTTTTTTAAACCCTATTGTACAGCAAAATTATAGTCTCCAGAGCCCTGTGTCCTTATACAAGGCAGACGCCTGGTGGTCAGTGCCACTGACCACTGGTCATTTTGGGACGTAAATCGGGATTTTTTCGATTTTTTTCTTTTTTCATGTCTCTTAAAGCGTTTGTTTTCCTTGTGCAATGTAGAAAAACCAGGGGCCCAGTTCACTGCCAAATTGGTCATTTTTAAATGTAATCAAAAATTTTAAACAATTGTTACAGTTAATTAGTTCTCCGAGGCCTGGTACCCTTGTACAATGTGAGAGGGGGGGGGGGGGGGGGGGGCATTTTAAAACTAGGGGTGGGGGGGGTGGGGGGGGTAAGTTCCAGCTAGTCCGGGTTTGACCCCGGGGGTAGAAGAGGATTCCCCAGAAACCCCGGGGGTAATTCCGAGGGGGGGGGGGGAGGGGCTAAGAAGGGGCTTTAAAACCCGGGTCTAAATAAAGGTTGAAAAATTTGTTTTAAATCCCGGGGTTTCCTTTGGGAACTGTTCCTCTCTGGGGCCCTTTTTTTTTTTTTTTGCATCGTGCATTCAGGAGGGGGGGAAACCCATTCCATATCCCAAGCGTGAGATGATGATGATGATGAGATGAGTAAAGAGATATGATGATGATGATGATAAAGTTGATGATGATGATGTTGATGAGGATAAAGATGAGGGATGATGATAGAAGTAACTTGCGCGGGTGCCTTTTTTTAAAGTGACGGGGATTTCGCAATTCGTCGACCTCACTCTTCGTCCAAAAAACCTAAGAGTCCAGCAGAAGACAGGGTCAAGACCTGGGGGAACGAGTCAGATCCATTTGGATGCCCATATGTTTTTTGGGTTCTAACCATGCTCTTTTGCACTCCGCAATGCATTGCTGGGAGTGTTTTTTCCGATTGAATCATTTTGGGTTTTTCCCTTTCGCTCGTCCCCCAAACTCTCACCGGGTTACCCCAGCCTGCCATAGCTGCTCCCCGGAGTGGGGCCCGCTTTAGATGCTAATAGCCATGGGTAGCCCCGGGGTGGGGTGAGTGTCCAGGATGACCAAGGTAAATGTGCGGGCCCCCAAGGGGTTCTTGGCTTGCACTCCCCAAACCCAAAATGCTACCTTTCCGGGCACCCCCTACATCCAAAGTACAAACCCCTAGCCCCTTTCCACCCCTTAAACTTCCCGCTGTTGGGTTTTTTTCCCACTGGGGTACTTTTTTCAAAATTTAATTTTTACTGCTATCATTGCGCCCGCTTTTACTCCTACGCACCCCGTCTGTTTCCACAATCTGTATCGTTGATATTTTAAAAGAACGGGGTTTGTTTCAAATGTTCTATGTCCCCAAAAATCCTCCCTTTTCCTCCATAGAAAGACGTTTCAGATGAGTCCCACCCATGTCTGACAGTAAACGAAGACTGGAAGGGGGCAGGTTTCCCGGTGAAAAAGCGGACACGGCCTCTGCCTGCCCCCGTGACTTTGATTTGGGTCTTAAAAGTGATATGGTCCCCCCCAGCTGGAATTTGAAAAAAGGGGAGGGCATCTTATCACGTTCTTTTTGGAAAAATTTTGCAAGGGAAATTTCCCCATGTGATGACCTGGCCAACAAAAAAATTGTCGCCTGTTTTAAATTTTCATTCATTACACACAAACCCCAACAAATACCCCACACACACCACACACACACACACAAACACACACAAAAAACAACCACACACCACACACACACACACACACACACACAACACCACGCAGCACGCACGCACGAAAGCACGCACCACGCCGCACGCATGCACACCCCGCACGAAGCACTTTACCCCACGCTGCACGCACGCCCCGCACACACGGGACCCAAAGCACACAACAAGCGGGGCACACAAAGCACTCACCACGCACGACGGGAACGCACACACACAAAAAAAAAACATACACACACCCCACCAAAGCAGCACGCATGCACACACCCCACGTACACAGAAACACGCAAACACGCACCGACGCAAGCACACATGGTTTTTTATTTCACACACCGAAATTTTCCCCTAAGAGGGGAAAAAACTTTTTCCCTTTTTGGGGTCAACCCCAGGGGACCCCTAGGGACTTCTTTGAATAACATTGCAAATTTTTGGGGCCCCAAATGCAAACACCCACAAACCCCACACACACACAACACCCCAACACCACACACACAAAACCCCACACAAACACACCACACACACACCCAAAACCCCACACACACACACCACCGTACGCACACACACACAAAAAACACACACACCAAAACCCCACACACACACACACACACACACACACACAAAACCACCACACGCACGCACCCCACGCACGCGCGGCGCGCGCCACGCCGCACGCCCCGCCGCACGCACGCACGCCGCACGGGACGCGCGCGCACCCCAAAGCACGCACGCACGCAAAGCAGCAGCACAACACACACACACACCAACACACACACACACCACAAACACACACACACCAACCCCACACCATCCCTTTATGGACGTACCCCCTTCGTATTTATCACACATAAATTTGGTATTGATTCAAAAAGGGGAGCAATGCAAAATAAAAAAAATAGTGGGAAAATTCATTACATTGTGCCAATGTTTGATGCGTTGGGACTGGCCCAGCTGGTTAATTGCCGGAAAAATTTTCGGCTGTTTCAATTTGCTTGTCATTTGTCGGCTAGCGCTTTTCCCACATTATCAAATGGTTGGGTTTTTTTCACAGTAGTTAAATGCTTGTTTATTGGTCATGATTCACGATAGGGAAGAAAACGCTTATAAAGAAATTTTATGAAATGTTTTCATATTCACGTGTATACTCTATGGCCGGGCATTTGGAAAATCTGGGGGGGCAGATTTGTGACCTCCCCTTTTTTTGGGGGGGGGGGAAATGGTTGTTCCCGATATTACGGGCCAGGTGACTGTCGAAAAAGGGTTAAAGAGCGGGAAACTGGCCTTTATGGGGTCAGGACGAACAATGCGTGATGCACAGTGGCGAAACGCTTCCTGGGAAACGTCTCTATTTTAAGGCAACCGCTGTGTGTGTACAAAACATGAACCCCTTTGGGCCCCATTGGGTTTTTACATGCTTTGGGACATGACAGGGGATGCCACTGAATGGGGAGTGGGAATTTGTTTTTCCCCATCCCCTTCAATTTTAACCCGCTTTAGAACCCTTTAAAGGGTGCGTTGCCCGGAACTCCCCCTGGGGTGTCAGAGAAAGGCGCATAGGGAGGCACAGGAGAAGGCCCGTGCCGAATATACCACATCGGGCTCAGGTGATGCCAGACAGACGGGCCTCATTCGCTTTGACGACTTTGCACTTACCTGTGATCAGCAACAGATGTTTGCCATTTAAATGCGCGCTTTTTTCCCGATCTGCAAATTACGTGTGACAGGGGAGAACTCCATTCTAATGCTAAACGGAGGGTGGCGTTGTTTAAAAAAGGGAGATGTTAAACTTAAAGCTACTGAGAAGTTTCCAAAGGGTGTATCCCGTCTAATCACGCAGGGCTTAATGATGTGGAAAACGGGTGCACAGAACTGGTTTTTAAAAAGAAAACTGGACAGGAATTGGGGCGTTTTGGGGTTGGGAAACTCCGCCGGATCTGACAAAGAACAAGGGCTTTTACAACACCATTGCGTTTTTTCTGTCGAATCCGGGGTCAGTCTTTTTTGTTGTTGGTTGAAACCCAATTTTTCAAAAAAATTTTGACACATATTTTAGTTTTGTTTTGGGACAGCTTTATATTTCTTAGTGAAAGTGACGTCCCCGTTTTTGCCCGTCCCGACACATGGGAAAAAGTTCCCAGACGATCAGCAAAAAACCACGCAAGGAAAGGGATCACCCGTGGGTGGAAAATTCAAAAGGGCAGGGTCAGTATCTGTGACGTGGGATCAAAATTTCAAGTACTCTACGGGGCTGTAAAAAACTTCTTCCCTGGCAGAAATGGGGAAACCCAAAACAAAATGATCTTGAATCACAAGGCAATCGCAAAAAAACAAACCCGCGCCCAAAGAGAAATTTTAGGGAAAAGCACCTGCGGACAGCATAAAAAGACAAACAAGATCGTCAAGGGCCAGAGGGAACGACGGGGGCGTCATTTCACAAAAAGGACAACAGGTACATCCAAGGGGCATCGCCCAAGCAAAAACAGTTCAAACAAAGAAAAACACGACGAAAAAAGGAAAAAGGGAAAACCCGACTTTGTTCAAGCACCAGTACCAACGGAGCGGCAGACAACCGAACCCAACTACAGGTGGAAAGGCAGAGACACCGACAAGACCCCGTAAATTTGGGTCTGCTTGGGCCAGCCCCCAGGTGGGAAAAAGAGTGGACAGACCGGTAAACAGAAATGGGCGTTTGTATCAGGAACAGCACTAAAACAATGATGGGAAAAAAGAGTACAAAATTTTCCCCCATAAACACCCGTTTCATGGGGTAAATAGCCACAGCCTCTTGAGAAAAGCACACGCCACAAAGGAATAAAGTAAAAATCACAGTTTAAAGTTGCCAAAAGGAAAAGAAAAACCAACCGCCCCCCCTTAAGATTGCACCCCAATTTTGGAAAATAAACCCAAAAATCAAACGGGTTCACAGATAACGTTGCCCAACAGCAAGAAAAAAAAAACATAAACATAAACATTTTAAAAGGGAAACCCAAGCTAGAGGTAATACTTTTACTTTCAACATTCCCCCCTTACCATTACAGTTTTCCCAAAGAAACTTGACAGAAAAATTGTGGTCTTTTTTTCATGCATTAATTTCTCTGCCTTGGAAAATAAAGAGGGATCCGTGTACAAAAAATGTTTTGGCCCTTTTATTCGAGTGATTTTAAGTTGGTGTTTCTCTCCGTACATTTTGTTTTCATGTCCCCCTCTTTTATTCAAAAATTTTAGATTGGGCAGCTAAACCGGTAGAAAAACATTTCAAAGACAAAATGATATACCGACAAACGGGGGAGAGAGAAAGAGAGGGGGAGGAAAAGAGAGAGGAGAGAGAGAGAGGGGGAGAGAAGAGAGAGGAGGAGAGAGGAGTGAAGAAAAAGAAGAAGAAAAGAAGAGAGAGAAAAGAAAAGAGGGGAGAGAGAGAGAGGGGAAGAAGGGGAAGAGAGAAGAGGGGAGAGAGAGAGAGAATGATTTAAAAAAAAGTTCGTACGATTGTTTCATATGGGTAATCCCCGGGGTGTTTTCCCCTGATTCAAAGTCATTGTGTGGGCCTTGGAAAATGCACACTGAGCTTTTTATAAATTTTTTCAGTATGTTCCCTCTAAAAAACAAAAATTTTAAACAATTTTTTGATGATGTTTTTCCCAAAAGCCCCACACAGTTGGAGATGAAAAATCCAGAATACTTTTTGGAAAACATTTTCAGGGGGGATTTAGACCCTATAATTTTTTTTGTAATGGGTTTATTTCAGTGGTGAAGATTGTACTCTGTTGGGGGAAAATTTAGGTTAGTTGGGCTGATTTAAAAAATCATAACTTCTTTGTGTATGAAATGCCTGTTGGGTTTATACCTCAATTCTACCCTTTCAGAGTATGTTTAGGGTATTTTTTCGTGGGTAACAGATCGGGCGACTGATACATCTTGTAATTTCCAAGTGGAAGACCCCGTCAAGATCAATAGACCAAAGCTGTGTTTTTCATCAAAAAAGAACCTAAGTTGTTAAATAACCCCTACTTTTTTAAATTTAAACGTTTAAGTGGTTTAAAAAACTGTAATGAAAATTTTTAAACATTACAAAAGGGTTTGTTTGGTTTATAAATTTCACATGGGCCTTTTTAAATAATTTTTCATATGGCTTAAGAAAAATATAGTACTTTCTAAATAACTTTTTTAGCTGTTAGATCATGTGTTTCTTTTAAATTTACAAGCTTGGGGAGTGTGGAAACCCAAAATACTTTGCAAAAATACCTTTAGCGACTGCTTGATCTTAAAGATAGCGTGTATTTAGGGATAGTATGGGCGATGAAAACCAAAGGACTGATAGATCATACCGCCCAATTTTTTTTTGGGGTGACAATTTTGGGGGACGATGTTAAAAAGCCATACTTTGGGGGAAAGAAAAAAACCCCAATCATTTTAAATTAAATTTTATGTTCTAATCCGTTTTTTGTTCTTATCAGATACCCCGCACGCAAAACCACCCCAGTCTCTGCCCTCTGTCTTTGGGTCTGTCTGTCTGTCTGTCTGTCTGTCTGTCGGCTGTTCCGGCTGTCTTTTCTCTCTCTCTCTCTCTCTTCTCTCTTCTCTCTCTCTCCTGCTCTCCCCTTTTCTCTCTTGTATGTGGTGTGTGTGTGTGTGTGTGTGTGTGGGGGTGTGTGTGTGTTTTGGGGGTGCGCGTGCGTGCGTGCTGCGTGCGTGCGTGCGTGCGTGAGTGGGGGTGTGTGGGTGTGGTGTGTGTGTGTGTGTGGTGTTTGGTGTGTGTGTTGTGTGTGTGTGTGTGGGTGTGTGTGTGAGGGGTGTGCGTGAGCGCGAGGGGCACGTATTGTACGTACACATGCATGATGTAAAATATCCCAAAAAGGTTTGGGGGACTGGTGGGGCCAGGGCAAAACCAGGAAGAAGACACGTCCCCTTTACGTGGGGGGCAAAACGTCGTCAGCTCAAGGTACTATGGGTTTCTTGCACTGTGTTTTTGCCTTTATATCGCCGGGATTGTTCCCCTCTTATCTTCCCGTTTTGCCTTTTCTTTTTTTTTTTTAATTCTGAAAAAGTTCCCCTTTTTTTGTTACTGATCTCAATTTTACTTGTTCTTTTTGTCATCGTAGTCGGGTTTTCATTGTCTGTGTCTGGGTTTTCCCTTGTTGTTATTGTTTTTTCTGCCTCTTGTTACTGTTGCGTTGTTTAAACTATCGTTTTTGGGATTGCCCTCGTTGGGTTGGGGTCTAGTGTTTGGGCATTGCTGTCTTTTGGTTTTTTTAAAAATTGTTGTTGCCATTGTTGGGTTATATGTTGTTGATACTGTCATTGTTGTCCACCTTATGTTTCGCGGGGCATGGTTCTTTTCAGGTTTTTAATGCTGTCGTTTTGTTTTTTCCCGTTGTACTCGCTTTTGTTGTTGGGTGAATTTTTGCCATTTTCCGGTTTTTTGGGTTTTTGCCTTTTTTGTAGTTTCATTTTTGCCATTGTTGCATTGCTGTTAACCCTCTTTTTTTTTTTTTATGATTGCTTTCCTGTTAAATTTTTTTAGTTTTTGTAACCTGTTTGAAATTTCCGTTAAAGTTATTAAAATTGTTATTTGGGGTTTTCATTGCCCAACCTGTTTATTATTGTATTTTTTTTATCTTTTTTTTCCTTTTCCCCTGGGTTTCTTTAAATTTTTTTCTATTGGGTTTCCTGGATGTTTTCTTGAATTTTTTTGCTGTTATTGTTTGTTTACCCGGTTGTTATTTTGTCATCGATGCGAATTGTCGTTCTTATCATTGTTATTTTCCTTTTCTTTATTGGGTTGGGGATGGGTTTTTCCTGGCGTTTTCTGATGTAAACAATACCTTTCGTTTACTTTTTTTGGGGCATTTTTTAAAACCCGTATTATTGTTGTCATTGTTGTATACCTGATTTAAATTTTTGCCATTGATGTGTTTCGTTTTTTTTTGTTGTCATCGGGGGTTTCCCGCATTGGGGTTTCTTTTTATTGTCTTGAGGGTTTTGACATGGAACAGTCCCCACTAAAGGGCACGCTATCTGTAAGGGGCCCAAAAGGTGATAGTTTTTCTAGTGGCCAGGCCAGGGGAGGGAAAATCTCCCCCTTTTCCCCCTAAACATAATGATGACAAAGGTTTCTTTGCTTGACCACTCTAAAGGAAAGGTTTACTGGGTCATACAATTTTTTCATAGAACTGGGGGAAAGGTTTTTCCCTGAATTTGGGATACTGCGATCCCCTGGGGTTTACTGTCATTTAAAAAGGGAAAAAATGTGTTTTTCGGGAAATGACTTTTTTTGCGGGGATGACGAGAGGGGGATGCTGGGGGCAAGTCAAATGAGATAATCAAAGGGGGGGATTAATTGAGGTCACGGGATAGTAATGATAAAAAGCGGGGATTCCTGGCTCTCATACTTGGGGGAAACGCAAGCGATGGTTTGCGGGGGCCCC
>CM031608.1:58508060-58523290 GCA_018398815.1 Conus ventricosus
TTCAACAAGACAGGATCAGTATCTGTGACGTGGCATCAAACATTGCAAGTACTCTACGAGCTGTACATAACTTCTTCATGGCAGAAATGGGACCAATACAAGATGATCTTGAATCACAAGGCAATCAGCAACAAGACAAACAGCTGCACAAAGAGAACATTATAGCAAGAGCACCTCGCGGACAGCATCAAAATGACCATCAAGATCGTCAAGACACAGAGCAACAGACGGACGTCATTCACACAGAGGACAGACAGGTACAGTCAGAGGTCATCGCCGAAGCAAAGACAGTTCAAACAGACGAGAACACGACGAAAACGGAAGAAAGGAGACACAGACTTTGTTCAAGCACCAGTACAAGCAGGAGCGGCAGACAACCGAACCACAACTACAGGTGGAAGAGGCAGAGACACCGACAGAGACCCAGTCATTGGATCTGCTGGACCAGCAGACAGGTGAGAACAGAGTGGACAGACACGGTAAACAGAACTGACGTTTGTCATCAGGAACAGCACTAACACAATGAGTGGAACAGAAGAGTAGGCAACTATCCCTACATACAACACCAGATACATGATAAATAGCCACACGCCTCTTGAGATAGCACGACGCCACATGGAATAAAGTAACAATCACAGATAACGTTGCCAAACGGAAGAGAAAAACCAACCGCCTCTTAAGATAGCACACCAATTGGAAGTAAACAACAATCAAACGGCTTCACAGATAACGTTGCCACACAGCAGAGAAAAAAAAATCATACACATAGAACATAAACGGAACGCGAAGCTAGAGGCTAATACTTTTACTTTCAGCATTCCCCATTACCATTACAGTTTTCCAATGCAGCATTGACAGAACATTGTGGTCTTTATCATGCATTATTGCTCTGCCTTGGAATATAAAGAGGCATCCGTGTACAACAATGTTTTGCCGTTGTAGTTCGAGTGATTTCATGTTGGTGTTTCTCTCCGTACATTTTGATATCATGTCTTGTCATTTTATTCAAATTTGAGATGGACAGCTAAACCGATAGAAAAACATACAAAGACAAACTGATATACAGACAAACGGAGAGAGAGAAAGAGAGAGAGAGAGAGAGAGAGAGAGAGAGAGAGAGAGGAGAGAGAGAGAGAGAGAGAGAGAGAGAGGAGTGAAGAAGAAGAAGAAGAAGAAGAAGAGAGAGAGAGAGAGAGAGAGAGAGAGAGAGAGAGAGAGAGAGAGAGAGAGAGAGAGAGGAGAGAGAGAGAGAGAATGCATTTAAGAAAAGTTCGTACGATTGTATCAGTATGGGTAATACACGGGCTGTTCCCGTGATTCAAAGATCATTGTGTGACCTTGGAAAATGCACACTGAGCTTTTGATAAATTTCTTCAGTATGTTCCCTCTAAGAACAAAATTTGAGCAATTGTTAGATGATGTTTTGCCCAACAGCTCACACAGTCTGGAGACTGACAGATCTCAGAATACTTTGTGGAAGACATTTTCAGGAGACTGATAGACCATATAATTCTTCGTAGATGATTTATATCAGTGACTGATAGATTGTACTCTGTGGATATTGAGGTTAGATGACTGATAGATCATAACATTCTTTGTGTATGAAATGTCCTGATGGTTCATACATCACATTCTACCTTGCAGAGATATGTTTAGATATTTTTTCGTACGGATAACAGATCAGGGCGACTGATACATCTTGTAATACCAAGTGGATGACACAGTCAGATGATCAATAGACCATGCTGTGATATTCATCAAAATGATACATATAGTTGTTAAATAGACCATACTTTTAAATAATACAGTGAAGTGGTTAAATAGACTGTAATGAAATTTTGTAAACATTACACGGTTAGATGGTTCATAAATTACACATGTCTTTGTAAATAATTTATCATATGGCTTAAGAATCATATAGTACTTTCTAAATAATGCATATAGTAGCTGTTAGATCATGTGATACTTTTAATTGACACAGCTTGGTGAGTGATGACCATACATACTTTGCACATGATACCTTTAGCGACTGCTTGATCTTATGATAGCGTGTATGAGTGATAGTATGTCGATGATACGCACAAGGACTGATAGATCATACCGCCTAATTCTTTTTTGAGTGACACTTTGGGTTGACGATGTAAAATGCCATACTTTGGGGAATGACACACTCAGATCATTAACTTTATTTCATGTTCTAATACCGATTCTGTTCATTATCAGATACACGCACGCAAGCACACCCGCACGTCTCTGCCTCTGTCTTTGTGTCTGTCTGTCTGTCTGTCTGTCTGTCTGTCTGTCTGTCTGTCTGTCTCTCTCTCTCTCTCTCTCTCTCTCTCTCTCTCTCTCTCTCTCTCTCTCTCTCTCTCTCTCTGTGTATGTGTGTGTGTGTGTGTGTGTGTGTGTGTGTGTGTGTGTGTGTGTGTGTGTGTGCGCGTGCGTGCGTGCGTGCGTGCGTGCGTGCGTGCGTGAGTGGTGTGTGTGTGTGTGTGTGTGTGTGTGTGTGTGTGTGTGTGTGTGTGTGTGTGTGTGTGTGTGTGTGTGTGTGTGTGTGTGTGTGAGTGTGTGCGTGAGCGCGAGCGCACGTATTGTACGTACACATGCATGTATGTAAAATATCCAAACAGGTGTTGGTGACTGGCCTGAGCCAGACAACACCAGAGAAGAAGACACGTCCTTCACGTGTGTCAAATCAGTCGTCAGCTCAGAGGTACTATGTTCTCTTGCACTCGTGTTTAGCCGTTGATATCGCCGGCATTGTTCCACTCTTATCTCCTGTGTTGCCTATCTTCTTTTTTTTTAATTCTGTAAGTGTTCTCTATTTGTTGTTACTGATCTCATTATACTTGTTCTTATTGTCATCGTAGTCGTTGTCATTGTCGTGTGTCTGTTTTCGTTGTTGTTATTGTTGTCTGCCTCTTGTTACTGTTGCTGTTGTTATCTATCGTTTGGTATTGCCGTCGTTGTTGTTGTCTATGTGTTGTCATTGCTGTCTTTTGTGTTTTAACCTATTGTTGTTGCCATTGTTGCTTATATGTTGTTGATACTGTCATTGTTGTCCACCTTATGTTATCGCTGTCATGGTTCTTTACAGGTTGTTAATGCTGTCGTTGTTGTTTTCCTGTTGTACTCGCTTTAGTTGTTGCTGATGTGTTGCCATTACCGTTATTGTTGTTGACTTGTTGTAGTTACATGTTGCTATTGTTGTCATTGCTGTTAACGTCTTGTTTTTGTTTTTATGATTGCTTTCCTGTTAAATTTGTTTTAGTTGTTGCTGACCTGTTAGTATTGCCGTTATGTTATTAATAATTGTTATTTGTGTTATCATTGCTAACCTGTTTCATTATTGTAGTTGTTTTTCATCTGTTGTTATCCTTGCCCATGTTGCTTAACTTTTTGCTATTGATGCCATGGATGTTTACTTGATTTATTGCTGTTATTGTTGTTTACTGGTTGTTATTGTTGTCATCGATGCTGAATTGTCGTTCTTATCATTGTTATTTCCTTTCTTTATTGTTGGCGATGGTGTTTACCTGACGTTACTGATGTATGCAATACCTTTCGTTACTTTTTTGTCATTTTTAACCTGTAGTTATTGTTGTCATTGTTGTATACCTGATTTCATTGTTGCCATTGATGTGTAGCTGTTATTATTGTTGTCATCGTTGTTTCCCTGCTATTGTTGCTGCTATTGTCTTGAGGTTATGACATGGAACAGTCTACTAAGGTCACGCTATCTGTAAGGACGACAGGTGATAGTTTACTAGTGGCAGGCACAGGGCAGGGAAAATCTCCTTTTGTCCCCCTAAACATAATGATGACAAAGGATACTTTGCTTGAGCCACTCTAAAGGAAAGGTTTACTGAGGTCATACAATTTGTCATGAGAACTGGGGAATGGTTTACATGAATGGCATACTGCGATCTCACTGGGATTATACTGTCATTAACAATGACAAGAGGATGTGTTATCGAAGTGACTTTTTTGTGCAGCGATGACGAGAGGCTGGGATGCTGGGGTCAAGTCAAATGAGATAATCAAAGGAGGAGGATTAATTGAGGTCACGTGTATAGATAATGATGACAAGCGGTGATTTCCTGGGCTCTCATACTTGGTGATAACGACAAGCGATGGTTTGCAGGGGCCGCACTACACACTTGGATGCCGGGGAAAAGAGGAGAGTGAAGGATTGGAGGGGGTGGGGAGGGGGGGGGGGGAACAGGGTTTATTTGGAACGTATTGAAGGTAGTGATGACAGAGTGGATAGTATACAGGGGTCACACCATAGGTGATCATGATAGTGGAAGGTTGACCGGCGTTACAGTGTAAGTAATAATGATGGAGGATAGTTCACTGGGATAACAATCCAATGATGATGTTAGGGAGATAGTTCAGCGCTGAACGCAGTATGTTAAGAGTGACGGGTAATGCTTTCTGGAATCGAAGAATAGGTACAAATGATAGGGGCATGGTTCATTGGGATCACGTTACAAGTGATGATGACTGGGATGGTTTGCTGGAGTCTCAGTAAAGGTAATGATGTCAGACGGGGTACCGTACTGGAGTCAAGATGATTTGATCGGTTTGGGGGGTCACACTAAAGATAGTGATAGGAGAATGGTTTACTGAGGAGACACAATAGGCTGTGGTGACTGGGGGTGGTTTACAGGGATCACACCATAGGTAATGATGGCAAGGGACTGTTTATTGGAGTTGCACTGATGATAGTGATTGCACTAAGATGTGTTTTTAGGCTAATAGTGCTGGTAAAGATGTCGAGATAGTTTAGTGGGGTTGCACAACATGTGGTGATGGCAGGAGGGGGGAGCTAGGGGATATTTTACCAACACTAACACTATACATGAGTATTACGTGGGTCAAAGTAAGGGTAATAATGACAAAGTTATTGTTAAGTGTAGACACATTATAGCTGAGGTACGTTCACAAATGTAAATATGTAATTGCAAAGGACAGGGACTGGTTTATTAAGATTAACATATAAATGATGATACAAGGGGATGTTTTAATTAGGTTAATGTGTGCGTGATGATGACAAGGGCTCTTAGTGGAATACACATGTAGGTGTTGTCGACAGTGGGAAAGTGTTCTGGGGTCATACTGCAGGACATGATGACAGGGGTATGGTCTACTGGGGTTAACATACAGGTGATGATTTTAAGGAAATGATGTGCTGGGGCCATTTTGCACGTAATGATAAAGGGAAATAATTCACTTATTAACATCACACTAGAGAGAATGATGGCTAGGGATGGTCTTCTGTGACCACAGTATAAATGCTGGAATACAAACTGAAAATGACTGTGAAAACAATTTTCTATACCTTAGCAAAACTAATGAGTGATAATTCCCTGTTCGTATCTCGTTTGCAGATAACTAAATCATTAGCAATAACTGCACTTGACAAAAATGTACATATGGACCATGTCTTTTATTTCATGGTATTATTTGCTCAACACTCTCTACATTCGTGTAAAATTGGGGAAAATCTCATAGACAGCATGTGTTCCTGAACAAGCGGAAATACAAACAAAAACAGACACGTATATTGCTCGAACACTTTTGTACATAAAGATTCTTTTTCAAATGGTTCCCATACAAACCGATGTCAGCAGACCTGAATTCAGTTAAGAGTGCATGCTGAATTTGTAATTTTCAAGTAGTTGATATATACTCAGAGGCATAAAAAACGCGAAAACAAACTGTATAGAAATTTTGATGTAATTTGGCTACCGATTCCTTTGAACTGGTAATAGAAAGTGAGAAAAAGCAATCGAACACCGCAAAAGTGTCCTTTCAAAGTTCATTCTGGTAGAAAATAAGGTCACATGAACTTGACCTTGACCCTGTGTTAACAGCAGAATGTCAGTATCTGGTGTGACCACCTCGAGCATTGATCACAGCTGTGCACCTGCGGTACATCGAGCGCACCAGAGTGTTGGTCTGCCTCTGGGGGACTTGCCACCACACCTGGCCCACAGCAACAGCAAGCTGAGCTGCTGTCTGGGGTCTGGGGTTGAGCTGGTTCAACTGCCTCTGAAGGGCATCCCAGAAATGCTCTATTGGGTTAAGGTCGGGAGAACGGGCTGGGTGAGGCAGCAGATTGATGTTGTTCTGCCTCAGGCAGTTCTGCGTAGCACGGGCAGTGTGCGGCCTTGCGTTGTCCTGCTGAAACAGGTTCTGTGGATGCCGCTGGAAATGCGGCAGGATGTGGGGCCTCAGGACTTGGTCGATGTAATGAACAGCAGTGACCCCGTTACCACGTCCTGGACCCACATTCTGGAAGATGACTGGCCCAATACGACGATTTATGCCGATAGCCCCCAGATCATGATGCTTTCACCACCCCATGGGTCCCTTTCGGTGATGTTGGCATCCGTGAAGCGTTCCCCGCTTTTCTCCAGATCCGGATGCGGCCATCGCCTGGGTCGACGCAGAACCGGCTTTCATCACTGAAGAGGACTCGGCCCCAGTCCCGATGGCGCCAATGCACGTGGATCTGTGCCCACTGCAGACGGTTCTGGCGATGCTGGAGTGTCAGGATAGGTCGCCGGGCTGGACGCCTGCATTGGAGACCAACTGTGTTCAGTCGGCGACGCACGGTCCTGTTGCTGATTGGCCTGCCATGGTTGCCGACGGTGTTCCTGGCTGTGTTGGCAGCGGTTTGGTAAGGCTCCCGTCGATGCTGACGAAGAAGATGGCGGTCTTGGGCTGCTGTGGTGACCCTCGGTCTGCCGCTCCTCGGTCTGTCATCAGTGGTGTTTCTTGCTTGAAAGCGGTCCAGAAGGCGATAGACGGTGGAAATGTGGACTCCGAATGCGATAGCGACCTGCCTCATTGGAACCCCGGCCTGCAGTTGCCCCATTGCTATGCAACGATCTTGACGAGAAAGTCTCGGCATTATGTTGGCGCCTCTGGAAGGGATGATTTGAACTTTTTGGGGTTTGGAAATTTATAGCCCCACAATGGGGGCCACATTGAGTTGCAATTCACATTGATGCACGTGGCGTAGGTAGTCCACATGGCAAATGCACTCCTCGTGCCAAAAACGCTGACCCGGCAACATTCACCCACTGTTACGAGGTTACAACCGGCCAAGACACCACGTACTGCTAATGTTGCACGTGCCAACGACATTGCTTACGTCCTGTTCACAATGTGAACAATCGTGCACTGTCTCTATTTTTTCGCGTTTTTTATTGCCTCTGAGTATATATATATATAACAGCTAACAGCTGGGGACTGTTGGTGAGTAGGGTTAAAACATGTTAGAGAATATGGAGATTGAATTAGAGAAACTTTTGTGAACATTGTTCTAAACACTTTAAATCTTGACCGTCATGTGAGCTTTGTTCTTGGGAGTGGTGGGGAAAGGCATTGTTTGTGAGTCAGTGCAGTAATAAAGCGTGCCCTGAAGAAGGCCAAGTGCCGAAACGTTGACAGATGAAAACTTGCTTGTTTGGTCTAGTCATTTGAAAAGAGTGTCTATATATATATATATTATATATATATATATATATATAATATATATATATATATATATATATATATATAGAGAGAGAGAGAGAGAGAGAGAAGAGAGAGAGAGAGAGAGAGAGAAGAGATATATATATATAGATGAATATAATTAGAAAGCCTAAAATGACTTTAAAAATTTTATATTTGAGCAAATATATCTGGAAACTTAAAGACGCAAAAACAAGCTACAATATATCCTGGAAAATATCATAAAAAGAGCATCACCATACAGCAATGTTTCAAAAAGGATGCAACCTATGTTTAACTGAAAAATGGTTAATACATGCAAACCACACTTAGCAACTCAAAACACCAAAACAGAAATAGTAAACAACTGCAGGCATAAATGGAAATCGTTGTTAGTGAACACATCCAAAACAAAACCTGAAAGCCCCCCAAAAACACGTGCA
Source organism: Conus ventricosus (assembly GCA_018398815.1). Lineage (NCBI taxonomy): Eukaryota > Metazoa > Mollusca > Gastropoda > Neogastropoda > Conidae > Conus > Conus ventricosus. The sequence continues at coordinate 58,516,010 of CM031608.1, forward strand.
GCCAACCCGCACGTGCAAACAACCGCAAACGGGAGCCCACACGCTATATAACATCGGCGGTGGGCAAACCGATGGCCATCCTGATGACAGCGCAACACGCTCGAAACAAATTTGTAGAGTGAGTTTTAGCATTCCTATTTTAATATTATTAACAAATGTTGCTCCCCAAGGGTCGAGCACTTTTAAAGTCATTTTAGACTTTCTCATTATATTCATCTTAATTGCTCCTCACGTTGAGCACTGTGGCCTGAAGGATTTTAAAATGGAGGAAATCAATTTTAGGCAGTCAACAAAAAACATAACGTTTTCTAACCCACAATCCTACTTAAAAAGATTAATAGAACAAACCGAAAAGTTCGTACGCAACATGAGATGGAAAGCATTCTTTTTCCTGAACCCGAATGCAAAAAAAGAGGACAAAAACACCTACGATTTCAAATCATGGCGATCACCACCAGTCATAGACGATATGAAACCCTTTGAAGATCAAATGAAAAGAATGATAAACCAATATTGAATTCAAAAATCTAACCGCGATTTCCAAACGACATTAAAAAAACCAAATAAAACAAGTACAAAATGACAAAAAAATATTTGTGAAGGCTGATAAACTAGCAATTACTACACAAATGGAACCAAAGGAATATTCTCAACTCCTTGACAAAAACATCCAGAAAAATACAAAAAAGCCGACAAAAATACACATGACAGTATCTGCACTAAAGAAAAAGAACTTGCAGAGCGCTTAGACCTAAGTGACAGGATAGAAGCGACAGCAACAAAAGAAGCTTTCATAACACTCAAAGACCACAAGCCCAACTTTCACAACAATCCAACATGTAGACTAATAAACCCATCCAAATCTGAATTAGGCAAAATAAGCAAGAAAATTCTGGAAAAAATAATAAAGGACATAAAATCAAACTCTGATTACAACCTCTGGAAGAACACATACGAAGTTATCCAATGGTTCAAAACACTCAATAAACAAAGTAATACAGTATTCATCACATTTGACATAGTAGACTTTTACCCATCCATAGACAAGGAACTACTCACCAAAGCCCTGAAGTTTGCCAGTAACCACACAGACATAACAGGGTCAGAAATGGAAATCATTCTTCCACACCAGAAAACTTACTACACAGCAGAAATGAAACCTGGATCAGGAAAACCAACAGAAACTCAACATTCGACGTAACCATGGGTTCATATGATGGTGCAGAAACATGTGAACTGGTCGGACTATTCATGCTGTCCAACATCAAGAAAAAACTCGGAAAACAAGTCGGACTATACAGAGACGATGGCCTTGCTGCACTAACCAACAATCCAAGAACCATCGAAAACAAGAAGAAAGAACTATGCAAAATCTTCCAAACCACAACTTAAAGATTACCATTGAAGCAAACAAAAAGGTAGTGAACTACTTAGACATAACACTGGATCTCAACAATCATATATATAAACCATACAAGAAACCCAACGATACACCTCGTTATGTACACACCAAAAGAAACCATCCACCATCTGTATTGAAGACCATACCCCATGGCATAAAACAAGAGACTATCAAACCTGTCATGCAGTGAGAGAGTGTTCAACAATGCAGCAGTAGAATACCAGGAGGCACTACAAACAAGTGGATACAATTACAAATTACAATACAACCCAGACAACAACACAAATAAAAGCAAGAAAAATAGGAAAAGAAAATCATATGTATAACCCCCCATACGACGGGAAAGTCAAAACGAACATAGGGAAAGAATTCTTTAGAATCCTAACAACTTCATTTCCAAAAGAACACAAATTGTCCAAAAATTATAACAAAAACACTGTCAAACTATCGTACTCATGTATGCCCAACCTCAAAAACCTGATTGACGCATCCAACAAAATGAAAATCAACACAGCAAAGAAGGGTGAAGAAAGGAAATCTTGCAATTGCACCAGAAAGGAGCAGTGCCCACTAAACAACAAATGTCTTCACAGCAACATTGTATACCAGGCTACTGTGACATCAGAAAATGAAAAAGAAACATACACAGGGATCACTGAAAACCACTTCAAAACCAGATATGCAAACCACAAACAGTCATTTAATAAAGAAAAATATAAAAACCAAACAGAACAGACGCAAATATATCTGGAAACTTAAAGACGCAAAACAAGCTACAATATATCCTGGAAAATCATAAAAAGAGCATCACCATACAGCAATGTTTCAAAAAGGTGCAACCTATGTTAACTGAAAAATGGCTAATACTATGCAAACCACACTTAGCAACTCTAAACACCAAAACAGAAATAGTAAACAACTGCAGGCATAAATGGAAATCGTTGTTAGTGAACACACCAAAAACAAAAACCTGAAAGCCCCCCAAAAACACGTGCAGCCAACCCGCACGTGCAAACAACCGCAAACGGGAGCCCACACGCTATATAACATCGGCGGGGCAAACCGAGGGCCATCCTGATGACAGCGCAACACGCTCGAAACAAATTTGTAGAGTGAGTTTTAGCATTCCTTTTTTATTTTTACAAATATATTAATAAATAAATATATATATAATTATTTTTATATATATATATATATGTATAGTATGTATGTATTATGTATTATTATTATGTATGTATTATGTATGTATGTATGTATGTGTATGTGTGTGTGGTGTGTGTGTGTGTGTGTTGTGTGTGTGTGTGTGTGTGTGTGTGTGTGTGTGTGGTGTGTGTGTGTGTGTGTGTGTTGTGTGTGTGTGTGTGGGGTGGGTGTCTGGCGTGTGTGGTGTGTGTGTGCGTGGTGTTGTGTGTGGGGGTGTGTGTGTGGTGTGTGTGTGTGGTGTGGGTGTGATATGTTTTTGTTATTCATCACCTAGAAATCCTTTTATAAATCCTAACACATCCGCAATGGAAATTGTAAAGAATCTTTAAAAACCAACCTATGTCATCTTTCATACTACACTAAGATCGCCTCATCTACTCTCTACTACCCCCAGAATGTAAACTGCTGTTATAAATGTGACCAGTGTCTTGTTTTCTGTACATGTCCTTAAGTAGTATAGTGTGAAGCGTCTTGAATGAAGATGCCTTCAAGGCAGACAAAAATGATGCTTTCAGTAGTGCATGCTACTGGGATCATGCTGTTTACAGGTATCACATTATAGGTGATGGTGGCAGAAGAGTGGTTTACTGGGGTCAAGCTGTACATAGTGGTGACAGGAAGGTGCGTTAATGGGAGGACGCTGTAGATGGTGATGCAAAGGTGCGGGAAGAAAATTTGCTAGGATGACCTGATACAAAAAGATGGAAGAAGAACGGTCAATTGGGAATTATTCTAGAGGTGATGATGACCGGGCAATTGTAGGCTGTAGGTCACACTCCGGGTAATGATGACAGCGAGATGCTCTACTTTGTTGGATGATTATGCGGCTGGTGTATTTTTCACATCAGACTGAAGCAATTCCATGCAGTCAAAAGGAAGAACAAAACTGTCACAACTCTTTACCTTCATCCACATGACTGGGGTGAGAAGCGCTAAAGATCTAAGCTGTTGTCGCAGCTTGACTACCTGACGTCATGAGATGCATATGGTGATGATGTTGTTACTGTGGTAAATGGAGTATTCTGGTGGAAGTACGTTGGTAAATAATGTGTTTTTGATGTGGTACTCATGAGGCAGGCATTTGCAGTGGATTTTAGTCATGATGTAGACGGCTGCACTACGATGATTTAAGAAGACATGATATAATGATTTGGGAGAGATGGGCACAACTGGGCTATAAATAGTGTTCCGGCTTTGTTTGCCATAGTTTTATTTGCTATCACTAGCATAATTCCAAATGGCGAAGTGGGAAGACATGTTTCTGATGTTATTGACAGTAATGAGTAGGTTGATGTAGTAGATGAGGAATACGATGACGTCTTCAATCATTCTTTAACCAACGACAAGTCTAATCGTCGCAGCATTGCACACTGTTGACATTGACACTCTGTACTCTCCTGATATGATAACACGCAGCTTTCACAAGATCGTCAAGACACAGAGCAACAGACGGACGTCATTCACACAGAGGACAGACAGGTACAGTCAGAGGTCATCGCCGAAGCAAAGACAGTTCAAACAGACGAGAACACGACGAAAACGGAAGAAAAAGAGACACAGACTTTGTTCAAGCACCAGTACAAGCAGGAGCGGCAGACAACCGAACCACAACTACAGGTGGAAGAGGCAGAGACACCGACAGAGACCCAGTCATTGGATCTGCTGGATCAGCAGACAGGTGAGAACAGAGTGGACAGACACGGTAAACAGAACTGACGTTTGTCATCAAGAACAGCACTAACACAATACGTGGAATAGAAGAGCAGGCAACGATCCCTACATACAACACCAGATACATGATAAATAAACATGCGCCTCTTAAGACAGCACAACACCAAATGGAAGAAAATAACAAACGCCTTCACAGATAACGCTGCCAAACGGAAGAGAAGAAATATACATACACAAAGAATATAACCAAAACACGGAGCTAGAGGCTAATAATTTTACTTTCAGCATTCCCCATTACCATTACAGTTTACAAAGCAGCATTGACAGAATATTGTGGTCTTTATCATTCATTATTGCTTTGCCTTAATTTAAGATAGTGAGACCCATCCGTCTTCAATAATGTTTTGCCGTTGTAGGTTGATTGATTCCATGTCGGTGTACCCATACGTGTATTCAGATATTATGTTTTGTCGTTTTATCTGAATTTGATATAGACAGCTAAACTAATAGAAAACATACAAAGACAAACCCCGATATACGGGGGGGGGGGGGGGAGAGGAGAGAGAGAGGAGAGAGGAGAGAGAGAGAGAGAGAGAGAGAGAGAGAGAGGAGAGAGAGACAGACAGACAGACAGAGAGACAGAGAGAGACAGAGAGAGACAGAGACAGGGAGAGACAGAGAGAGAGAGAGAGCATATTTCAGGAAAGTTCGTACAATTGTATCTTTATGGATAAAACACAGGCTGTTCCCGTGATTCAAAGATCATGTGTTACCTTGGATGATACACACTGAGGTTTTCAGAAATTACTTCGGTGCGTTCTCTCTAAGAACAAAATTTGAGCAATTGTTAGATGATGTTTTGCCCTACAGCTTACACAGTCTGGAGACTGGCTGATCTGAGAATACGTTGGGGATGACATTTTCAGAAGACGGATAGATCTTGTAATGCTTTGTAGATGATTTCTGCCAGCGACAGGTAGACTATAATACTTTGTAGATGTCGAGGTCAGATGACTGATAGATAATAATTCTATTGTGTGTATGAAATGTCCTGATGATTGATACATAACATACTACCTTTAAGAAATATGTTTAGATGATAGATCATATCTTTCTATGTGGATGAATGATCAGGGTGACTGATTCATCTTGTAATACCAAGTGGATTACACAGTCACATGATCAATAGACCACACTATGATATTCATCAAATTGATACATTTAGTTGTTCGAATAGACCATCTTTTAAATGATACATTCAAGTGGTCAAATAGACTGTAATATGACATTTTGTAAAAACGACACGGTTAGATGGTTCATAAATTCAACATGTCTTTGTAAATGAATTATCATGTGGCTTAAGGATCATACAGTACTTTCTGAATAATGCATAAAGTAACTGATAGATCCTGTGATACTTTTTTTAATGAAACATCTTGGTGAGTGACCCACAATACATACTTTGCTCATGATACCTTTAGTGACTGCTAGATCTTATGATAGCATGTCGATAATACGCACAAGGACTGACAGATCATGCCGCCTAATTCTTTTTGAGTAACACTTTCGGTTGATGATGTAAAATTCTATACTTTTGGGTATGACACACTTAGTTCATTAACTTTTTACATGTTCAACTACGCACGCACGCACGCACGTCTCTCTCTCTCTCTCTCTCTCTCTCTCTCTCTCTCTCTCTCTCTCTCTCTCTCTCTCTCTCTCTCTCTCTCTCTCTCTCCTCTCTCTCTCCTCTCTCTCTCCTCTTGTGCGCGTGCGTGCGTGCGTGTGTGTGTGTGTGTGTGTGTGTGTGTGTGTGTGTGTGTGTGTGTGTGTGTGTGTGTGGTGCACGCGCGCGCGTATTGTATGTACTTATGTATTATGTAAAATGTCCAAACAGGTGTCGGTGACTGGCCTGAGCCAGACAACACCAGAGAAGAAGACACGTGCTTCACGTGTGTCAAATCAGTCGTCAGCTCAGAGGTATCTATGTCCTCGTGTATTCGTGTTTAGCTGTTGATTTCGCCGGCCTTGTTAGTCGCTCTCGTTATCACCTGTGTTGCCTAACTCTTTTTATTTCTTTAAATGTTGTCTATCTGTTGTTATTGATCTCACTTGTGTTATTGTTGTCATTATCATTTATCTGTTTTCGTTGTTGTTATTGTTGTCTGCCTGTTGTTACTGTTGCTGTGACTGTCAACCTGTTCTTGTTGTCGTCGTCGCTGTCTATGTATTGTCATTGCTGTCGTTTTTGTTTACCTGTTTTTGTTGCAATTACACAAGGCTTTAGCCCAATGAGGACTAAAATACCAGTTTCAAAAGTGTACATCGGTTAAATAACCGTTAAAACCGTTATTTTGCATTTATTTCTTATCTCACAAAGCACTTGGCCGATTTATAAGCGGTTTGGAAAACTGGGAGTACGTTTATATGCTTCGCATCTTGTTGTTTACTGTAGTTGTCATTTACCTGTTGTTATCCCTGCCATTGTTGCTGATCTGTTGCTATTTGTGTCGCAGTAGTTTTTTTTGTTTTATTGCTGTCACTGTTGTTTACCGGTTCTAATTGTTGTCATTGATGTTCAGTTGTCTTTCTTTTCATTGTTATTTCTGTTTGTATTGTTGTTGATGACGTTGACCTGATATTACTAATGTTGTTATTACCTCTTGTTATTCTCGGTCATTCTGAACCTGTTGGTTATGTTGTCATTGTTATTGCTATTCAGCTATTGTGATTGTTGTGTACTTCCCATTATTTTCATTGATGTTTACCTGTTGGTATTTTTACCATCGTAGTTTCCCTGTTATTTTTGCTGCTAATGAAGAAGAACGGTTAACTGGAATCATTCTGGAGATGATGATGACCGGGCAATGGTTTGCTGTGAGTCACACATCAGATGATGATGACAGCGAGATGCTGTACTGTGTCGGATGTTATGCGGTTGGTGTGTTTCTCAACAACAGGCTGAAGCAGTTTTATGGATTGAAAAGGAAGAAGAGGACTGTCAC
>CM031608.1:58536790-58540729 GCA_018398815.1 Conus ventricosus
CGGGTGGTAAATGCACCCACACTAGTCGAAGCCCTTTGATGGTGAAAAATTCGGGAGTTTTCAAGTAGGAAGGTGTGGCCGAACCATACACTTAACCGTAGTTCATTTGGGGAGTGCAGGGCCATCAATATCTTAAAAAGGAAGGGGTGTGGGGGGGGTTTCTTCCAATGTGATGACTGAATATTTTAAAATGATCAAGAAAAAATTTTGACGAGTGATGGAAAAAGGAAAAGGCAGCCCTAAAAGATTTCCAGCAAAATTTTGGGCCCACGCAAAAGGCATCCTCTACAGCACCGCACTGGTAGCTTTGAAGTCCAATGTGGAAAATAGTTATGCCCAATGTTAATTTCGTCGAGGACCCCTTAAAAGGTGCTGGAATGTTTTCCTCATAGAGGTGTTGTTAAAGATTTTCAGTGGTACAGAAAACCCGCAGCATCCAGGGGTTTCAAATAACACAATGAATTTTAGATTCTTTTCGGTCCGCGTCAAGCTTTATCTATGAAGTTTTGGTAGTTGGAGATTTTATTTTCGGGGGATAGGATCATGATTGAGTCCATGGGTGGTATCCCCAAATTTTTTGTTGCACATGGAAATGAGAATTGATTTTCTGTGTCCTGGATTTTTTTAGGGGTTTTGGAAAAAAAATGTTTCTTACAGCACCTTATACATTCAAAGATCTGACTGCAGCTCGGGCTTCTTCACGGGTATTTTCAAGTAACCTTTTTTGATGGGTGGGTTGCTGCCGCTTGAAACTCTTCTGGCCGTTTATTATTCCCATGATATGAAAACCCCTGATTTTTTAAACATTATTATTACATTTTTTTTTGGGGGGTCCGATCTTCTTTTAAAATAATAGGGCGTGATTCCCCGCTATGGGGCGCTTGAAATTAATATCAGGCGTTTTGATTTGTCAAAAGACTTGAGAGGGGACTTTTCACTCTCCCCCTTTTTCTTTTAAAGCCTTTAAATTCTTATAACAAGGTCGGGTCACACGAACATCATCTCCCGGAAAGTCCCTTTTTTTGGAACTTAGGACACCATCTGTACCATTCCTTTTTAAAGGGGAAATTTTGTTGGGGTGTGGTACCGAGAGTCCACTGCTACTGCCCGGGGGGCTTCATGCTCACCAGATATGCCGCAAGAGCAAAACCTTTTCACTGGGAGTTTTTAGGGTAGTCCTCTGTCTTCGGGCCCCCAATATTCTCATCTTTTTGGATATTTACACCAACATTTTCATTCCCGTCACCCGACCAAAGATAAACTTCTTGCAAGCTTTTTATGATTGGTTTTTTAAGCAGGGGGTAGAAAATTTGTCAATCTGGAGATCACTTAGGACACAGGTTTGCACTACCCGATCAATTGTTTTCGCTGGCAGGGGGATGCCATAAACGTTTTTTAAAGTCGTAGCACTCCGGTACAAAGGTTGTGCGTTCTTGTTTACTAAAAAATTCCCCCTTCTGTGCATAAATTTTTCTTCTTCCTATGCAGGTTTAACAAAACATGACCTTCTTCGGGAAATTCTGTGCATATTTTTTTTTCTTTCTAGGCAGTGTTTTTCCCAAAACATACCTTCTGTCTTACTTCATGGGAATTTTTCTTCTTTTCTAGGGGAGTGTTCAACAAGACATGACCTTCTGTCTGTACGTCGTTGTACTGCAGAGGCGAAAAGCATGTCAAGAGCATCTGTCCATGTCATGAATCAATTCTTCTCGTGACCCATCCTGCCTGAGAGTTTTTTAAGCCCAGGCGGCAAATGTGACGATGTTTCTTCCACCTATACTCCGTGGTTTCCCCAGTAACACACATTTTGGCGTCATATAAATGTACCATGTCAGACCATAGCATTTACGGCAGTTAGTCAGCTCTGCCAGGCCGAAGTTTTTGTGTGGCTAATGCAGTAATAAGACAGTCACGTGATGCCCAACCCGCTTCCGCCGTAGAAGAAGCCGTGTCAACTTCCTGTACCTCATCCTCTCTCGGCCTGCCGTCCAAGCAAGATAAGTCTTGTGCTCTGTCTCCCCCTTCTCTTTGCCGTTGTGTTAAGATAGCTTTGTGTTTGCTTCTTGCTTGTTTGTTGTGGCTTGCGCACTTCACCCTTTTACTCTTGAGCCGGTGGGGCTTTGGTTTGGTGTGCTTTATTAATCGATTTAACCACACCATTCTCGCCTTTGTGCCTTTGTCTCGGAACTCGCGACTTCGTCTTCCGTTCTTTTCGATCTTCGAAAGTCGGAACTTCCATCGCCGGTTCCACCTCTTCTCACCCTTTTTAGCCTTTAACGGCCCCTGTTCTCCGAGTCCCAGTCCCTTCTTCCATTCGGACTCCCGATTCGACTAACTTCCACGTCGTCCACTCGGTTTCCATTTCTTCACCCGGTCGTTCCGCCATTTTGTTTCGACCGGCCAAAACCAGCGTCACTTACGATCGACCTTCCTCGATCTAACACTGAGATCTCGTTACATTTACTACACTTCCAGTGTCTCTCCCGAGGTTGGTTGAGCTTTCTATCCCTCGATCCACCTCTTTGTCTCCCCTTTGTGATCGTGCGTTCCGTGTTTGTCCCACCACCACCAGTGCCCAACTTGGTGAAGGGCACTAACAGCTCGAGACGCTCCATTGTTCGGAGTCGCTCTCTACCCCGAAGAGCCGCGTGTCGATTCCAGGGACAAACCGCTCGCGCACAACGATGAGCGTACGATCGGCGTAGAGGAGGGTTCCGCGCAGGGACGCGCGAACCATCATTACGATTCCCCCTCTACTCGATCGGCGGACACACGATCGTTGCGATCGAAGTCCAACAGGCAGTCTCAGTCGAACGGGCAATCGGCCGTCATCGCTGACTGTTTTTCATTCCAATCTTACCCTAAGTCCAAATCCAAGGGCAAGGTCCCCATGAAAGGACCTGCCCGTTCTAAATCTTCCCATTCCCCGACTGGATCGCCTGTTCGCCTTCGAAACGCGTAAGGAGACCCTCCCAATCATGCCGCGTCCGGCGATCATCGGGCCCCCGGGGACCCTTGCCGAGACCCGGACCGGCACGGGTGACGACTCGCGGCCGGAATCACCGCACGTCACCCGATCTAATGAGACTCGTGACGCTAGCACCCTCAGCAGGCATAACCTAACAACCCTGTGGAACATTGGTTCGGTTTCCATGACAATTGAGCGCCAACAATTGAGCGCCAACAATTGAGCGCCAACAATTGAGCGCCGGACAATTGAACGCCTGACAATTGAGCGCCGTACAATTGAGCGCCGTTTTTTTTTATTTTTTACTGTAAACATAGTTGTCGTCGCACATCCGATATAATAACCAATTTTTTTTATGTTTGTTTATTATGTGTGTGCTGTGTGTGTGTGTGTGTGTGTGTGTGTGTGTGTGTGTGTGTGTGTGTGTGTTGTGTTGTGTGTGTGTGTGTGTCTGTCTGTGTGTCTGTGTGTCTGCGTGTGTGCGAGTTTTAATCCAACTTACAGTTGAATCGATTGCTCACTATGTGTATGCTTTGTATGTGTCTGTGTTCTGTTTGTGTGTGCGGGGGCGTTGGTTAGTCAGTTTTTTTATGTTTGTTTATTATGTGTGTGCTGTGTAGGCGAGTGCATAATATGTATGTGGGTGCGTGGGTGTACACGTGAGGTGGGTTATGCACTGACATGGAAATCTGTCAATATAGGAAAATCAGTATAACTTTCACTGTTCTGTCAGTGTGTTTGTGTGTGTGTGTGTGTGTGTGTGGGGTGTGTGTGTGTGTGGTGGTGTGTGTGTGGGGTGTGTGTGTGTGTGTGGTGTGTGTGTGCGTGTGTGCGTGCGTGCGTGTGGCGCTCAATAGTCCGGCGCTCAATTGTACGGCGCTCCAATTGTTCCGGCGCTCAATTGTTGGGGCTCAATTGTGGCGCTCAATTGTTGGCGCTCATTGTCGTGTCACCCATTGGTTCAGACCCTT
>CM031608.1:58541729-58556729 GCA_018398815.1 Conus ventricosus
AAAAAATTTAAAAAAGGGCCCTAAACTAAAAAAAAAAAAAAAAAGCCACCCCCTTTGGGGGATTCGGGGTCACCCTGTAAAGCACAGACGAACAGAAAAAATATCTACATACACCAATCTTACCATACGCGTTTTCCCGGGTTTAAACGCTTAGATTTTTGATAAAAAACCCCCCCTTCTTTATTAAATTAATAAAAAAGGTCTACATCAGAACTCCGGGGGGTTTTTTGAGCAGAAAAAAGGGGGAAATTTTTTAAAGGTTTTTTCATCGTTTAAACGTCAGATTCCCCCAAAGCCCTTCCCGTCGCCTCTCCCCCTAAATTTCACCCGGGCGACGTCAACGCCCCCAACCTGGGCGGCCCACGATAGCAAAAGTACCCGGGACCTTTTCCTTCTGTAAGTTTCACGCCCGTGAGCCTCAAACCTACGGCAGGGAGCCCCTCCAGTTCTCACTGTGCGGAGAATCCCTCGTACATTTCACCCCCGGTGCAGCCTAAAAGCACGGCGGGAGCCCCTCCCTTCTCACCCCCGTAGCGGAGCACCCACCTCAAAAACAAAGTTGGAAACCCCCTTTATTTCCCCATTTCCTAACACTTCAATAAAAAATTTTCAGCTTGTTCCCCTGAAAAACCAACCCCCATTCCTTCTCTCTCCACCTGGGAAAAATTCCCTGGATAAATAGAAATAATTTAATATTTTTTCCAATTCATTTCAAAAAAAAAGACAATTTTATTAAAAAAAAACATTGTTCCTACAGGGCCCTCAAACATCTCAATCTATAAAACAATGGAAAAGAAAATTTTAATATTTGTCAAAATATTCTCGAATATTTTTCTAAACCAAAAACAAAACCAAGCTGTAAAAAAAATAAAATATTATAACTTAACAAACACTAAGTTTTCAACTTCCCCGGGGCCTCTCTCTCCAGGACTTACTACGTCTACGCTCTTCGGTCTGTCCAGCAACAGCGCCGCTCTCCCTCGGTTGTACAGCAGACAGTAACACGAAGGGACCATACAAATTTCAAGTCACGTTATAAAAAACTGCCGAGACCCAAGTTTCCCTTAAAACCTGTGAGGGGCTACACACAGTCGCTCGCATATCAAACTTTATCCCAGTTTGGGTGCGTTATACCTAATAAAAAATGCCCTCATCTCTATACTAAAACAATTAAATGAAAACTTAAAAAAAATATTAAACCTTTTCCTTTACAGTGGGTATGGACCCCGGGTTGTCAAGGGGGAAAAGGGGATAGGGATGTGGTGCCGGGGGGTGGGGAGGGGAACAGACCACCTGTTGACCCAGGCATTATAGGGGCCAAAACCCGGGGGCAGGATGGGCTGAGGGTGCTGTGGTAATGAACACCAAGTGGCCATTCTTTTTGGGTTCATATCGTAGTGGGGGGGGGGGGGGGCGGGGGGTGGGGGGACTGCATCCAGCTTGCACATGGTTTTTGAGGGGTCCTCACAGAGTTGTCTGCATTTTTTGGGTCGGGTATTTGGGGTGTACCCCAAACCTGCTGTGCCTTTGGGGCTGGGGTGGAGGGGAAATCGGTGTACAGCCCCTTCGTGGAGCCCCCGTTTGGTGATAAAAAATGGAGGTGGGGTCGGCTAGACAATGTTTTCTTGGCACACACTGTATGAGGGTCATTGGAGGGGTGGCGGTTTTTTGGGGGGTGCTGTTCCATTGGGGGGATGATGGAGGAAGCCAATAGTCTCCCTGGGGGAAATGTTTGTGTTTTTGATCACTGTCCCAATGTTTTTCCCGGGAAATTTTAGTTTGCACGTGTTTTTCCCAATGTGTATATATTTGCTGGTGGTGTTTTTGCGGGGAATGTGTTTAAGCCAATGAAAAAGATATCGGACAGTGAACTGGACCTGATGTTTGGCTCTTCCCTTTGAAAAAAGGGAGGTTGGGGTAATGTTTTTGGGCTGAGTCTCCTTTTTCAATTTGGAATCAGTTAAAACCCTAGTTGTGCAAGAACTGACGGGTGTGTGTTGTTGTGCTAGTTGCCCCTGACTGTTTTGAGTTGACATTACCATGTCTTTGACTGTGTTTTTTGTTGTTCCTGTGGGGGGGGTTTCTGTTGGGACTGTTTTTTACCCCTTGTGTCGTGGGCTGAGCAGATGTCTTTATTGGGTGAATTGGGTTTGTTTGACTTGGGGGACATTTGAAGGGTGACTGTGTCTGCATGGTTGATCGGTGGTGTCTGTTTCTGAGTCTTCTGAAACCAGTCCCCCTTTTTATTAAGTGGGCAGCAGGGGAACTTGTTGGAGGTGGGAAGGCGGAAGAGGAAAACGTATGGTGCCCGATGGTGTGGTTTTTGGTTTTGGGGTTTGGGGGAGGGATAAACTGGTTTTTTTGAGGGTTTGAGTTCAGATTTCATGATTGTTTTTTTGCTTCTAATGGCGAATACTTGTTTTTGGAAAGGGGCAAGAGTTTGAACCCTTTTAAAGTTTGACCGAGTGTTTACTTTTGTTTTGGGGGGTGTACTGCTGGGGTTTCATTTGTAGGGGTAGAATGGGTGGTGGTTTGCTCGTTTTTGAGCACGCAAGGGTGCGTGCCCCTTTTTTGTTTTGTATGGAGGGTGGGCGTGGTGTTTTCCATGGAGTGGGGTGGTTGGGTTTTTTTTCGTTTGGGTGTTTTCATCTATTTTTGGAGAAAAGTTCGTTTTGCTTTGTTGAAATATTGGGTATTTGTGGTGGGGCTGGGGGGAATGTGTGTGCATGTTTCCTCGGGCGCTTGGGGCCCCTGGGGGGGCTTTGTGCATGGCAGGATGTGGTTGGGACAGTGGTTCAGGTGGGGGGGGGGGCGGTGGTGGGCTGGTCAGCAAATGAATCTGGGGAGTGGGAGGTCCATGGGGGGCGGGATGTCCTGTGCGGGGGGAAGAAGGGGGCGTTTAGGGAGGGGAAGGGGGGAAAGGGCGCAGGTTGTCGTACACTTTTTGAGGTTGGGTGGGAATTTGGGGGGTTAATGGGAAAAATTTTCGAATCACCCGGTTAGTGATTCGAATCATACCCCACCTTTTTTGACAGGGTTTCCCCGTACAAGAACAGTACCGTGTGTAAAAGGCAGTGATGGGGGGGTTTTTTGGGGGTACAGTTGATTGACCCTTTGGTCCGGTACAAGTTCACTGGGGAGGTGGGGGGATGACGAAAAAATCGGGTTGTCGTGAGGAGAAGAGGCCGATTTGGTTTGGCGTGTCGGCCCATTGTACGTGAAATTGGGTTTTGTTAAAGTCACCCACATAAAAATGTTTAAAATATTTGTTTGCGATTTGGGGAAAAGGTAAGAGGAATTTTAAATGTGATTCTTGGGGGCTATTTTTAATGTCAATCTGGGGGAACCCCGTCACAAAGCGCGTCACTGTTTTCGTGCCAAGCATGGCTGTGAAAGCAGGGGTTTTTGGGGAAAAGGGTGGTGTGTGGGGGGGGGGAGAGAGGGTTGGGGAGATTGAGGGTGGGGGGGGGGGATGTGGGGGGGAGGGAGGGGATGGGGAAGATATCACGGTCAACTCATGGTCATGATGGTTCAAATAATGGGGCCGATAAACAGCCATGCCCTCGCTGAAACCCGTGAACTTGGACTAAAGGGGTAAAGGGTAGGGTTTGGTAATGGGGCAGGAAGAAAGGGGGGGGGGGGGGGGGATTGGGGATGGGTAGGGGGGTTTTTTTTTGGAAAAAAAGGGGGCCGCCAAGGAATGCCAACAAACAAAGTCTAAGTCCACACATCCCGGGTTTCCCCCTTTAAAGGGGGATAAACAAAGTCGTATTTTTGGGAGGCTGGGGAAAGAACACCATGAAGAAAAATGGGTAAGAGGGAAACGATGGTGAGGGACTGATTAACCACTTTTACGCTGGCCAGGCCCCACACTGGGACGGACACACGCATGTCACAGGGACTTAACCTTCCCTTGTCCATCGGGAGGAAAGGGACCCCGGGGAAAAGGAAGGAACGACGTCGTAGGGGGAAGTGGCCCGAGATGTCACAAGGACCAGGAAAAACCACAGCCCTTCGGCATGGGCCAAAATTTGGGGTGGGCGACGGGGCGGGACTGGGGCTGAGCTAAATGGGGCCCCGAAGAACAAAACTGGGGGGCCTTGTTCGGGCTACAAAAGAAGGATCAAGAAGACGTACAAGGGGGGTGTGCCAACTCACGAGAAAAACCCTGATGGTTTGTATTAAGAAACGAAAATATCAATAACCCCTTTTCCCTTTAGAAACCAAAAATTTTGAATCCCGGGGCAAGAGTAAACACACAATGTATTTTAAAACTCAGGCCGGGCACAGCGGTTAAACTTGAAAAAGCAAATAATTGGGGGGACCCTGTTCATTTGGCCCCGCAAAACTGGGGACTTCCAACAGAGAAAGAGGGGGCCCAACAGAAACAGGCAGGCAGACAGACAGCCCCGGCAGGCGGGCAGAAGGGTTAGATAGAGAAGAGGAGAGAGAGAGAGAGAGGGGGGGAAAAGAGAGGAGAAAAGAGAGAGGGGGAAAAGGGGAGAGAGGGAGAAAACCTCTAGAGAGAGAAAAGGAGAGAGAGAGAGAGAGGAGGAGAGAAGAGGGGAGAAAGGGGAGGAGAGAGAGAGGGGAGATGGGGAGGGAGAGAGAGGGGAGAGAAGGAGAGGGGAAAAGCAGTAACCGATTGAAAACCATTCTTAGATGCTTTTGTAACAAAAAAAAAAAACAAAAAAAAAAAAGCAAAAACGCCATAAAGGGATTCATTGTAAAAATTTTTAGCTAAAATTTACTCAATTTCATTTTTAGTTTCTTTTACCCCCGTCGAAGTAAAATTTCCCAAAAAACCCCAACACCCCAACACATACACACACCACACCACACCCCACACACACACACCCCACACTCACACACCACACAACAACCACATCCCTGGGGGAGAGAGAGAGGGAAGAGAGAAAAGGGGGGAGAGAGAAAAGAGGGGAGAGAGAGGGGGGAAGAGAAAAGGAGAGAGAGAGAGAGAGAGAGAGAGAGACAAAACAACAGACAACAGACAGACAGACAACACCCGGGGCGCGACAGACAGCAGGCGGGGCAGAGAGAGAAGAGAAGAGAGAGGGGAAAAGGAGGGGAGAGAGAGAGAAGGAAGGAGAGAGAGAAG
Source organism: Conus ventricosus (assembly GCA_018398815.1). Taxonomy (NCBI): domain Eukaryota; kingdom Metazoa; phylum Mollusca; class Gastropoda; order Neogastropoda; family Conidae; genus Conus; species Conus ventricosus. The sequence goes on from CM031608.1 coordinate 58,546,849, forward strand.
AGGAGAGAAAGGAGGAGAGTAAAGAAACCTCAATAGGTGGATCACCCTTCTTTCCCCGGGGTTGAATATGTTTTAAAGTAAGAAAAATTGAAAAAATTTTAAAAAAATGAAAAAACACACGATGCAAAAAAACGTATTTTAAATGCAAGCGTCATTCGGGGAATGAAAAACCCGGAACATGCCCAAAAAGAAAATAGGTGAATAAACAAATAAAAAGGAATAAATGAAGCAATAAAAACGGCAAAAAAAAACAAAAAATTTGGGATAAAAGAAAAATTTGAACTGGAATGATTTAAAAAAAAAAAAAATGAACAAATGTATCTTTCCTTTTTGTTTCAAAAAACCAGCCCAAACCCAATTTTATTCTGCCCACTAAACGTTTTGCCTTTTTTTACATCTCTTTTTCCCCTCGCCAACTCCTCGAAAACCGTGTGTGTGTGTGTGTTGTGTGTGTGTGTTTGGTGTGTGTGTGTGTTTTGGTGTTTTGTGGTTTGAGTGTGTGGTGTGTGTGTGTGTTTTGTGTTGTGTGGTGGGTGGGTTTGTTTTTTTTGGGTTTTTTCATTCCTCTGTTTTTTTCCCGTTGCCCCTTCTCACCCGTTTTCCTTGTATTGTGATCAATCCCAAAAGCTTGTTGGTGTCCTTCCCCTTTTTCCCAAATGCGGCCCCAACGTTTTCTAGCAGCCCCTGACCAACATCTTACAATAACTTTAGAACACGTTGTACAGAGAGTTTTGTTGCCCACCTAGTCATGGGTTTTCCAGTAGCACTGCTTCCCTTTTTAAGAGGCTGAAAATGGATGTTTTTTTTAAAAACATCAACATCTTGGAATTGCTGATCGCTGAACATAACCATCGTTTCCGGGGGTATGTTCTTTTACTCTGGTTTATTTTGCTTTTTCAAAAAGGGAGCCTGTTTACCCGTATTTTGCTCCGTAGTTTGGGGAAAAATTTCTATTTTGCGGCTTTCTTTTGGGCACAGGTGCTCGCCCCGGGTTAAAGGTGATATTGAAGCCCATCAGGTTTGGTTGCGGTTGTTTTTCAGTGGGGCCCATCCGCCTTTTTTTGTTCTTGATGAAAATGCTGCGGCTTGCCCCGGATTTTTTTGGTCGCTGTTAAAATTGCCTTGTTTGTAGTATGCCGTCTCTGTTGCCTTTTTGGTCGTTGTTAATTTTCGACTGCGTGTTTGTGACTGAAAGAATATACAGTTGTTATTTGCTGTCTCTGCTGCTGCGGTTGACGTAATGGTTATTGTTACTGTTGTTGGTGACCCCTCAGCTGTTGTTCTTCTTCCTGTTGTTGGTGGTGATGGTGCTCAGACATCCCAAAGGACGATGCAGACGATGCAGAGACCATGGTTGAAGGATTATCGACGGCGATCACAATGGAGTCAACCGTCGTTTTGTTCTCGTTGACCGTAGCCCTGCCTCTGCATCATCTGATCCAGCTGATGCTGTATGTTGATCATCCAAGTCTCCAGAGGGACCGGTGGCTCGTGGGCACGTTCTCTGTCCGTGGGTGAAAATCTCATTTCAAAGTGAGAAAGGTTGGCCAATCTGGCTGAATCCAGGCGAATATGGAAACCGGTGTCGGCATTACTGTAGGTACTGTTGTTAGAGTAACCAGTGGTGGCGCTGGAGGAGATGGTGGTGTTAGATGTTTGTGGTGAACGATGGTGATGTTGGTGCTCTCCGTGTGTGGTGAGGCTGGCCGGGTCATGCAGTGGTGTATCTACAGCGCGAGTTGACGGCTGCGACGACCGCCTTCTTTCATGACGATGTCTCCCGTCCTGTGGACAGGACCGACGACCAGTGTCTCCCTCTGATGGTGGTCTGCTATTTTGCACATACATCCCTGCATTGCGTTCCCATGCATGATCTGCAGCAGCTGAAAGTACATTTCTGTGAGTGGCGTCCCAATAGCTCGGTGGATGACCAGCAAGGACATCAACAGGTGGTACGGGGACAGTGTCGTTCATTTCATTCTCTGTGTGACCTTGCCAGACACTTGGTGCTGGAGCTACTCCGGCGTGTGGTCCTCGGTGATATCCAGGGTATTGTGGACCAGGTCGGGGGAACTGTGAGCTGTCTGGAATCTTGGGGGAGACGGTATGCAGAAAGTTGTGCTGTCTGAGCGGGGTGTGAGTCGTTCTCTTGTGTGCACACTCGTTCTTTTTCCAGCGTCAGAGAGCATGGCGACGATCTCTCACGATTCACAGAAGAGCTGTCTGAAAGGGCGATAGAATCAGACGCGTTTAGCGAGATAGGTTCTACCATCCTATGCCCAGCAGATAGAATACTCTGACGCTCAGGTCTTGTATTTACATTGTCTGTAAAAGACATGTTCTCCTTTACGGTGTGTTCGTTTGAGGGTAAATCACTCACGTCACTGCTGCGTGGTGACACAGTGTCTCCATCACTGGCGTCAGAGGCTGGTTGTGTGCTGACGTCATGCGTAGTTCTGTTATCCTGCCAAAACAATATAAAGTAACAATGTAAAAGGCGGGTTATTCTAAAATACTACAGACGGTTATCGTGAACATGGTGTGCCATCACGCGAATGATGGTAGACTGTCAATAATTACATAATGTATCATACTAGGAATGACTTACAGACCGGACTGTCAATGTGAATATCGGGTGCTATCATATCTGGATAGTACAGAGTGTCAATGTTAACAGTGTGCCATGCTGCGACGATAAAGAATGATAAAGAATGATAAAGACGTCCTCTTCCTCCACACCTACATCATCCTAATTATTACTGTCAGAAACATCAAGAACATGTCTGCCCATTGGAGAAAAAAAGTGAAAGAGAAGAATGTGATCAGACATAGAAACTCGTCATCTGAAATAATGCTAGTGATTGCAAATGAAACCGTGGCACCAAAACCGGTACGTTGTTGATCGCCCAGTTTCTCATCTCCCCCTCACCATGATATCACAACCACTTAAATCATCGTAGTCCAGCTGCCTGCATCATGACTATGATGTACTGCGAATACCTGCGTCATGACTGCGACATCAAAACACGTTAGTTATCAACGTACTTCCACCATGACACCCCAGTAACCACAACGATATTATCACCACCTCCACCCCAACCAGCATGTATCCACATGACGTCAAGCGGTCTTGCTGTGACGACAGCATAGATCTTTACCACTTCCCACCCCTGTCATGAGGACGAAGGCAAAGAGTGGTGACAGTCCTCTTCTTCCTTTTCAATCCATAAAACTGCTTCAGCCTGTTGTTGAGAAACACACCAACCGCATAACCATCCGACACAGTACAGCATCTCGCTGTCATCATCATCTGATGTGTGACTCACAGCAAACCATTCCCCGGTCATCATCATCTCTAGAATGATTCCCAGTTAACCGTTCTTCTTCAATAGTAGCAAAAATAACAGGGAAACTACGATAACAACAATACGAACAGGTACACATCAATGAAAATAATAAGGAGTACACAACAATCACAATATCCGCAAAGGCTGAATAGCAATACAACAATGAAAACAGGTATGCAACAATCACAAAATAACCAACAGGTTAAGAATGACCGAAAATAATAAGAGGTAATAACAACATTAGTAACATCAGGTCAACGTCATCAGCAACAATACAAACAGAAACAACAATGATAAGAACAACAGCTAAGCGTCAACAACAACAATTAGAACCGGTAAACAACAATGATAGCAATAAAACAAGTAAACAACCGTGACACAAATAGCAACAGACCAGCAACAATGGCACATATAACAACAGGTGAATAACAACTACAGTAAACAAAAGGTAAGCATTAATAACACAAATATCGACTATAAATAATGCTACGGCAGTAGCAACAGGTAAGCAAAAACTACAGCAAATTTAACAGGTAAACAATGATGGCAACAATAACAAGAAGTTAACAGCAACGACATAAATAACAACATGTAACTGCAACAGGTTAACAACAATGACAGCAAGAGCAACACATAAGCAGCAACTAAAGCAAGTACAACAGGAAAACAACAACAACAACATTAACAACTGGTGAATAAGCATGAGAGCAATAATATAAGGTAGACAACAATGACAGCATGAACAACATATAAACAACAATGGCAATAACAACAGGTCAACAAAAACGATAGCAATGACAGCACGTAGACAACGACGACGACAACAAGAACAGGTAAACAGCAACAGTAACAACAACCAGACAACAATAACGACAACGAAAACAGATAAACGACAATGACAACACTAACAAACGACAACAAAAACAAGTACAATGACATCAGTAACAACAGATAGACAACACTTACAAAATCAAAAACATGTAGGCAACACAGGTGATAACGAGAGCGACTAATAATGCCGGCGAAATCAACAGCTAAACAAAAATACACGAGGACATAGATACCTCTGAGCTGACGACTGATCTGACACAGGTGAAGGACGTGTCTTCTTCTCTGGGGTTGTCTGGCTCAGGCCAGTCACCGACACCTGTTTGACATTTTGCATAATACATAAGTACATACAATACGCGCGTGCACACACACACACACACACACACACACACACACACACACACACACACACACACACACACACACACACACACACACACACACAACACACACAAGCACACACACAAGCACACAGCAAGAAGCAGATAGATAGATAGATAGATAGATAGATAGATAGATAGATAGATAGATAGATAGATAGAATAGATAGATAGATAGATACATAGATAGCGCGTGTGTGTGTGGGTGCGTGCGTGTGAGTGTGTGTGTGTGTGTGTGTGTGTGTGTGTGCGTGCGTGCGTGCGTGCGTGCGTGCGTGCGTGCGTGCGTGCGTGCGTGCGTGCGTGCGTGTGTGTGTGTGTGTGTGTGTGTGTGTGTGTGTGTGTGTGTGTGTGTGTGTGTGTGTGTGTGTGTGTGTGTGTGTGTGTGTGTGTGTGTGTGTGTGTGTGTGCACGCAAGAGTGTGGTTATGAGTGTGTGTTTCGCAGATTAAGGTAAATAGGATGTAAATAGTTTTCTTGTTGTTGAAACAATGGATAGCCAGGTGATCAGTTATGTATACAAAACACGGCTGCAATGTGGTAATTAACAGAATCAGTATTTGAACCTGAAGAAATGCAAATGACCCAAGTATGGCATTCAGCAAAGTTAGTAATTGTACATCGTCGACCCAACGTGTCACGCAGAAAGGAATTAGGCAGTATGATCTATTAGTCACTGTTTCATCGATATACTATGATAAGATATATCAGTCACTAAATGTATCATGTGCAAAGTATGTATGGCCGTCATTCACAAGGATGTGTCATCTACAAAGTATTACATGATTTATCATTTACTATATGTATTATTATTTAGAAAGTGTTATCTGAACCTTAAGCCATATTATGATGAATTATTTACAAGGACATGTGTAAAGTATGAACCTTCTAAACGTGTCAGTTTTACAAAATTCATATTATAGTCTATTAGCCATTTCAATGTATCATTTAAAAGTATTATGATCGATTCAAACAACAACATGTATCATTTTGATGAATATCATACCATAGTCTATTAATCATCTGACTTTATCATCCTCTTGGTATTACGTGATGTATGAGTCGTCGTAATCTGTCATCCGCATAGAAACAAAAAATATGATCTATCATCTAAATATATCTCTTCAAGGTAGACTATGATCCATCAATTATCAGGACATATCGCACACAAAGAATTTTATGACCTATCAGTCATCTGACCTCGACATCCACAAAGTATTATAATCCACCAGTCACATGTATACTCCATCTACAAAGCATTATATGGTCCATGAGCCATCTGGAAATGTCATTCACAAAGTATTCTGAGATATGTCAGTCTCCAGACAACAGCTCGTGTATTACCCATAAAGACACAATTGTACGAAATTTCCTGAAATATGCTCTCTCTCTCTCTCTCCTCTCTCTCTCTCCTCTCTCTCTCTCTCTCTCATCTCTCTCTCTCTCTCTCTCTCTCTCTCTCTCTCTCTCTCTCTCTCTCTCTCTCCTGTCTGTCTGTCTGTATATCGGTTTATCTTTCTATGTTTCTCCATCGGTTTAGCTGTCTATATCAAATTTGAATAAAACGACAAAACACAATATCTTAATATAAAAAGAGATACACCAACATGACATCAATCAATCTACGATGGCAAAACATTGTCGTAGACGGATGGGTCTCGCTATTTTAAGGCAGAGCAATAATGTATGATAAAGACTACAGGATCCCGTCAATGCTGCATTCTAAAACTGTAATGGTAATGGGGAATGCTGGAAACTTCTTGCTTTGTGTTCCGTTTATTTCTGTGTGTATTATATTTTTTTTTTTCTCTTCCGTTTGGCAACGTTATCTGTGAACGCGTTTGATTATTATTTTTTTCCATTTAGTGTTGTACTATCTTAAAAGGCGTATGGTTATTTATCATGTATCTGACGCTGCATGTAGTGATCGTTGCCAACTCTTCTGTTCCACTTATTGCACATTGTGTTAGTGTTGTTCTTGATGACAAACGTCAGTTCTGTTTACCGTGTCTGTCCACTCTGTTCTCACCTGTCTGCTGATCCAGCAGATCCAATGACTGGGTCTCTGTCTGTGCCTCTGCGTCTTCCACCTGTAGTTGTGGTTCAGTTGTCTGCCGCTCCTGCTTGTACTGGTGCTTGAACAAAGTCTGTGTCTCTTTTTCTTCCGTTTTCGTTGTGTTCTCGTCTGTTTGAACTGTCTTTGCTTCGGCGGTGACCTCGGACTGTACCTGCTTGTCCTCTGTGTGAATGACGTCTGTCTGTTGCTCTGTGTCTTGTCGATCTTGATCGTCATTTTGCTGCTGTCCGTGAGATGTTCTAGCTTTAATGTCCTCTGTCTGCAGCTGATTGCCTTGTGATTCAAGATCAACTTGTACTGGTCCCATTTCTGCCATGAAAAAGTTATGTACAGCTGTTTGAGTACTTGCAATGTTTGACGCCACGTCACAGATACTGATCCTGTCTTGTTGAACTTTCAGCACCGGTGATACCTTTCCTCTGCGTGGCTTTTGCTGATCGTGTAGGAACTGTTTCCATGTGTCAGACTGCAACAACGTGACGTCACTTTGACTGAGAAATACCACTGCTGTCCGGAAACAGAACTGAAATAGGTGTCGAAATTGTTGAACATCTGATGCGGAGCCAAGAACAGAAATGACTGACTTTGATTCGACAGAACCAAAGAATGGCATTGTCAAAGACCTGTTTTCCTGCTGGAGCTTCCAAGCACAAACGACCTCATTCCTGTCCAGTGTCTGTTGAAACCAGTTCTGTGCATCCGTTTTCATCATCATTAACGCCTGCGTGTCTGTAGCCGGGATAAAGTCAGCTCGGAGACTTCTCACGTAGCTTAAGATATATTTTGCATTCTCCTCAACGCCATCCTCTCCGCTTACAATCAGAAGGGAGTTCTCTTTGTCACATATAATTTGTAAATCTGGACACATTGCGCGCATCTCCATGTCGAACATTCTGTTGCTGACCATATCTAACTGCAAGTCGTCAAAGCGAATGACGGCGTCTGTCTGGCAGTCACCTGAGTCAGATGATGGTAAATTCTGCACTGGCTTACTGCTGTGCCTGCTGATGCACCCGTCTCTGACACTCAGGGGAATTCCGGGCAACACAGCTTTGAATGGTCTCAGCATGTCAATGAGATGGGATAGAATAGCCAATTCCCACTGCCATTTAATGATATCACTGTTAGGCGCCAAGCATGTAACAACAATGTGGCCAGTGTTCATGTATTGCACACATACACCGTCGCCTGTATAAGATGAAGATCTCTCTAGGAAGCTGTTTCGCCACACTGCATCATTCTTTATTATCTCCATGACATGACCCACATTTACATCCACATAATTTTCTCCGACAGTCACCTGGCATCCATAGACATCCGGAACAATCCGTCGAGATGGAGAGTAAAATTTGAACATTTCACCTGGCACATAGAGTCATACACTGCATATGAAAACATTTCACATAATTTCATCATAAGCTATAATTCATTACCTAATCGTGAATCATGACCAATAGAACAAGCAGTGAACAAGGAATGAACAAACCAATCATTTGACTAATGTGAGTAATGCGCCAGCCGACTACCTGACAAATTGAACAGCCGATCAACTTACTGGCAATTAAACAATTAGCCAGAGTGACGCATCTAACAGTGGCTCCCTGTAATGAACTTTGCACAACGTTTTATGTTGCGTTTCTCTCCTATGAATAAATAGTCAATATGTGTACGTACATGTGATAAAGTACGAAGATGGCACGCCATATCTGTGTGTGTTGTGTGTGCGCGTGCGTGCGTGCGTGCGTGCGAGCGAGACGCACGAGCGGCGCGCGTGCGCGCGCTGTGTGTGTTGTGTGGGGTGTGGTGGTGTGTGTGTGTGTTGTGGTGTGTGTGTGGTGTGGTGGTGTGGTGTGTTGTGGTGTTGTGTGTGTGTGTGTGTGTGGTGTGTTGTGTGTGTGTGTGTGTGTGTGTGTGTGTGTTGGTGTGTGTGTGTGGTGTGTGTGTGTGTGTGTTGTGTGTTGTGTGTGTGGTGTGTGTGTGTGTGTGTACATCCTGGCCTTTATTGCATTGTTACTCAAAGAAATCTCCACATCCTCTATGGTTGACCCAACATGCTAAAGTTTACAGTGAAAATAATAATCACATGTGTGCGTGCTGCGTGTGCGTGCGTGCTGCGAGCTTCTGTGTGGTGTGTGGTGTGTGTGTGTGTGTGTGTGTGTGTGTGGTGGTGTCGTCGTGCGTGTGTTGTGTGTGTGTGTGTGTGGTGTGAGTGTGTGATGTGGCATGTGTGTGTGGTGTGTGGGGTGGTGTAAATTGTGTGTTGTGGGGATATACATTTTACGACGACAGTTCACCTAACATCCTGGCAACATGTTCGGTGTTCTTGATGTTTCGCGTCTATGAGCGTGATGAGATGTCCGTGCTCTGTATCCTCCCCTCTGTTGAGGACAATAACGTGAAGAGCTGCTTCAATTCGCTGCAGTCAGGCAGAGCGTTGTCCCCGCTTTCCCAGGAACTGTATGTCCGTCTCCGATGCCACAGACACGTGTGTGTGGACTGATCTGCACGTCATCAATGGGGAAAAGGAGGACGTTTTGACATAGAACATTTGAAACAAACACCGTTCGTTAAAATATCAGAGATACAGACTGTGGAAACAGGCGTGGTGGTGTAGGAGCAGCAGCCGCAGCAATGATAGCAGTATAGTTAGTTGCAAAAGTACTGCCAGTGGGTAAAAAAACAACAGCAGAAGCTTTAGTGGTGGTAGCACTAGTGGTAGTACTAGTGGGTGCACGGGGTGTCCAGTAAAGGCAGCATCTCTGGTGGGGTGCATGCCAAATCCTTCTTGGGGCTGCATATCGATCTTGGTCCTCACTGGACACTCAGCTCTCAGCTGGAGCTACCCGCAGCTGTTAGAATGCTAAAGCGGCCACACTCCGGGCAGCAGCTTTAACAGGCTGGCAGTACCAGATGAGAGTGCGGACTGCGCAAAGGAAATCACAAACTGATTCAACGGGCGGAAAGGTAACTGCCAGCAATGCATGGTGGAGTGCATAGAGCATGGTGAGACACAAAATACATCATAGTCATCCACTGTATCTGACTCTGTCTCCAGCCATCTTTACCTTGGGTTGCTGCTTGACTCAGATGGTTTTGGACGAGAGAATGAGGTCGACGAATTGCGCAACTCCTCGTCACTTTAATCAAAGTCACTGCGCAAGTTACTTCTATCCTGCTCCTCCACATCATCATCATCATCATCATCATCATCATCATCATCATCATCATCATCATCATCATCATCATC
>CM031608.1:58566729-58579229 GCA_018398815.1 Conus ventricosus
ACTAAGTCTGTCGACATGTTTTGTTAACGTAGACTGGCACCATTAGTGTTGAATGGCTTACCTTGATGGTTGATTCGCAAAATGGAGGATCAGCGTCGACCAGTATCGGTCTGCAATTGACACAACACCACGCCTGCTGCGCGACAGACAGGGTCAAGACAGATTAGCCTGGTAGAGGGGGCCCGACTCGCGGCAAACAACTCTGGACGAAACAGTACGGTCCACTGCAGTAGTACAGCGTTGCCGAACAGTGAGGAGGAGGGTAGAGCTGGTGGGGAGGAGAAGAGAAGGGAGGTCAACGCACAACAAACAAAGCTTTACGCTCACACACCAGTATCATGAAGGCACCCAGTAAAACAACAGCAGCAACACGCACGAACCCAACTAGAAGGAAAGAAAAAGTAAGAAATGAGGGGTAGGCCACGGCCGTACACAGGGACCACAGACTACACAACTCAAGATAACAATGAAAAGACACCAGAATACGACATGAGTGCGGGAACGAGAGAGGGAGAGAGTGGGAATGAAAGAAGAAAGGAATACGAGAGTGGAAAAAGAAACCTATCCTTTGCATGTTGGAATGTGGGGGGGGGGGGGGGGGGGGGGGGGGGGGGGGGGGGATTATTAGATAAATTAACGGAACCAGATTTTTTTTTTTTTATAGAATTTATCACATCTTTTGATCTGTGCTGTTTAACAGAAACAATTACTTCTACATTTTTCGATGTTGAATTAAAATTCCAGGACTTTTTGCAATTACATTGTCCAGCAGTCAAATTTACTAGAATTGGAATAACCTCAGGGAGAACAATCCTGCTGATAAAAAAAGTTATCTGAATATGTCCAACTGATACATACTGACATGGAAAATGTACTCTGTGTGAAGTTATTGGAAAATCTATTGCATTGTGAAAAAGACATTTTGTTTTTAGGTACTTATGTATATCCAGTAGATAGCCGATATTATTGACAAAGATTACTCGTGCACATTGGAACTAATTGAACAATGCATATTTGCACAAACAGAACAAGGAAATAATTTCCATTACAACATTGGAGGAGTTCTCAATGCTCGTATTGGGGAATGGAGCTTGAGTATCGATGATGAAATTGAGATTACGGGAAGAGGGCAGGACGTGTATGCATGTAGGTCTTCCCCGAAGTCGGAGTGTGGCTGCCCATGTGGCGGGGTAATCAAAAACGGTCACACACGTAATGTTCTCATCCCCAGCTGATGCATTTGTACCATAGTGTTCAAGTACTTAGGCTGTTTGGATGATCCCTGGAGTCTTTTAGCCAGGGTACGACAACAACAACAACAACACATGTAGGTCTAAAGATCCCACACAAAACGGATTTGGCAAGACACTAATCAAATTTTTTAATGTAACTCCACTAAATGGTCTGTGCATGGGAAAGTTCGACGATGCATACATGTTTTACTCCGAAAGGGTTAACAGCATTATATATTACTATATATGTTCTGTTGAACTGTTAGAAAATGTGAACAAGTGTCAGATAGTAGAGAGAATTGAAGCTCAGCATATGCCTATTATGGTGGAATTACAAAGCACACTATCTAACGCACAAGAGAACGAGGGCAAGAAATCGTACGTGAAGAAACAAAAGTGGGATCCCACAAAACAACAACAGTATGTCTAGTTCGTAGAATCGGAAGAGGCAAAACAAAAAAAATGGAGCAAATAACAGAAGAAATAAAAAGAGATGTAGACACGAGTATAGACAGATTTAATATGCTATTAAAAGAGGCAGGGAAAGACATGTATAAAACAATAGGTATAGGGGGAAAATACTAGACTACAAACAGCTGGTACGATAACAAAAATGCTAAATCAAAACGAAAGAAGCAAAACAAGCACTAAATAGACTGACACGGATGAAAAAGGACAAAAACCCAACCATTTATGAAGAAAGGAGAGAGGCATACAAGAAGAAAAGAGCAGTATACAAAGAAACAATAAGAGAAAAGAAAAAACAGTATAACAAGCAAACATACGACACACTAGTACAAATCGCAAGGACAGCCGAATGTTCTGGAGCACCATAAAAAGTGTTAGAAGAAAGAAGAACACATTACCATATATTAATATTACACAGCGGAAAGCGCATTTCGAAAGCATCTTGAATCCACAAGACACAGAAAGACTAAACGATAGAGAAGAAGGACCACAAGAAGAAGTGTTAAACGAAATTCAGTTACAAGAATTAGACGAAGAGATAACCGAAAACGAAGTAAGATTAGCCACAGAAAATTTTTAAAAGGCAAATCACCAGGCATGGATGAAATCCCTCCTGAATTTCTCAAAACTATAGGACAAAATATAGTGCCATTCTTAACGAAATTATTCACTAAGTTATATCAAGATAGCTACTTCCCCATAGAATGGTCAAGGGCGGTGACCATACCACTACACAAGAAGGGAGATATACAGAACCCAGGACACTATAGAGGAATATCCTTATTATGCATCATAAGCAAGATTCACACAGCAATATTAAACAGAAGACTATATGATTGGGCAGAAGCAGAAAATAAAATCAGCAAAGAGCAGGCAGGCTTCAGGAAAGATTTCTCAACAGTAGACCATATTTTCACACTAACATCTATGATAAGTAACTGCCTATACGGCAGAAGAAGAAGTAAATTATGCATAGCCTTCATTGATTATCACAAAGCGTTTGGTACAGTAAATAAGAAAAACTTTGGGAAATCCTACAGAAACACAAAATATCTACGAAGATGCTTAACATGCTAAAAGCTATCTATAAAACAGCACAAACATGTGTAAAACATGGAAACTGAACATAACAGAATTCTTCGAATGTCCCGCAGGAGTGAAACAAGGGTGCTTATGTCCCCCCATATCTTTTCATTACCAATTACAGAAGTTACGGACAATGTCACAGCTAACGGAAGACACGGATATCAATTCTTACCGGGAAAGGCAGAAATATTTTCACTTCTATTCGCTGATGACATAGCTTTAATAGCAAGAACACCAGCAGGTCTGCAAAACCAAATTAAGAACCTACAGGAAGCCTCTGACCGTATTGGACGAAAGGTTAATCTTCAAAAAACAAAACGTATGGTCTTTAGAAAAGGAGGATACCTTGGCAGACTGGAAAAATGGAACTACAAAGGGAAGAAATTGAGGTAGTAAACAGCTACAAATAGTTAGGTTTCACTCTAACGACTAAACTCTCAGTAGATATTTCACTTTCAGAATATACAGGAAGGCGAAAGGGAAAATAGGTGAAATAATGATAACAATGTATAGCTTAGGACACTTAGATATAAATATATTTTTTAAGCTTTTTGATACACACGTCAAGCCACTGCTACTGTACGCAGCAGGTGTATGGGGTTTGACTCGTTATTCAGCGGTGGAAAATATACATTTATTCGCATGTGAAAGATACATGGGGGTAACGAAGAAAACGCCAAACAACTTAGTATACGGAGAACTAGGAAGATATCCGATGAGTATAGATAGTTCAATAAAAGCAATTAGATATTGGTTCAAATTAACGAAGATGACTCCATACAGGATACCTAGACAAGCATATGAAAGAGAAAAGACAGAAATAGACAAACCACGGAAATGGGCACTGGAATTAAACGCTGCCGGAATATGTATGGCTTCTCTGAAATTTGGTTGAACGAAGGTGTAGGAAACGAGCAAAGATTTATCATAGCACTAAAGCAAAGAATCATAGACTGTTACAAACAGAACTGGCACAACAAAATAGCGAATAGCGAACGATTTACAACATATCATACATTCAAAACTATACACCAAACTGAAGAATACATTCGCGCAATCACAATCGCGAAGTTCAGAAAACATTGATAAGACTACGATTAGTAATAAACGAAATGCATGGCAATAAAAAATATACAGATAATCAAGCTATAACAACATGCCCCTTCTGCCCAACAGTTAGAAACAGAAATGCACTTCTTAATGTCGTGTCCAAATTACAGGGAATTACGAACCAAATACATTTTCAAATACTTTAGTAATAGGAATGCAATCACATTGGAAAGTCTGCTACGAAACGATAACACTGAAACCATAAGAGATATTGCAATGTATAGCTTTATGCCTTAAAAACCAGAGAAACCCATATGCAATAGTAATACTGACAATATATGAAGACTAGAAAACAAAATATGTTACAATCAACGTTTCAATCATTTTTTTTTGTTTGGTTGTCATGTTGAAACGTATGTTGCGTACTCCTGTGGACGGACCAAGGGCCCCACAATAAATGCGTGGCGTGAAAGCGCGCGTCAAGCGTCTCTCCTTCCTACGTCTCTCTCTCTCTCTCTCTCTCTCTCTTGTAAAACAATCACTTTTTCTACGCTTCACTTGGTGCACAACTATCTAAAGGACAGCACAGGCCCATGTCAGGTTTGGCAAATATCTTGGTGAGATATGACGTAGAGCAATCACAAGAGAGAAAAGTGTGACGAAGTTTACTATTTATAGAGAAAGTGTATATTGGAGAACATAAAAGAATACAGGATTAATTTGTTTCTCTTTCCTTTTCGGGAATTTTTTGATAACAAATCAAATTCGTTGCAGACGAAAAAAGAAAGAGAACAGTTTATCACACACACACACACACACACACACACACACACACACACACACACACACAACACACACACACACACACACACACACACACACAACACACACACACACACACACACACAGCAGCACGCACGCACGCACGCACGCACGCACGCACGCACGCACGCACCTACGCATGCACACACAGAGACACACACACACACAACACACGCGCGGCGAAGAAGAAGAAGAAGAAGAAAAGGAAGCGAACAGTTACCCACACACACACGCACGCACGCACACACCACGCACGCACGCACACACACACGTTAGTCACCACCACACAACACACACCACACACACACACACACACACACACACACACACTACACACACACACACACACACACACACACACACACACACACACACACACACACACACACACACACACACACACACACATACACACACACACTCGCATGCATGGACCCGCACACACACACACACCACACACACACACACACACACACACACACACACACACACACACACACACACACACACACACACACACACACACACACACACACGTGCGAAGAAGAAGAAGAAGAAGAGAGTAGAGAGAGAGAGAGAGAGAGAGAGAGAGGAGAGAGAGAGAGAGAGAGAGAGAGAGAGAGAGAGAGAGAGAGAGAGAGAGAGAGAGAGAGCACTTTTTCCCCTTGCCTTTGTCGCCTGACAGGTTTTGTTATGTGTAATATACTGTTCAAAAAAAGAAACGCAAAATGAAATTTTGCCACCTGGGGTGGACCATACAGTTGAGAACACGCCAAAAACCGGCCCTGATGTATGTCTTGAACGTCGACGTGCTAGGATAACATTGATTCCGGTTGTCACTATGTGCACGTGCGTGTTGTGGGCCAGGTGCGACAGTGCAAACATTGGGTTGTGCTTCCGTTGTTTCGCCTGCAAAGCATGCCCAACTCAGTGGTGAACACACACACACACACATGGTCATAGTGCAGTATAAAAGCCGGGTCATTTTGGCAACGGCAGGCACACCGTACCAAAAAACAGCATGCCACGTTTGAGCCCAGCAGAGAGAGAAAACGCCCTGGGTCGTTTGCAAGTTGTCAGAGTGCAACTGATGTGGCCCATGCTTTGAATGTCTCCCCCAGTACCATATGCCGACTTTGGACTCGCTTCCAGAGGACAGGGTCATCAGCTGATGCCCCGAGGTCAGGCCGACCTCATATCACAACGCCAGCCCAGGACCGCTTTATACGGCTAAGACATCTCCGCAATCGCTTCCTGCCGGCCTCGTCCACTGTCCAGGCATGCGCTGGTGTCCGTCGCATCTCCGACCAGACTGTCCGGAACAAGCTGCATGCTGCTGGGCTGAGGGCTTACAGGCCCCTACGTGGCAACGTAATGACGGGGCGCCATCGACAGACCAGACTGCAATGGGCTACGCAACACAGACACTGGACACTGAGGAACCATTGGCGACACGTCTGGTTCTCGGATGAGTCACAGTTTCTGCTGCAGCGCCATGACAGGAGGCGAAGGGTTTACCGCCGGGTTAATGAACGCAACCAGCAGAACTGCGTCGACGAGGCACCTCCGCATGGTGGCGGCAATGTCATGGTATGGGGAGCCATCAGCAACACAGGCAGGAGCCAGCTGGTGCGCGTGGAAGTCACCTGACAGCCCAGCAGTACGTCCAGGTCATTGTTCAGCCACACGTCCTGCCTTTAATGGCCACTCCCAGGGCCGTGTTCCAGCAGGACAACGCCAGGCCCCACACAGCACGCCTGACCACAGCCTTCTTTACCGCCAACAACATCAACACCCTGGCCTGGCCCTCTCTTTCCCCGGATTTGAATCCTATTGAGCACGTTTGGGACGTTTTGGACAGACGCCTGAGAGTGAGGGCCAACGCCCCAGCGACTCCAAATGAACTGTTCCGGGCATTGCAGGCCGAGTGGGCGGCCATCCCACAGCAGACAATCAGGAACATTATTGCTTCATTGCCCCGCAGATGCCAGGCTACCATTGCATCCAGAGGGGGTCACACCCGTTACTGACTTTGGAAGCGGCCTGGCGATTTCCCTGAGGGTCTGGGCTGGTTCTTTTCCACAGCATTGCAGGGGAGACTTCTGTCCTACTGATGACCTGTTTTTGTCATTTTCACATTAAACGTGTTGTCACACTGAGCTTCAATAAATTGTGTTTCAAATCGGCAGCTTGGCATTTTGCGTTTCTTTTTTTGAACAGTATAGTAACAAGCCACTCGGCCGACGCATGACGGTGACATCATCGATTTTGTGGCTGCCAGCCAGAAATAGTGGAAAACCCACCCAGTCTACACATCCCGGGTACTTCCTGCTTCGCTAGTTTTTTTGTTTTTTTAATTTGAATTATCATCTTTTTAACTTATCGTCACTCAAGAACACAGAATAGGTTAAACAGGCATGGCTTTATCATTAATAGATTCAGCGATTGACATTTGACAAATGGGCAACCAAATGCGTATTTTAATTACACACAAACTGAAATTACAAATGTATGTACGTGTGATTATCTGCTTGCATGTATGTACTTGTGTGTACATCCCCCGAGTACATCCATGCATGACATTGTGTATATGTATTGATCCTCTTCTCTCTTCTCTCTCTCTCTCTCTCTCTCTCTCTCATTCTCTCTCTCTCTCTTCTCTCTCTCTCTCTCTCTCTCTCTCTCTCTCTCTCTCTGATGTGTGTGTGTGTGTGTGTGTGTGTGTGTGTGTGTGTGTGTGTGTGTGTGTGTGTGTGTGTGTGTGTGTGTGTGTGTTGTGTGTGTGTGACATAAGGTTTCCCCTCAGTGTCAGGCAACCTTGGTTGTTTGGCAGGTGGCCATGTAGACAGTTTAATACACACAGGACCGCTGTTCTCGAACTTCACACACAGTGGATGACAGTCTCACCACAATGTTTTTTTGCTGAGACTTTCTGCCCCCCCCCCCCCCCCCCCCCCACCACACACACACACCCACTACCAATGACTGTGATACAGAAAATAAAGAGAAAAAAAAAGAAAATTTTGAAGAAAACAGCCATAAGTCACCTTGGCCTTCGTGTGTGTGTGTGTAGGTGGGTGGGTATGCTGAACCTGATCTCCCTACACTCATTATTCCTTACGGTTGAGCCGACATACCGTTGTTATACCACCACACTGTCAAGACTGTGGGTTGGGCGTCTTTCAACTGGCTGCTTTAATGAACTGTAGTTATGTGACGGCGGCTGTGACTGAACTAAACTCGATGTTGTCGGAAAACTGTGTTTCCCTTGGGTAATCGTGGCTCATAGACCGCGCTGATTTGTTTACTAATTCGGCCAGGACTGTTTTGGCATCTGCTACTGTCCTAACACACACAAACACACACATACGCACACACTTGCACACACACAACACACACACACACAAACACAAACATTCACACACGCACACACGCACATATACTCAAATACATGCGCACACGCACACACGCACATATGCACACAGACATACACAGACACACACACTCACCCCCCCCCCCACACACACACACACGCATGCACGCACGCGCGCACGCACGCACACACACACACACACACACACACACACACACACACACACACACACACACACACACACACACACACAACACACACACACACACACACACTACACACACGCACGCATGCGCACACTCACACACGCACGCACAGACGCACATATACTCACAGACACACAGGCTCACCCAGACACATAGGCACACACAGACACACACACAGACACAGGTATACACATACACACAAACATACGCAGGCGCACACTCACACACACGCACACACACACACACACACACACACACACACACACACACACACACACACACACACACACACACACACACAACACACACACGCAGCACGCAGCACGCACGCACGCACACACACACCAACACACACACACACACGCACACTACACACACACACACGCAGCACTCACAACACACACACACAACACCACACTCACACAACACACACACACACACACACACACACACACACACACACGGCGGCGCGCGCGCGCGCGCGCCGCACGCACGCACGCACGCACGCACGCACGCACGCACGCACGCAACGCACGCACGCACGCACACACACACCACACACACCACACTAAGGTCAAGGTGACTCGTGGCTGTCTTCTTGGTCGGTTTCGTAATCTGACAAGACTGACTCAATCACAAAGATATAGAAATAAACCTGTTTTGACACCTTCCCATGAAATGAACAGACAAGAACGTAAGCTAGAAAACTATACATAGTAAAATACGACGTCTGTCGACATGTTTTGTTAATGATTGGCACCATTAGAATTAAGGAAAGATTGGCTTACCTGCAAGGCTGATTCGCAAAATGGACGCTCAGGATTGACCAGTGTTGATCATGTGACATTTGGGGTATTCCCGGCTTTGGAAAAAAAAAAGAGAGAGAGAGAAGAAGAAGAAGAAGAAGAAGAAGAAGAAGAATGAAGAAGAAGAAGAAGAAGAAGAAGAAGGAAAAAAGAAGCAGACGTGACACGACTTTTCCCCTCCCCCATGCAAACTTATTAACTGTTCTCTGTCTGTCTGCCTGTCTGTCTATATGTCTGCCTGTCTGTCTGTCTGTCTGTCTCTCTCTCTCTCTCTCTCTCTCTCTCTCTCTCTCTCTCTCCTCTCTCTCTCTCTGTACTTCCACCCCCCCCTCCTCTCTCTTTCTCTCTGTATCTCTCTTTCTCCCTCCCTTTCTCCCCGTTTCTCTCTCCTTCTGTCTGTCTGTCTGTCTGTCTGTCTGTCTGTCTGTCTGTCTGTCTGTCTGTCTGTCTGTCTGTCTGTCTGTCTCTGTCTCTCTCTCTCTCTCTCTCTCTGTCTCTCTCTCTCTATGCCTCTCTCTCTCTTGTCTTCTCTCCTTCTCTCTCTCTCTCTCTCTCTCTCTCTCTCTCTCTCTCTCTCTCTCTCTCTCTCTCTGTCTGTGTGTCTCTGTCTCTCTATGTCTCTGTGTCTGTGTCTGTCTGTCTGTCTGTCTGTCTTCTTCTCTCTCGTCTCTCTCTCTCTCTCTCTCTCTCTCTCTCTCTCATCTCTTGTAAAACATTCACTTGCTTTTCGCTTCGCTTGGTGCACGACTGTATAATTAAAGGCCACGACTGGTCTACAGTGAGACATAGTGAAGAGCAATGTCAAGAGAGAAAATAGTGGCAAAGATTACTATTTTTTTAGAAAGACTAATACGGTGAATAACAATGATTGATTTGTTTTTCTTTCCTTTTTTCAGGAACGGATAGAGTAGAGGCGTGCGGTCTTCTTTTTTTGTTGAGAGGGGACAGTTTTTGTTTGTTTGCTTGTTGTTTTTTTTTGTTGTTGTTTGCTTGTGTTTTGTAAGCCTACAGCAGTCGCTGTGGTGGAAAGGTCTTGTGACTGGCTGCAGCTGAAACCAGGAAGAAACTGTTGTAGGTCTGACAGGACAGGGAACTTTGTTTTGTGTTAAGTCGAATATCTTGTGTGTCACTATGGGGGCCAGATTTGGAAAGAAACTGTATTTGTTTTGAGTCTGTAATGGCCTTTTAATGCACATAATTGAAGAGATATTTGTGATTCTGTAAAATTATATTGGAAATAATTTTAGGGGGGAGGGGGAGCGTGAACGTTTAGTTGCTGATTGAAATTAGGAACTCTGTTTTTTTCTGTCCGACAGGTAATTTGTCGGCTTAGAGTAAGTGATACTCTCTCTCTCCCCCCCCCCTCTTCTCTCTCTCTCTCTCTCTCTCTCTCTCTCTCTCTCTCTCTCTCTCTCCTCTCTCTCTCACACACACACGCACGCACGCACGCACGCACGCACGCACGCGCGCACGCACGCGCGCACGCACGCACGTACGTACGCACGTACGTACGTACGCACCCGCACGCACGCACGCACGCACGCACGCACGCAAAGAAACTACAATTAAACTGCTTTAAAATCTACGCATGTACAAGAAAGTTAGAACCAGTTCCAGTTCATCTACTATCTAAATCAACAAATGGCACCGACCTTCTGAAACTAACTGAGTCCATTACACAAACCATGTATGTTGAAAAGTGGTGTACTTCATTTCGTCTTCACAACTTTATGGAACAACACAACATTAGCAAACAAAAGGTCTGTCAAAGTCACCCTCAAGCCATATAAAAAAGACACCTTTGTACAGCCCATTAAAGCACATTAAAAAAACCCAACAACACAGAAATAGTGTTTATGTCTGACAACATGCACGTCCCAACACTCTATACAGACATGTTTCATGGTGAGTTGTACATCATGGTATGCACCACGGAGCTTCTTCAATTTTTAAAAAGATAATAATGGGTGTAAAAGAAAGACGTGGCCTGTGAGCTAACGGCAGAAGAGTGTTTCTTCTTTACGGCCGCCCTGGATCATGGTAAAAACTCCTACAGGCTTCCAGGGATTCGGTAGAGTTTGTTATATGTCTGTGAGTTCCATTGTTCTTCCAGAAGCCATTGACATGAGCCTGAGCTTTCAGTCTGAAATAATTATGAGAAATAGACAACCTGCTCCGCTCTTTGTGGTCTTATTGGCAAGCTGATCAACCACCTCATCGCCTTGAATGCTCTCATGACAGGGGATCTAAGCACACATTTTTGTTGTATCCATCAGATTTCAGAGAGGTGCACCATTCGAACAATTTCAGAAGTTGAGGGTGCTAGAAGTTACGGCCAGCAATGATCACCAAAAGGGAGTCAGACAGAATGAGGAGATCTGTATGTTTTGATTTAGAGACCATTTCAAGAGCCAGGCCCACGGCTGTGCATTCAGCAGTGTATATGGAGCTGTCAGTGGAAATGTGTTAAGAACATATCTGAGAGGGGGAGGTTGTACACACCCAACAGCGGCAAACATTTTTATATACGAGGCTAATCAAACAGTGTCTCCAGGGTGTGGAAAATCAATAGTGTCGTCAGGAAACTTGATCCAACTACATACGACTCCAATGTCCATGTCTTCAGAGTTCAAATGGAGAAGAATACGAATTCTCTAGGATGGAATGAAAGAAGAATACAAACTCTCTAGTGTGGAATGGAACTGGGGTTATCATCAAATTTCTTTTGGAACTTCGGGTCAAAGACATAGTCAAATGCAGGGTTCTGGGGTTCAGAAAAGAGATTCAACAAGGTAAGTTTCAGCCGACTGTTTGAGAGGATGGTTCTCCCTTCTCAGCATGCAGACTGTAAACAGGGCTGGTGGTCAATGCACCCACACATAGTCGAAGCCCTTGATGGTGAACAATATCTAGAGTTTTCAAGTAGGAAGGTGTGGCCAAACCATACACTTAACCGTAGTTCAGTTCGGAGTGTATCGGCCATCAGTATTATTCTTCAAATGGAAGGTGTGTGGTGGAGTTTCTTCCAATGATGATGATCTGACATGATCTTCAAATGTATCCAGAAATATATTGACAGAGTGAGTGGAGAAGGAAGGCAGCCCTAGACGATTTCCAGCAAATGTTTGGAGCCACACTCAAATAGCATCCTCTACGGGCGCCGCACTGGTAGCTTTGAAGATCCTAGATAATGGTAATGAGTGTGTGCCCAATGTTGAATTTCTTCGAGGACTCCTTCAGGTGCTGGAGATGTTTTCCTCATAGAGGTGTTAAGTTAAAGATCTGTTCAGTGGTGCATGTACCTTTGCAGCATCCAGTGGTTGCAGAATATACACAATGAATTTTAGCATTGCTTTGCTGGTACCGCTGATCAAGCTTATGGTATGAATGTTCTGGTAGAGTTGGAGATTTCTATTCTGGGAGGGATGAGGATTAGTGATTGAGTCCATGCTGGTAT
>CM031608.1:58584229-58591729 GCA_018398815.1 Conus ventricosus
CCAGAGTTGAGTTTGCTGCGGACTTAGTTGGGAAGACTGGGACCACACAGTCGAGTTTCATCCACTTAATGGATGCGTTTCTGGAGTGTTGCTCAAATTTCATGACCAACACTGCAGGTGCCTGTATCTCTCGGGCCTGGTTGACGCCGGGATATATTATTAAAGGAAGCGTAGAGTACAGCCCTGTCATGTAGTCTCAGACCAAATGGAAATCCGTAGCATCATCTTAATCATCCTCATTCTCATCAATCAGCATTAAAAAAAAGTCTCAAATTCTGTGGCCCTTCATGCCCTGCTCTCATGGTGACCTCAATTTCGGTGTCCTCTCCACGTCTGTGACTTTGGTTTGGTTCCGTCGGGGTCACCGGTATCGCGAGTCCGTGTCGTTGGACGGACGTGGTGGCGCCCTCCGGAGGGAGAGCTTACTCACGCCGGCTCCGCGACTAAGCAATTATTGTCGTCAGTAGGGGGGCTTAGTAGGTGGTGTCCTGCGTATGTTAGATCAGAACAGGCGCCACTGAACACCACCGAAGTGACTCGGCAGCAGTGCAGTGTCTCCTCCGGTGGGTTGCCTCTCGGCGACTTGACATTAACTGCTTCCTGTGGATTGCCGGTGCCGGGGCTGCGGCGGGGCCGGTCGGGCTATGGCTGTGGACGGGGTGTCGGAATGAGCGGCGTGGGTGCACTGCCTCTGAGGTGACCCAGAGTTTGGGACAGCAAAAAAGAAAAAAAAATAATAATAGTAATTATGACGATGATAATAATAGTAATAATAATGATGGCAATAATAGCAATGATAATAATAATAATAATAATAATAATAATAATAACAACAATAACAATAATAATTGCAATAATAATGATGATTATGACAATACTATAGTAGCAAAAATAATTACTGAAAGTGCATGGAATTGTGAGTTGATGGTAGAAAGGAAAACTGGTCACGTATGCAAAAATATGGCAAACAAGTTGGAGCATCAACGTTGACTTCAAGCAATAATGGAATGTGTCTGAATCTGTGTTTTGATGGCACAAAGGAAAGCCGTCACGTATACGAAATATGCGAAATCAACTGGATCCTCAACGCCAACTTTAGGCAGGAATAGCAAGTGCATGAATTTCTGTTTTCATGGCACAAAAGAAAAAAGGTTCACGTATAAAAAATATGACAACGCAACTGGAGCATCAACGCCAACTTCAAGCAATAATTGAAAGTTTATAAATTTGTGTTTTAATGGCGCGAAAGAAAAACGACCACCTATACAAAATATGTCAAATCAACTGAAGCATAAACGCCAATTTTATGAAATAATTAAAAGTGCATGATTTTGTGTTTTGATGACACAAAAGAAAAACAGTAACGCATGCAAAATATGACGAATTAACTAGAGCATCAACGCAAACTTCAAGCAAACATTGAAAGTTCATGACCCTGTGTTTTGATGGCACCAAAGAAAAAGGTCACGTCCGCAAAAAACGTCAACGGTCACGTATGCAAAATATGGCACCTCAGCTGGAGCATCAACGCCAACTTCAAGCAAGAATTGAAGGTGCATAGACTTGTGTTTTGATTGTACGAAAGAAAAACGGTCACGTATGCAAAATATGACAAATCTACTGGAGCATAAACGCCAACTTCAAGCAGTAATTGAAAGTTCATGAATTTGTGTTTTGTTGGCACAAAAACAAAACGGTCACATATGCCAAAATTTCAACGGCACGTGTGCAAAATATTGCTTATTAAACTGGGCATCAACACCAACTTAAAGTAAGAACTGAAAGTGTATGAATTTGTGTGTTGATGGCACAAAAGAAAACCAGTTACGTATACAAAATATGGTACACCAACTGGAGCATAAATGCAAACTTCAAACAATTATTGAAAGTGCGATGAATTTGTGTTTTGATGGCAGAAAGGAAAACTGGTCACGTATGCAAAAATATGGCAAACAACTTTCACAACTACCCACGCATAACTTCTACCACTTCTTTCATCACCCAGCAGAATCATTTATTTTATTCACCTTTTTAAAATTACACTTTATTCATCTACTTATTTATTATAATCACTACCATTATCATTATTATCATCACATCCCTTCTATATATTTTTTTTTCCTAACTCATCCCCCCCACCCCCACCCACCACCACTTATCATTATTATCAATCCACCTTTACCACAACCGTCACAAATATATCACACCACACTACTAAACTAGACACACAACCCCATCATATAACCCCCCTCCCCCCCCCCCCCCCCCTTTTTCTCTCCCATAATCCCCACTGCCGTTTCCGTCTTGTGGTCATTCTCCCTACCACATGGACAACAGATAAATCACTCTTCGTTCTTTGTTTGTACTGTCCTAAATATTAAATGTGATTTTTTGTTGTTGCCTGAAATACCCAAGAGGTCGAAATGCATCGTGTCTTGTCCTGTGCTTGTTTGTCGATGTCATTGGCGGTAACTAACACCCTCTCTGTCTAATATGGCAATCAAGTTGGACATCAACGCAAACTTCCAGCAATAATGGAATGTCTATGAATTTGTGTTTTGATGGCACAAAGGAAAGCTGTCACGTATACGAAATATGCGAAATCAACTGATCATCAACGCCACTTCAGCAGTGAATGGTAAGTACATAATTTCTGTTTTCATGGCACAAAAGAAAACCCATCACGTATGAAAAAATATGGCAAATCAACTGGAGCATCAACGCCAACTTCAAGCAATAATTGAAAGTTTATAAATTTGTGTTTTAATGGCACGAAAGAAAAACGACCACCTATACAAAAATGTCAAATCGACTGAAGCATAAACGCCAATTTTTAGAATAATCGAAAGAGCATGAATTTGTGTCTTGATGCACATAAGAAAAACAGTAACGCATGCAAAATATGTCAAATCAACTGGAGCATCAACGCAAACATCAAGCAAACATTGAAAGTTCATGACCCTGTGTTTGATGGCACCAAAGAAACAACAGTCACATATGCAAAAAACTTCAACATTCACGTATGGAAAATATGGCACCTCAGCTGAGCATCGACGCCAACGTCAAGCAAGAATTGAAGGTGATAGATTTGTGTTTTGATTGCACGAAAGACAAACGCTCACGTATGCAAAATATGACAAACAACTGGAGCATCAACGCCAACTCCAAGCAAGAATTGAAGGTGTATAGATTTGTGTCTTGATGTACAAAGAAAAACGTCACGTACACAACATATGACAAATCAACTGGAGCATCAATGCCAATTTCCAGTAATAATTGAAAGTCCATGAATTTCTGTTTTGATGGCACAAAAGAAAAACGGTCATGTATGCAATATATGACAAATCGACTGGGCATCAACGCCAACTTCAAGCAATAATTGAAAGTGCCTAAATTTGTGTCTTGATTGCAAACACACCACACACACACACACACACACACACACATACACCACACACACACCACACACAACACACACACAAACACACAGAGTCTGTACGGAAAATATGACAGATCAACTGGAGCATCAATGCTAGCTTTAAGCAATAATTGAAACTGCATGAATTTGTGTTTTGATGGCACATAGGTACAACGGTCACTTATACAAAATATGAAATCAGCTGGAGCATCAACTCCACCTCAAGCAATAACTGAGGGTATATGAATGTTGTGTTTTGGTAGCACATAGTAACAACGGTCACTTATACAAAATATTGGAAATCAACTGGACCATGAACGCCAACTTCAAGCAATAATTGAAAGTGCATGAATCTGTGTTTGATCGCACAAACGAAAAACGGCACGTATAAAACATATGTCAAAGGAAATTGGAGCATCAACCCCGACTTCAAGCAAGAATTGAAAGTGTATGAATTTGTGTTTTGATGGCACAAAAAGAAAAGCAGTCACACATACAAAATATGAGAAATCAACTGCAGCACCAACGCCAACTTCAAGCAATAATTGATGTGCAAGAATTTGTGTTTTAAGGCACCAAAAAAACCAGTCACCTCTACAAAACATGGCAAATGAACTGGACCATCAACGCCTACTTCAAGCAATAATTGAAAGTGCATGGATTTGTGTTTTGATTGTACAAAGGAAAACTGGTAACGAATACAAAATATGACACATCAGCTGGAGCATCAACGCCAACCTTAAGCAATAATGAACGAATTTGTGTTTTAATGGACACCAACAACAAAAACTCACAACCCCCCCCTCCCTCCCACCCCCACACCCCCCCAAAAAAAAACAACAAAAAAACAACCGGTCACCTCTACAAAATATGGCAAATCAACTGGACCATTAACGCCAACTTCAAGCAAAATTGAAAGAATTTGTGTTTTTAATGGTCCCCCTAAAAAAAAAAAAAAAACCGTCACCTCTACAAAATATGGCAAATCAACTGGACCATCAACGTCAACTTCAAGCAATAATTGAAAGTGCATGAATGTTGTGTTTTGATGACAGAAAAGAAAACAAGAACGCAAGCAAAATATAGCAAACCAACTGGGGCATCAACGCAAAATTCAACCAATTGTTGAAAGTGCATGAATGTGTGTTTTATTGCAGAAACGAAAAACGGCCACGTATGAAAACATATGTCAAAGAAATTGGAGCATCAACGCCGACTTCAAGCAAGAATTGAAAGTGTATGCATTTTTGTTCAGATGGCACAAAGAAAAGCAGTCACACATACAAAATATGAGAAATCAACTGGAGCATCAATGCCAACTTCAAGCAATGAATTCAAGTGCAAGAATTTGTGTTTTAATGGCATAAAAAAACAGTCACCTCTACAAAAATATGGCAAATGAACTGGACCATCAACGCCTACTTCAAGCAATAATTGCAAGTGCATGAATATGTGTTTTCATGACACAAATGAAAACAGAACGAAGCAAAATGTGGTAAATGAACTGGAGGATCAACGCCAACTTCAAGCAATAATTGCAAGTGCATGGATTTTGTTTTGATTGTACAAAAGGAAAAACCGTAACGAATGCAAAATATGACACATCAGCTGGAGCATCAACGCCAACTTCAAGCAATAATTGAAAGTGCATACATTTGTCTTTTAATGGCACAAAAGAAAAACGGTCACTTATACAAAATATGGTAAATCAACTGGAGCATCAGCGCAAACGTTAAGCAAGAATTGATAGTGCATGAATTTGTGTTTTGATGGCACAAAAGAAAAACGGACACATATGCAAAATATGTCAAAGAAACTGGGCATAAACGCAACTTCAAGAATAATTGAAAGTTAATGAATTTGTGTTTTGTTGGCACAAAAGAAAAACGGTAACGTACGCCAAAATTTCAACGGTCGCGTGTCCAAAATATTGTACATCAACTGGAGCATCAAAGCCAACAAGTAAGAAATGAAAATGTATGAATTTGTATTTGATGGCACAAAAGAAAACCGGTCAAGTATGCAAAACATGGCACACCAACTGGAGCATAAAGGCAAACTTCGAACAATTATTGAAAATGCATGAATTTGTGTTTTGATGGTAGAAAGGAAAACCGGTCACGTATGCAAAAATATGGCAAACAAGTTGGAGCATCAACGTTGCCTTCAAGCAATAATGGAATGTGTATGAATTTGTGTTTTGATGGCACACAAGCAAAGCCGTCACGTATACAAAATATGCCAAATCAACTGGATCTCAACGCCAATTTAGGCAGGAATTGCAAGTGCATGAATTTCTGTTTTCATGGCACAAAAGAAAGAAAGATCACCTATACAAAATATGTCAAATCAACTGAAGCATAAACGCCAATTTTAAGAAAAATTAAAAGTGCATGATTTTGTGTTTTGATGACACAAAAAAAAACACTAACGCATGCAAAATATGACAAATCAACTGAGCATCAACGCAAACTTCAAGCAAACATTGAAAGTTCATAACCTGTGTTTGATGGCACCAAGAAAAAGGTCACGTCTGCAAAAAACGTCAACGGTCACGTATACAAAATATGACACCTCAGCTGAGCATCAACGCCAACTTCAAGCAAGAATTTGAAGGTGCATAGTTTGTGTTTTGATTGTACGAAAGAAAAAACGAGTCACGTATGCAAATATGACAAATCTAAATGGAGCTTAAACACCAACTTCAAGCAGCAATTGAAAGTTCATGAATTTGTGTTTTGTTGGCACAAAAGGAAAACGGTCACGTATGCCAAAATTTCAACGGCACGTGTACAAAATATTGCACATCAACTGGAGCATCAACGCCAGCTTCAAGTAAGAATTGAAAGTGTATAGATTTGTATTTTGATGGCACAAAAGAAAACCAGTCACGTATGCAAAACATGGCACACTAACTGGAGCATAAATGCAAACTTCAAACAATTATTGAAAATGCATGAATTTGTGTTTTGATGGCAGAAAGGAAAACGGTCACGTATGCAAAAATATGGAAAACAACTTTCACAACTACCCACGCATAACTTCTACCACCTCTTTCATCACCCAGCAAAATCATTTATTTTATTCACCTTTTTATTTACTTTTTTGAATTACAGTTGCTTTGATTTTATTCATCCACTTATTTATTATAAACACTACCATTATCATTATTATCATCACTATCCCTTCTATATTTTTTCCTAATTCGCTCCACCTCCACCCACCACCCACCCCCACCCCCACTTATCATTATTATCAATCCACCTTTAACACAACCGTCACAAATATATCACACCACACTACTAACCTAGACACACAACCCCGTCGTATCACACCCCCCTCCCCCACGCACCCCCCCCCCCCCACCACCACCTCCTTTTCCTCTCCAATAATCCCCTCTGTCTTTTACGCGTTGCGGCTATTCTCCCTACCACATGGACAACAGATAAATCACTCTTCGTTCTTTGTTTGTACTGTCCTAAATGTTAAATTCGATCTGTTTTTTTTTTCTTGCCTGAAAAAGACCCAAGAGGTCGAAATGCATCGTGTCTTGTCCTGTGCTTTGTTTGTCGATGTCATTGGCGGTAACTAACACCCTCTCTGTCTAAATTATGGCAAACAAGTTGGAGCAACAACGCCAACTTCAAGCAATAATGGAATGTCTATGAATTTGTGTTTTGATGGCACAAAAGAAAAGCTGTCACGTATACGAAATATGCGAAATCAACTGGATCATCAACGCCAGCTTCAGGCAGCAATGGCAAGAGCATGAATTTCTGTTTTCATGGCACAAAAGAAAACCGATCACGTATGAAAAATATGGCAAAGCAACTGGAGCATCAACGCCAACTTCAAGCAATAATTGAAAGTTTATAAATTTGTGTTTTAATGGCACGAAAGAAAAACGACCACCTATACAAAATATGTCAAATCGACTGAAGCATAAACGCCAATTTTATGAAGTAATTCAAATTGCCTGAATTTGTGTTTTGATGGCACATAAGAAAAACAGTAACGCATGCAAAATATGTCAAATCAACTGGAGCATCAACGCAAACTTCAAGCAAACATTGAAAGTTCAT
>CM031608.1:58596729-58617082 GCA_018398815.1 Conus ventricosus
CACAGCATGCTTATAGTCAGACAGGTAACGTCGGTTACAAGATTATAAAATCTTTTTCACTGTTTAAGTTTTCAAAACTTACATAGCTCATAACTTGATATAAATCTGAAGTATGGACTTTGGAAGAAAAAAAATGAAAATACAAAATGGCGTTTTTAGTCCTTCTTTGAGAAAGGTGTCCATTTACACACAAGAATCGACGACGAATCCAATTAAAATTATAGCATTAGATGTCAACATAAATAATATTTACGGTAATTAACTTGCCTTTGTTGTTGTTGGTCGTGTTGTTGTTGCTGTTGTTTAACGTAAACAGCCATTGGCACAACTATTAATTCAAGAACAAAAGCAGAACAAACTGATCATAAGTTCAAAATCATCTCCACAGTACGAATACAATATTATATTTTATCAAAGCAATGTCTACATATACACACTTGTGTTCTATATACTCATTGAATGTACAACTATGCTTTTCCAGTCATGAACGCGAATACCAGTGAGAGAGAATGAGAGAGAGAGAGAGAGAGAGAGAGAGAGAGAGAGAGAGAGAGGAGAGAGAGGAGAGAGAGAGAGAGAGAGAGAGAGAGAGAGAGAGAGAGAGAGAAAAGCAGTAACCGATTGTAAACATTCTTAGATGCATTGTAACAAAAAAATAAATATATAAATAAAAGCAAAAACCAGTCATAAAGGGAATCATTGTAATAATTTAGCTATATTATGTCATACACACACGCGCGCGTGCGCGCGCGCGCACGCACGCACGTACATACACTCAATTCAGTCTAGTTTCTTTTAGCCCGTCGAAGTCAACTCCCAACACACAACACACACACACACACACACACACACACACACACACACACCACACACACACACACACACACATACCCGGAGAGAGAGAGAGAGAGAGAGGAGAGAGAGAGAGAAGAGAGAGAGAGAGAGAGAGAGAGAGAGAGAGAGAGAGACAGACAGACAGACAGACAGACAGACAGACAGACAGACAGACAGACAACAGACAGACAGACGACAGGCAGGCAGACAGACAGACAGGCAGACAGAGAGAGAGAGAGAGAGAGAGGGAGAGAGAGAGAGAGAGAGAGGGGAGAGAGAGAGAGAGAGAGAGAGAGAGAGAGAGAGAGAGAGAGAGAGAGCCTCTATAGGTGGATCATCCTACATCTCCTGGGATGAATATGTGCTTTAAGTAAGTAAATAGACAAATATATCAGCAATGATAAACACACTGATGCAGAAAACGTCATGTTAATTTCAAGCGACATTCGTAAATGAGTAAACGGAACAGTGGACCGAATAGAAAATATGTGAATAAACAAATACAAAGGAATAAATGAAGCAATAAAACCAGGCAAACAAACAACAAATTCATAAAAGATAAATTGAACTGACAATGAGTAAAAAAACTAAATAAGTGAACAAATATATCTTTCCGTTTTGCTTCATAACAGTCAAATCAATTTATTCTGCACACTATAACGTTTTGTCCTTTTGTACATCCCCTTTTTCCCCTCGCTAACTCATCGATAACCGTGTGTGTGTGTGTGTGTGTGTGTGTGTGTGTGTGTGTGTGTGTGTGTGTGTGTGTGTGTGTGCGTGCGTGCGTGCGTGCGTTGGCGTGCGTGCGTGCGTGCGTGCGTGCGTGCGTCGTCGTGCGTGCGTGTGTGTGTGTGTGTGTGTGTGTGGGTGTGGGTGTGTGTGTGTGTGTGTGTGTGTGTGTGTGTGTGTGGTTCTGCTCTTTTGTTCTTCATTCCTCTGTCTTCTTCCCGCTGTCTTCTCATCCGTTGTCCTTGTATTGTGATCAATGCCAGAGCGGTATTGGTGTCCTTCACCAGTGACCAATGCTGCACCAACGTCTTCTAGCAGCCCCTGACCAACAGTCTTACAATGGACTTGAGAACACGTTGTACAGAGAGTGTTGTTGTCAACTTGGTCATCGTGGCATCAGTCAGCACTGCGAGCCTTTCAGAGGCTGTAAATGGATGTGGTTCAGCATCTACCTCATGGAATCTAGCTGATGCTGCTGAAGGTAACCATCAGTTTCCGGGGGTATGTTCTCTGTACTCGGATTAACTCTGCGTCCAGAAAGAGTCTGTTAGTCTAAATTTGCTCTAGTAGAATATGAGGATGACTGTCTATGCTGTCGGCTTCATTTGAGCACAGGTGGCTCGTCCGGGTTAAAGGTGATATTGAAGTCATTAGTGCTTCGGTTGCTGTTGTTTTCAGTGAGGCCGCATCCGTTGTGGCTGTTTTTGATGTAACTGCTGCGGCTTCTCCCCGGATTTGTTTTTGCGCTGTTAAAATAAGCCTTTTTGTACTATGCCGTCTCTGTTGCCTTTTTGGTCGTTGTTAATTTTCGACTGCGTGTTTGTGACTGAAAGAATATACAGTTGTTATTTGCTGTCTCTGCTGCTGCGGTTGACGTAATGGTTATTGTTACTGTTGTTGGTGACCCCTCAGCTGTTGTTTTTCTTCCTGTTGTTGTTGGGTGATGGTGCTCAGACATCACAAAGGACGATGCAGACGATGCAAGACCATGGTTGAAGGATTGTCGA
The DNA here is from genome assembly GCA_018398815.1 of Conus ventricosus. NCBI lineage: Eukaryota > Metazoa > Mollusca > Gastropoda > Neogastropoda > Conidae > Conus > Conus ventricosus. The sequence goes on from CM031608.1 coordinate 58,599,300, forward strand.
CGGCGATCACAATGGAGTCACCGTCGTTTTGTTCTCGTTGACCGTAGCCCTGCCTCTGCATCATCTGATCCAGCTGATGCTGTATGTTGATGATCCGAGTCTCCAGGGGGGACCGGTGGCTCGTGGGCACGTTCTCTGTCCGTGGGTGAAAATCTCATTTCAAAGTGAGAAAGGTTGGCCAGTGTGGCTGAATCCAGGCGAATATGGACAAAGGTGTCAGCATAACTGTAGGTACTGTTGTTAGAGTAACCAGTGGTGGCGCTGGAGGAGATGGTGGTGGTAGATGGTTGTGGTGAACGATGGTGATTTTGGTGCTCTTCGTGTGTGGTGAGGCTGGCCGGGTCATGCAGTGGTGTATCTACAGCGGGGGGTGACGGCTGCGACGACCGCCTTCTTTCGTGACGATGTCTCCAGTCCTGTGGACAGGACCGACGACCAGTGTGTGCCTCTGATGATGGTCTGCTATTTTGCCCATACATCTCTGCATTGCGTTCCCATGCATGATCTGCAGCAGCTGAAAGTACATTTCCGTGAGTGGCGTCCCAATAGCTCGGCGGATGGCAGGCAAGGACATCACAGGTGGTACGGGGACAGTGTTGTTCATCCCACTCTCTGTGTGACCTTGCCAGACACTTGGTGCTGGAGTTACTCCGGCGTGTGGTCCTCGGTGATATCCAGGGTATTGTGTGACCAGGTCGGGGGAACTGTGAGCTGTCTGGAATCTTGGGGGAGACGGTACGCAGAGAGTTGTGCTGTCTGAGCGGGGTGTAAGTCGTTCTCTTGTGTGCACTCGTTCTTTTTCAGCGTCAGAGAGCATAGCGACGATCTCTCACGATTCACAGAAGAGCTGTCTGAAAGGGCGATAGAATCAGACGCGTTTAGCGAGATAGTTCTACCATCCTATGCCCAGCAGATAGAATACTCTGACAATCAGGTCTTGCATTTACATTGTCTGTGAAAGACCTGTTCTCCTTTAAGGTTGTTCGTTTGAGGGTAAATCACTCACGTCACTGCTGTGTGGTGACACAGTGTCTCCATCACTGACGTCAGAGGATGGTCGTGTGCTGGCGTCATGCGTAGTTCTGTTATCCTGCCCAAAACAATATAAAAATAACAATGTAAAAGGCATTCTATTATGTAATATTACAGATGGTTATCGTAAACATAGTTTGTCATCAATCAATGATGGTAGACTGTCAATAATTACATAATGCATCATCATGGGAATGACTGTACATATGGTCTGCCAATGTGAATATTGGGTGCTATCATATCAGGATAGTGCAGAGTGTCAATGTTAAGAGTGTGCCATGCTGCGACAATAAAACAGGCCGTTGGTTAAAGAATGACTGAAGACGTCCTCTTCCTCCACACCTTCTACATCATCCGAATTTTGACTGTCAAAAACATCAAGAACATGTCTTCCCATTGGAGAAAAAAAAGTTAAAGAGAAGAATCTGATAAGACGTAGAAACTCGCCATCTGAAATGTTGCTAGTGATCGCAAATGAAACCGTGGCACCAAAACCGGTACGCTATTGATCGCTCAGTTTCTCACCTCCCCATCACCATCATATCACAATCACTTAAATCATCGTAGTCCAGCTTCCCGCATCATGACTATGAAATACTGCAGATACCCGCGCCATGATTGCGACATCAAATCACATTAATTAACAACATTCTTCCACCATAATACCCCAGTAGCCACAACAATAGTATCACCACCTCCACCCCAAACCACCATGCTTTTTATGATGTCAAGCGGTCTTGATGTGACGACAGCATAGATCTTTACCACTTCCCACCCCAGTCATGTGGACGAAAGCAAATAGTTGTGACAGTCCCCTTCTTCCTTCTGCATCCATAAAGCTGCTTTAGCCTGTTGTTGAGAAATACACCAACCGCAAAACCATCCGACACAGTAGAGCATCTCGCTGTCATCATCACCTGATGTCTGACCCACAGCAAACCATTCCCCGGTCATCATCATATCTAGAATGATTCGCAGTTAACCGTTCTTCTTCAATATCAGCAAAAACAACAGGGAAACTACGCTGACAACAATAAGAACAGGTAAACATCAATGACAATAGTAAGAGGTGCACAACAATCACAATATCTGCAAAGGCTGAATAGTAATGACAACAATGAAAACAGGTATACAACAAAGACAAAATAACCAACAGGTTAAACATGACCAAAAATAACAAGAGGTAATCCCAACATAAGTAACATCAGTTCAACGTCATCAACAACAATACAAACAGAAATAACAATGAAAAGAAAGACTACTAAACATCAATGACAACAATTAGAACGGTAAACAACAATGACAGCAATAAAACGAGTCAACTACTGTGACACAAACAGCAACAGATCAGCAACAATGGCAGGGACAACAACAGGTAAATGACAACTACAGTAAACAAAAACAGCTCAGCAATAATAACGCAACTAACGACTATAAACAACATTACGGCTCTAGCAACATTTAAGCAAATATATGCAGCAAATTTAACAGGTAAGCAATAATGACAATAATAACAAGAAGTTAACAGCAACGGCAGCAATAACAACATGAAACTGCAACAGGCCAACAACAATGACAGCAATAGCAACACATAAGCAACAACTAAAGCGAGTACAAACGGGAAAACAACAACGACAACATTAACAACTGGTAAAGAACCATGAGAGCTATAACATAAGATAGATAACAATGACAGCATGAACAACGTATAAGCAACAATTGCAACAACAACAGGACAACAAATACGACAGCAATGACAGTACATAGACAACGACGACGACAACAAGAACAGCGCAGACAGCGACAGCAACAGTAACAACATGCAGACAACAATAACAACAACGCAAACAGATAAACGACAATGACAACAATAACACAAGTAAATGAGGTCAATAACAACAGATAGACAACATTTAAAGAAATAAAAAGAGTTAGGCAACGCACGTGATAACGAGCGCGACTAATAATGCGGGTGAAATCAACAGCTAAACACGAATACACGAGGACATAGATACCTCTGAGTTGACGACTGATTTGAAACACGTGAAGGACGTGTCTTCTTCTCTGGTGTTGTCTGGCTCAGGCCAGTCACCGACACCTGTTTGGACATTTTGAATAATACATAAGTACATACAATACGCGCGCGCGTGCACCACACACACACACGCACGCACGCACGCGCACGCACGCACGCACGCACTCACGCACACACACACACACACACACACACACACACACACACACACACACACACACACACACACACACACACACACGCATGCGCACAGAGAGAGAGAGAGAGAGAGAGAGAGAGAGAGAGAGAGAGAGAGAGAGAGAGAGAGAGAGAGAGAGAGAGAGAGAGAGGAGAGAGAGAGAAGAGAAAGAGAGAGAGAGAGAGAGAGAAGAGACTTGCGTGCGTGAGTATGGCTGCAATCTGGTAATGAAAAGAATCAGTATTTGAACATGTAAAAAGTTAATGTACTGAGTGTGTCATACCCAAAAGTATAGAATTTTACATCATCAACCGAAAGTGTCACTCAAAAAGAATTAGGCGGCATGATCTGTCAGCCCTTGCGCGCATTATCGACATACTATCATAAGATCTAGCAGTCACTAAAGGTATCGTGAGCAAAGTATGTATTGTGGCCACTCACCAAGATGTTTCATTTGAAAAGTATCACAGGATCTATCAGTTACTATATGCATTATTCAGAAAGTACTGTATGAGAGTCTGCCAGTTACTGGTATAAATAATCTACAAAGCATTACAAGATCTATCCGTCTTCTGAAAATGTCATCCCCAACGTATTCTCAGATCAGTCAGTCGTAATTTCTCAAACACTCAGTGTGTATCATCCAAGGTAACACATGATCTTTGAATCACGAAAACAGCCTGTGTTTTATCCATAAAGATACAATTGCATGAACCTTCCTGAAATATGCTCTCTCTCTCTCTCTCTCTCTCTCTCTCTCTCTCTCTCTCTCTCTCTCTCTCTCTCTCTCTCTCTCTCTCTCCCCCTCCGTATATCGGGGTTTGTCTTTGTATGTTTTTTCTATTAGTTTAGCTGTCTATATCAAATTTAGACAAAACGACAAAACATAACATCTGAATATACGTATAGATGCGCCGACATGGAATCAATCAACCTTCAACGGCAAAACATTGTTGTAGACGGATGGGTCTCACTATCTTAAGGCAAAGCAATAATGAATGATAAATACCACAATATTCTGTCAATGCTGCATTGTAAACTGTAAAGGTAATGGGGAATGCTGGAAGTACAATTATTAGTCTCTAGCTTCGTGTTTTGTTTATGTTCTATGTGTATGTATATTTCTTCTCTTCCGTTTGACAGCGTTATCTGTGAAGGCGTTTGTTATTTTCTTCCATTTGGTATCTTAACAGGCGCATGGTTATTTATCATGTTTCTGGTGTTGTATGTAGGGATCGTTGCCTACTCTTCTGTTCAACTTATTGTGTTAGTGTTGTTCTTGATGACAAACGTCAGTTCTGTTTTCCGTGTCTGTCCACTCTGTTCTCACCTGTCTGCTGATCCAGCAGATCCAATGACTGGGTCTCTGTCTGTGTCTCTGCGTCTTCCACCTGTAGTTGTGGTTCGGTTGTCTGCCGCTCCTGCTCGAACTGGTGCTTGAAGAAAGTCTGTGTCTGTTTTCCCTCTGTTTTCGTCGTGTTCTCGTCTGTTTGAACTGTCTTTGCTTCGGCGGCAACCTCTGACTGTTCGTGTTTGTCCTCTGTGTGGATGACGTTTTTCTGTTGCTCTGTGTATTGACGATCTTGTGAAATCTGTATGTCATAATATGAGGACAGTACAGAGTGTCAATGTCAACAGTATTCAATGCTGCGACGATAAGACTTGTCGCTGGTTAAAGAATGATTGAAGACGTCATCTTATTCCTCATCTACTACATCAACCTAATCATTACTGTCAATAACATCAGAAACATGTCTTCCCACTTCGCAATTTGGAATTATACCACTGATAGCAAATAAAACTATGGCACCAAAGCCGGAACACTATTTATAGCCCAGTTTCCCATCTCTCCCGAATAAGTATATCATGACTTCTTAAATCATCGTAGTGCAGCCGTCTACATCATGACTAAGAAATACTGCAAATGCCTGCCTCATGAGTATCACATCAAAAACACATTATTTACCAACGTACTTCCACCAGAATACTCCATTTACCAAAGTAACAACATCATCACCATATGCATCTCATGACGTCAGGTAGTCAAACTGTGACAACAGCTTAGATCTTTAGCGCTTCTCACCCCAGTCATGTGGATGAAGGTAAAGAGTTGTGACAGTTTTGTTCTTCCTTTGACTGCATGGAATTGCTTCAGTCTGATGTGAAAAATACACCAACCGCATAACCATCCAACAAAGTAGAGCAACTCGCTGTCATCCTCACCCGGAGTATGACCTACAGCCTACCATTCTCGGTCATCATCACCTCTAGAATAATTCCCAATTGACCGTTCTTCTTCCATCATTTTGTATCAGGTCATCCTAGCAAACTTTCTTCCCGCACCTTTGCATCATCATCTACAGCGTCCTCCCATTAACGCACCTTCCTGTCACCAATATGTACAGCTTGACCCAGTAAACAACTCCCCTACCACCATCACCTATAATGTGATACATGTAAACAGCATGATCCCAGTAACATGCACAACTGAAAGCATCATTTTTGTCTGCCTTGAAGGCTACTTCTTTCAAGACACTTCACACCATAATACTTAAGGAAATGTACAGAAAACTGGTCACATTTATAACTGCAGTTTACATTCCAGGGGTAATGGGTAAACATACATGACTGGCAGAGAGAGAGAGGGAGAGAAGAGAGAGAGAGAGAGAGAGAGAGAGAGGAGAGAGAGAGAGAGACAGAAAAGAGAGAGAGAGAGAGAGAGAGATGAGAGAGAGAGGAGAAGAGAGATGAGGCGAGCTTGGTGTAGTATGAAAGATGACATAGGTTTGGTTTTTAAAGAATCTTTACAATTTCCATTGCGGATGTGTTAGGATTTATAAAAAGAGTTCTAGGTGACGAATAAAAAAAACATTACACACACACCACACACACACACACACACACACACAACACACGCCCCACAACGCACACACACACACACACACACACACACACACACACACACACACACACACACACACGCACGCACACACACACACGCAACACACACACACACACACACACACACACACACACACACACACACACATATATATATATATATATAATATATATATATAATATATATATATATATTTTAATATATATATATATATTATATATATAAAAACTGGTCTGTCGCTCCCTACTTGGTTGAGCACTCTTAACATTCTGAGTGGCTTTTTAACTCTAATTTTATTGATTGCTCCTCACGTTGAGCACTGTTGCCTAGCAGAATCTAAATTTAAAATGGAGAAAATTAACTTTGGGCAGTCCACCAAAAATATACCCTTTTCTAGTCCACAACTCTACATTAAAATACTCATAGAGCAGACTGAAATATTTGTGCGCAATATGAGGTGGAAAGCGTTTTTCTTTTTGAACCCAAATGCCAAAAAAGGAAGATACAAAAACTAATGGTTTTAAGTCATGAAGATCGCCACCTGTAATAGAGGAAATGAAACCTTTTGAAGAAAGAAAGAAAAAACTAATAAAAAATATTGATTCAGAAAATCACAAAAAAATTTTCCCAAAAAACATTAAATTAATAACAAAAAAAAAATCCAAAATGAAAAAAATTATTCATAAAGGCGGAAAAACCCGGGCCTTTTTTCCTATAAAAGGGAAAAATTAATGGTACCTCAACCCCCTCAAAAAAAAAATTTTCCCAAAAAAATTTATAAAAAAAAGCGAAAAAAAACTACATATGACAACATTTTCAAAAAAAAAAGAACTTGTTCACCAATGGTTTTTAGGTGATAGGATAGAAGCAACAGAAATAAAAGAACCCCTTTTAAACCCTTAAAAAAACCACAAACCCAACTTTCACAAAAAACCCCTACTTTAGACTAATAAACCCAACAATTCTAAATAGAAAAAAACAAAAAAAGATCCGGGAAAAAACAATAAAAGGGACAAAAAAACCCAAACCACGAATACAATCTCGGGAAAAATATTTCCCTGAAGTTACCCAAAATGGTTTAAAAAAATTGAATAAACAGAAAAAATACAGTTTTTCATTTTCCTTTTGACATAGTGGACTTCAAACCCTTTCCAAATTGATAGGAATTACTTACAAAAGAAACTAAGCCGAAAGCTGCTGCGATGGGCCCTTGGAGAAACCAGAAGATCAGGGGCCCAATGGAAGGCAGATGGTGTGTACATCCCCAAAAAGCAAAACCCCAAGTGACATTCACCATTTAGGCCAATAACACAAAAGACCGCCCAAGGGGAAAAACTTTTTCTCTGTCATGGCACAAAAGGCCCGACCAAGTACCTGAAGGAAAAAAAAGTAAATTTGGGGTTTTTCAGTCCAGAAAGGTGGCATCCCATGCGTGGGGGCTTGTGTAAACACGCCCCAATACTGGGGCGCAATCCAAAAAGCAAAAACAGAAAAGAGAGACCTTTGGGCGTATTTTTGGGTTTATCGGGAAACGCTATGAACTGTGCCCCATAAAGGGTCCCGTTTGGGTTTTTGGGGATTACCCCTTTTTCCCAAAGAACAACCCCGACATGCTCAAAATCCCTTTAAATGGCTTTTTCAATGCGGGGGTCTACCAAGGTACACAAATGAAAGGATCAACTTGGAATTGGGGATTGCAAAAGGGGGTGTCAATTTTTCCCCGATACTGTTTCGTGCGGGAAATGAACTATCTTGGGAAAACAGCAACAAACAACCGAACAAAAAACCTTGGGGATGGATACAAATGCCTCCCCACCCAAGGGCCTTTAAAAATTACACTAAAAGTGAATTTTATCCAAGAAACGAGACACGCATGTGCTGGAGAGGTTTGGACAAATAGTTTTCCCCCAACCAAATGAAGTTCAAGCCAAAAAAATCACGGAGTTTCCCCACTGAGGGAAAAAAAATGGGGCCCAATCTTGGGCCTTTTGTTGCCAAAACCCGCCCTTCCAAAAAGTCACAGAAAACCAACAAAAGCCTTGGAAATGGAAAAGATATAACGCTGAAAAACCCACAAAAAAGCAAAAGAAACCCAAACGATGGCGGAAGAAGGCTTTTGGGGAAAACCCTTTACCCCTGTGGGCCCCCGGCAAATACAAGGCTGGGGTCCCGCAGTTCATGCGAAACCCAAAACTCCTATGGCCCTTTTGATGAATACGACATCGCAACCCCACAGGGGAGGCCCAATTTGGGAAACCAAAATCAATAATTCCCAAGGGAAAAGGCTTGGTGTCCCACCCCGCTGACTGACAACGCGCTGTAAAGTCGCCAAGCCCAAGCTCAAAACTACCACTGAAAAACCATCCTGGAGGGAAAACAAAGCAGGAAAATCAAATTAAAGCAAAGCTGGGGGACTCAGGGGAAAAAGGGGTAGAAGCAATCGCCCCAGCTGGGAAAACAAAGGGAGAAAATGGAAAGTTCAAGAAGCGAAAGGGTTCTGCAAAAGAAAGTCCCCAAGATCAGAGAAATAACAGGACACCCCACGACCAACAACAAGGGCTGGGGGGACCAAAAATGAATGGGTCAAAGGCCAAAGGAAAAGCCAAAAAAAACAAGAGATTCAGGGGAAGAGAAAAGAAGAAACCAAAAAAAAACTCCAAAAAGCATCCCGCAAGGGCCAAACAAGGGCAATGGACAACGTGGGGGAATCACTCCAAAAAGTCTTTAAAATTTGGGAAAACATTTGCCCCCATGGCCCCTCTCAAATCCCTTCATTCTCAGATCTGCCCTATGAAACCCTTTTGCCCTCAAATGCAAACCTGGGGAAGGGGGGGGAAAACAACGAACCTGCATGCCCCCTCTGCCATAAAAAAAAAAACAGTGGAACATTTTTCTAAGCAAAGTAAAGTAGCCCGGCTCAAGGAAAGGGACACATGGGGGCACAACAATGCCCAAAAAAATTTTTCCAAATATCGGGCTAGTACCAACACCCCCAAAAGGGGGAATCAGGACTTTCCAAAAACACCCCCAACCCTTCTTTACGGGAGGGGGCACAAATCAAGGGCCAAGAACAACATGCCACTCGAAAAAATGCAGGCAAGTCTGCTGGAAAGGGGGAGAAGAAAAGGGAGGGCACTGCAGGGCCTCCCAGAATGGAAGATTCCCCCCCAGAGATCATTACAAAAGGGCATGAGACCAGACATAGTAGTCCACTCTAAGTCAACCAAACAGCTGATCATTTATCGAGCTCACGTTTCCATAAGAGAAAAGTCGCTAGCCATGAAACAGCTTCTCAGTTGCAGGGAAGGAAAAAACCAGAGCCCTGAAAGCAATGGCAGAAGCGGCAGAGAGGTGTTCAAGCTGGATCTGGTCAAGGAGGAACAAAAGTGAACTTCATAAGGCTTAATTTCCCTACAAATATCAGTGTCCCTGTGGCTCAGTGGTTAAAGCGCGAGTCATTAGTAGAAAATGAAGCATGTCCAGAGGGTCATGGGTTCGAATCCCAGCCATGGCTCGTCCCAAGATGGGGGAAAAAAAGGGCAGCAGAGGGACATCCGAGTCATGAACCGGGTGTGGCCCAACCCCCCCTAGAGTGTCAGGAGATAAGGGCCGAAACACTTGCTTGAAGGGGGCTTCTCTTCTGAGGACTCTCTGCTGCCACGCTCTCCACGAGTTTTCTTTCTACTAAGATTCGCCAACAAATATACAAATATAACAGATTCTGAGATGGAAATTATTCTCCACACATAAGAAAACCCTTCTCCATAGCAACAATGAAAACTTGGATAAGAAAACATAGCAGACATTCCATATTCGATGTCACGATTGGATCCTATGGTGGAGCTGAAACTTGTGAATTAGCTGGACTTTTCATGTTGTCTCATATACAGAAAATACCTTGGTAAACAGGTTGGCTTATACAGAGATGACGGTCTTGCCACGTTAAACAATAAACCAAAAATCATTGAAAACAAGAAAAAAGAACTTTGTAAAATGTTCCAAAGCCATAAGCTAAAAATCACAGTAGAAGCCAACAAAAAACAGTACATTATTTAGACATAACATTAGACCTTAAGGATCATACATACAAACCATATAAAAAACCTAATGACACACCTGTCTACGTAGACATCAATAGTAGCCATCCACCCTCCATTTTAAAAAGCATACCTAATGGTATAAACAAAAGATTATCTAAACTGTTATGAAATGAGAAAGAATTTAACAGTGCAGCAGCCGAATACCAAGAGGCGCTGAAAAAAGTGGCTACAACTACAAATTACAATATAACCCAGATAACAACATGAACAGCAACAGAAAAGCAGGAAAAGAAAAATTATATGGTATAACCCTCCATATGATGGAAGAACAAAAACTAACGTAGGAAAAATTAAGAAATAGAGTTTGTTTCTTACCGCCAATGACATTGACAAACAAAGCACATGACAAGACACGATGCATTTCAACCACTTGGGTCTTCTTCAGGCGAAAAAAAAAAAAATCACATTTAACAAACAAAGAACGAAAAACGAAAAAAGAACGAAAAATGACTCATCCGTTGTTGTCCATGTGGAGGGAGGGGAGAATAGCCGTAAGCGGAAATGCCATGGGGGATTATGGGAGAGGAAGGGGGGGGGGGGGGGGGTTGCGAAGGGGAGGTGTGTGTGTGTGATATGATAGGGTTGTGTGTCTAGTTTATTGGATGGTGTAATATCTTTGTGATGGTTGTGGTAATGGTGGATTGATACTAATGGTAAAGGGGAAAAAAAGGGGAACTGAAGAAAAAAAAAAGGGGGGGGGGAACTGAGGGAAAAAGGGGGAGGTTGGGTGAATAAAATAAATGATTTCGTTGGGTGATGAAAGAGGTAGTGGTCAGTGGGGAAGGGGGAAAAATGTGTGTGTGTGTGTGCTTGTGTGTGTGTGTGTGTGTGTGTGTGTGTGTGTGTGTGTGTGTGTGTGTGTGTGTGTTTTTTTGCAAGTTAGTGTGGTGTGGGTGTGTGTGTGCGATTTTGTGGAATATATAGTGGGTTGTTGTTACAGTGGTGGACCGGTGTAATCATGTACTTGGGTTGGGATGCAGGTGATGCGGGGGTGAAGGGAAAGAGCAGGGGGGGTAGTAGGTGGTGGGAGGGGGGAGGAGGAGTACGGGTAGATCAGAGGGTAGGTAGTTGATTGGTATAGGACATGGGGTGTGGTGGAAAGTGAAAGATGAAGGAGGTGAAAAAAAAAGGTAAAGTGGGGGGGGGATTTAAGGGGAAGGATAAAACAAAATTAAGATTAAATAGATGGAGGGTGGCTGTAACTACTGTATGAAGTGAGTGAAGGGGATGTGGTGGTGGTGTATGTATGTGTGTGTGTATGTGTGTGTGTTGGTAGGGGATATTGCCAACTGATGTGGAAGTGGTGGGTATGTGTGTTTGGTTATTGTTGGATATTGATGCCTTGGGGGTGTAGTGTGCCCAGTTTGCCAATATATCTGCTTGAAAATAACAAAGTCAGCATGCACTCTTAACTGAATTCAGGTCTGCTGACATCGGTTTGTATGGAGCCATTTGAAAAGAGAATCTTTATAAACAAAAATGTTCGAGCAATATACGTTTCTGTTTTTGTTTGTATTTTCGCTTGTTGAGGAACACATACTGTCTCTGAGATGTTTCCCCAATTTTACACGAATGGAGAGAGTGTTGAGCAACCAACACCATGAAATAAAAGACATGGTCCGAATGTTTATTTTGTCAAGTGCAGTTATTGCTAATTATTTAGTTATCTGCAAACGAGATACGAACAGGGATTTATTATTGATTAGTTTTGCTAAGGTATAGAACATTTTCACAGTCATTTTCAGTTTGTATTCCAGCATTTATACTGTGGTCACAGAATACCATCCCCAGCCATCATTCGCTCTAGTGTGATGCTAATAAGTGAATTATTTCCCTTTATCATTACGTGCAAAATGGCCCCAGCACATCATTTCCTTAAAATCATCACCTGCATGTTAACCCCAGTAGACCATACCCCTGTGTCATGCCCTGCAGTATGACCCCAGAACACTTTCCCCCTGTCAACATCACCTACATGTGTATTCCACTAAGACACCCTTGTCATCATCACGCACACATTAGCCTAATTAAAGGATCCCCTTGTATCATCATTTATATGTTAATCTTAATAAACCAGTCCCTGTCCTTTGCAATTACATATTTACGTTTGTAAACGTACCTCAGCTATAATGTGTCCACACTTAACAATAACTTTGTCGTTATTATCCTTACGTTGACCCACGTAATACTCATGTATAGTGTTAGTGTTGGTAAAATATCCCCTAACTCCCCCTCCTGCCATCACCACATGTTGTGCAACCCCACTAGACTATCTCGACATCTTTACCAGCACTATTAGCCTAAAAACACATCTTAGTGTAATTACTTACAATCATCAGTGCAACTCAAAATAAACAGTCCCTTGCCATCGTTACCTATGGTGTGATCCCTGTAAACCACCCCCAGTCACCACAGCTTATTGTGTCTCCTCAGTAAACCATTCACCTGTCACTATCTTTAGTGTGAACCCCCAAAACCGATCAAACCATTTTGACTCCAGTAAGCTACCCCTCCTAATATCATTACCTTTACTGAGACTCCAGTAAACCATCCCAGTCATCATCACTTGTAACGTGATCCCAATGAACCATGCCCCTATCATTCGTACCTATACTTCCGATTCCAGAAAGCATTACCTGTCATTCTAATATACAGCGTTCTGCGCTGAACTATCTCCCTATCATCATCATCATTGGATTGTTATCCCAGTAAACCATCCTCCATCATTATTACTTACACTGCTAACGCCGGTCAACCTTCCACTATCAGATCACCTATGGTGTGACCCCTGTATACTATCCTCTCTGTCATCACTACCTTCAATACGTCCCAAATAAACCCTGCATTATTGCTGTCAGACAGCTTCAGGAGAAGTGGTATCGAACAAAACATGCCCCCTCCCCTCTCCACCCACCCCCCCCCCCCCCCCCCGCCCCCATCCTTCACTCTCCTCTTTTCCCCAGCATACACGTGTGTAGTGTGGCCCCTGCAAACCATCGCTTGTCGTTATCACCAAGTATGAGAGCCCAGGAAATCACCCCTTGTCATAATTATCTATACACGTGACCTCAATTAATCATCCTCCTTTGAATATTTCATTTAACTTGACCCCAGTAACCCAGCCTCTTGTCATCGTTGCACAAAAAAAGTCATTTCACTATTACACCCTCTTGTCATTGTTAACCCCTTCCCTGCCTGGAACGTGTAACGCACGTCCCAGAAAGCGCAGAAAACAGAAAAACCGCTACGCCCCGAACGTGAGTGTCACGTCCTAACTTCGTAACAGAAAGCAGAAAAATCTACTTGGGAGACGACCCTCAAAATGTTCTCACCTCTTCTACTGGTGTCAAGGAACAGCCCTTTCCCTTCTCGCGAGCAGCCAGCTGACCACATGTTATGCAAATTGCGAGTTGAGAGGTCACAGCTGATAAGCATAGTCAAGATGGCAGCTCAACCTAGCACTTCGTCGACGCGTCCCGTTTCCAAGCGTCACACTGCCCTTGATATTTTAGGTGACGTTATAAAGTATCAAGAGAGTGATGAAGAAGAACCTTTGAGGATCGATCCTGATACTAGCGATGAGGAGGAGACGGATGGGAATCAGCACTATCCACTTTTATCGGAGATACATGCTGGTGATGACGTGGCTTCACTGTTCTGTACACAACACATCAGTAAAGAAAGCGCCGTCAAGTGGGCGACGAAGCGGAAATTGCCGAACGCGTGCCGTGAACGAACACTGCACCCCCTCCTTTCTTGACGAACGGGGTGGTGACATGGTACGGGTTCAGAACGACAGTGAAGGTCCCGTGGAAGCGGCCGGGGCGTGGCATGGGGGCGTGGTCAGCAACGGCTGATCAAAGAATGGCAGTTGTTTTGACTGGGAATTCTGGTCTGCAAGTCAACTGTGCCAATTTTCAGCTGTACAAAGTTCCAGTCTTCAGTTCCTTCATGACCAGACACTGGTTTCCAGGCAAGTAGCTCTTTTTCTTTTGTTGGTTTGTTTTGTTTTGTTTTTGTTTTTACTACATGATTCTTCATTCCTTGACTATTCATTTTCTGTATTTCTCTTCTTTGCCCCATTCCTACTGAAACTACAATTATGGCAAACAATGACTGTATGGATAGGTAGGACTGTGTGTGTGTGAGTGTGTGTGTGTGTGTGTGTGTGTGTGTGTGTGTGAGTGTGTGTGTGTGTGTGTGGTGTGTGTGTGTGTGTGTGTGTGTGTGTGTGTGTGTGTGCACCACGCACTCGCCTAAGCATTATTTATTCTGTATGCAAGTTTTCCATATAAGTTTGTTCATTTTGTATAATACAGAAGCACTCATCCACAGCAGTTTTTTTGTTTTGTATCATTGTGGGTGTTTTTACATTCATGTGTGTGTGATACTGTTAGTGTGTGTGTTTGTGCATATGTGTAATGTGTGTGTGTGGTGTGTGTGTGGTGTGTGTGTGTGTGTTGTGTGTGTGTGTGTGTGGAAGCTGTTTGTGTGATGCATGTGTTGTATGTGTGTGTGTGTGTGTGTGTGTGTGTGTGTGTGTGTGTGTGTGTGTGCTCAACTGTGGGTCTGCTTACTCTGTGTGTGTGTGTGTGTTGTGTGTGTGTGTGTATGTGTGTGTTTTGTGTGTGTGTGTGTGTGTGTGTGTGTGTGTGTGTGTGTGTGTGTGTGGAAACTGTATGTATGCGTGTGTGTGTGTGTGTGTGTGTGTGTGTGTGTGTGTGTGTGTGTGTGTGTGTGCTATCACATGTTATTAGTGTGAACCATCATCATAACAAACAAAACCAATATAGAATGATGTGAAATTGTAGGACAAGAGTATAAGTAAGTAATCCACACAAAAATCTAACAAATAACTCAACAAATGGGTGAATAATGTACATGTTAGTGAACATACCGTGAAAAGCATGATTATGCCCCTTCTTACCCAACAAATAGTACCCCCAATTATGAGCAGATTGTCATCAAGAACAACATCCTTGGGATTTATATGACTGTCATGAGTTAGTGCTGATGTTGAACAATTAGTCACATCACTTTTTCATTGTTTACACTGATTTTATATGGTGCAATTTGTTTATGTATACCTGAAAACAGTTCTTTTTGTGAAACCACCAATATATGTATCCCTGTCCATCCCCTAATGGCTCACAAAACTACATTATTGTTATATAGCATCAAAGTTTGTAGTATAAGGAAAGAGAAGCCATAAAATCTAAGTCATATGTAAAGAAATACATAAGCAGTAATTGAGGTACTGAGCCTACCCCAAATAGTAAAATTATGCCCCTTTCTAGGAGAATTTGGGTACCCCCAGTAACAGACAGATTGTTACACAGAGGGAGATTTATTGACAACAGTATGAATCCCAGGTGTTTGTAATGTTGTTGAGCTAACACCAAAAGTGTATTTTTGTTGTGTTTTAGTGGGTTTTTATGTGCTCAATTATTCTAAACTCTCACATTGAAACCAAACAAAAACTGTTTTATCACATGTTATTAGTGTGAAACCATCATCATAAACAACAAAACCAATATTGAATGATGTGAAATTGTAGACAAGGGTTATAAGTAAGTAATCCACAAAAAATCTAACAATAACTCAACAAATAAAGGAGTATAATGTACATGTTAGTGAACATGCCGTGAAAAGCATGATTATGCCCCTTTTACCTAAAAAATAGTACCCCATTATGAGCAAATTATCATCAGAACAACATTCCTTGGGATTTATATGACTTTCATGTGTTAGTGCTGATATTCATAAGTGTAAGACCACTTTTTCAGTGTTTTGACTCATTCTGTTTGGCGCAATGTGTTTGTGTACACTCGAAAACTGTTATTTTTGGTACAATTTTTATAATTATGTCATTTCTGCTATACTAATATCAACATAATCAACCATTTTGATAGAACATTGTGACAAATGCATAACACAAAACATGCAAAAAATCAAAGAGATCTGTCAAGAAATAAGTGAGCAGTAACCATTTCATTGAACCTACCCCAAAAAGCTCAATTTTACCACGGCAGACAGATTTTCAAATGTGCTATTATAACTGTGGCAGTGAAGGGGTTAATGACAGTAAAATCCCAGTGAGATCGCAGTATGTCATTCGTGTAAACCATTCCCCAGTTCTCATGACCAGTTGTAAACTATAACCTGTCGTCCTTACAGATAGCGTGACCTTAGTAGACTGTTCCATGTCCTAACCTCAAAACAATAGCAGCAAAAATAGCAGGGAAACAACGATGACAACAATAATAACAGCTACACATCAATGGCAACAATGAAATCAGGTATACAACAATGACAACAATAACTACAGGTTAAAAATGACAAAAAAGTAACGAAAGGTATTACATACATCAGTAACGTCAGGTAAACATCATCGCCAACAATAAAGAAAGGAAATAACAATGATAAGAACGACAACTAAACATCAATGACAACAACAACAATCGGTAAACAACAATAACAGCAATAAAGCAAGTAAAAAACTGTGGCATCAATAGCAAAAGGTAAGCAAATTGGGCAAGGATAACGACAGATGAATAACATCTTGCCTAAATGAAACAGGTAAGCAATATTAACATACAATAACAATTATTAAAAACATAATGGCAATACTAACAGGTAAGCAAAGATTACAGCAAATTTAACTAGTAAACAATAATGGCAACAATACCAAGAAGTAAAACAGCAACGAGAACAACAGCAACATGTAACTACAACTGGTGAATAACAATTACTCAATAGCAACACATAAGCAACAACTAAAGCGGGTACAACAGGAAACCAACAACGACAACATTAACAACGAGTAAAAAAAATTATGCCAGCAATGACAAAAAGTGGATAACAATGGCAGTAACAACAACATACTGTAGTAGATTCTGGTAAGCAGACACCCTGTTCAGTAGGCGGGAGCGCCATCTTTTAACTGCCCATACTCATGACTGTACAACTACGGTCAGCACTCCAGGCAAGTTCACGTCTCCACAGGTAGGGGGGGCCCCCAATTACAGCATCTTCACCTTAGCCAACTACTGGGGAGTACAGTATTATATCAAATTGGCGACGAGGATGGCGACGTTCGGACGATTAGCTGAGTTTGGCTGGATAGGGGGAAGACTGGCACAGTATGTGGAAAGAATTGAACACTATATTGCGGCTAATGACATTGATGAGGCAGGGAAACAGAAAGCCATTCTTCTGAGTGCATGTGGTGGGGCCACTACAAGCTCATGAGTGACCTACTGACCCCAGCTAAGCTGGTGATAAAACGTACACACAACTGAAAGAGGTGGGTTAAACCACCTCAAGCCAAGCCCTCGGAGATAGTACAGCGTTTAAGTTTCACACAAGAAGTCGAGGTTCCGACGAGACTGTCGCAGTCTATGTTAGTCAGTTACGTAGGCTGTCGCAACTGTAACTTGAGAGGACTGGACAGTAGCTCAGGGACCGTGGTTGCACATCAACAATGACCGCACACGACGCCTGCGCAACAGCGACTTACCTTTGCCAGGCCTTCGA
>CM031608.1:58620582-58625582 GCA_018398815.1 Conus ventricosus
TGTCTCCTCCGGTGGGTTGCCTCTCGGCGACTTGACATTGACTGCTCCCTGTGGATTGCCGGTACCGGGGCTGCGGCGGGGCCGGTCGGGCTGTGGCTGTGGACGGGGTGTCGGAATGAGCGGCGTGGGTGCACTGCCTCTGAAGTGACCCAGAGTTTGGGACAGCAAAAAAGAAAAAAAAAAGAAAAAAATAATAGTAATTATGACGATGATAATAATAGTAATAATAATGATGGCAATAATAGCAATAATAATAATAATAATAATAATAATAATAATAATAATAATAATAATAATAATAATAATAATAATATAATATAATAATAATAATAATAATTACAATAATAATGATGATTATGACAATAATATAGTAGCAAAAATAATTACTGAAAGTGCATGGATTTGTGAGTTGATGGTAGAAAGGAAAACTGGTCACGTATGCAAAAATATGGCAAACAAGTTGGAGCATCAACGTTGACTTCAAGCAATAATGGAATGTGTATGAATTTGTGTTTTGATGGCACACAAGAAAAGCCGTCACGTATACGAAATATGCGAAATCAACTGGATCCTCAACGCCAACTTTAGGCAGGCATTGCAAGTGCGTGAATTTCTGTTTTCGTGGCACAAAAGAAAACCGACCACGTGTGCAAAAACATGACAAAGCAACTGGAGCATCAACGCCAACTTCAAGCAATAATTGAAAGTTTATAAACTTGTGTTTTAATGGCACGAAAGAAAAACGACCACCTATACAAAGTATGTCAAATCGACTGAAGCATAAACGCCAATTTCATGAAATAATCGAAAGAGCATGAATTTGTGTCTTGATGGCACATAAGAAAAAGAAAACGCATGCGAAATATGTCAAATCAACTGGAGCATCAACGCAAACATCAAGCAAACATTGAAAGTTTATGACCCTGTGTTTTGATGGCACCAAAGAAACAACAGTCACATATGCAAAAAAACTTCAACACTCACGTATGGAAAATATGGCACCTCAGCTGGAGCATCGACGCCAACGTCAAGCAAGAATTGAAGGTGTATAGATTTGTGTTTTGATTGCACGAAAGACAAACGCTCACGTATGCAAAATATGACAAACAACTGGAGCATCAACGCCAACTTCAAGCAAGAATTGAAGGTGTATAGATTTGTGTTTTGATTGCATGAAAGACAAACGCTCACGTATGCAAAATATGACAAACAACTGGAGCATCAACGCCAACTCCAAGCAAGAATTGAAGGTGTATAGATTTGTGTTTTGATTGTACGAAAGAAAAACGGTCACGTGCACAACATATGACAAATCAATTGGAGCATCAATGCCAATTTCCAGTAATAATTGAAAGTCCATGAATTTGATGGCACAAAAGAAAGACAGTCATGTATGCAATATATGGCAAATCAGCTGGGGCATCACTGCCAACTTCAAGCAATAATTGAAAGTGCCTAAATTTGTGTCTTGATTACACACACACACACACACACACACACACACACACACACACCACACACACACACACACACACACACACACACACACACACACACACACACACACACACACACACACAGACAAAGAGTCTCGTACGGAAAATATGACAAATCAACTGGAGCATCAATGCTAGCTTCAAGCAATAATTGAAAGTGCATGAATTTGTGTTTGATGGCACTAAAGAAAAACGGTCAAGGATACAAAATATGGCAAAGCAACTGGAGCATCAACGCCAACCTCAAGCAGTAATTAAAACTGCATGAATTTATGTTTTGATGGCACATAGGTACAACGGTCACTTATACATAATATGGTAAACCAACTGGAGCATCAACTCCAACCTCAAACAATAACTGAAAGTGCATGAATTTGTGTTTTGGTAGCACACAGGTACAACGGTCACTTATACAAAATATGATAAATCAACTGGAGCATCAACGCAACTTCGAGCAATAATTGAAAGTACATGAATTTGTGTTTTTGTGGCACAAAGGAAAAGCGGTCACTTATACAAAACATGACAAATCACCTGGAGCATCAACGCCAACTTCAAGAAATAATTGAAAAAGCATGAATTTCCGTTTTGATGCCAGAAAAGAAAAACGGTCACGTATGTATTGCAAATCAACTAGCACGAACGCCAACTTCAAGCAATAATTGAAAGTCCATGAATTTCTGTCTTGATTGCACAAAAGAAAAACGGTCACGTATGCAAAATATTGCAAACCATTTAGAGTACAAACGCCAACTTCAAGCAATAATTGAAAGTGCATGTATCTGTGTTTTGATGGCACAAAGAAAAATGGTAACGCATACAAAATATGACAAATGAACTGAAGCATCAACGCCAACCTCAAGCAATAATTGAAAGTGCATGAATTTGTGTTTTGGTGACACATAGGTAAAAACGGTCTCTCATACAAAATATGACAAATCAACTGGAGCTTAAACGTAAACTTCAAGCGATAATTGCATGAATTTGTGTTTTGATTGCGCAAAAGAAAAATGGTAAGGCATACAAAATATAGGAAATGAACTGAACCATCAACGCCAACCTCAAGCAATAATTGAAAGTGCATGAATTTGTGTTTTGGTGGCACATGGGTTAAAACTGTCACTTATACAAAATATGACAAATCAACTGGAGCTTTAACGCAAATTTCAAGTGGGAATTGAAAGTGCATAAATGTGTGTTTTGATGGCACAAATGAAAAACGGTTACCTATGCAAAATATGGCAAATCACCTGGAGCATCGATGTCAATTTAAAGCAATATTTGAAAGTTCATGAATTTTTGCTTTGATGGCACAAAATAAAAACGGTCATGTATACAAAGTATGGCAAATCAACTGGAGCATCATCGCCAGCTTCAAACACTTAATGAAAAAAAAAAGTGTGTCAATCTGTCTTCTGATGGCACGAAAGCAAAACAATTACGAATACAAAATAAAGCAAACTACCTCCAAACACTGATAAAAGGTGCATCGTTTCTTTTTATTGGCACGGAAGAAAAGCAATCACACATACGAAATATGACAAACTAACAGGTGCGTTAACACCGACTTCAAAACAATGACTGAAGGTGCATCAATTTGTGTTTTATTGGCATGGGGAAATAATCACAAATAACAAATATGACAAATTGTTGGACCATTAACGTCAGCTTCAACAATAATTAAAGGGTGCATCAATGTATGTGTTATTGGCCAGAAAGAAAACCAGTCACGCATGCAAAATATGTAAGATTAACTAGGCCCTCAACTTCAACTACAAACACGGATTGGAGGCTCATTAATGTGTGTGTGTGTGTGTGTGTGTGTGTGTGTGTGTGTGTGTGTGTGTGTGTGTGTGTGTGTGTGTGTGTGTGTGTGTGTGTGTGTGTGTGTGTGTGTGTGTGTGTGTGTGTGTGTGTGTGTGTGTGTTAAAAAGCGAGGAAAAGGACAAACATTATTGTCTTTACGTTTGTCTATAAGAGTGTGTGTGGTGTGTGTGGGTGGGGGGGGGGGTTGAAGGCGGGTGTGCGTGCACCTGTGCATGTGTCTGTATGTTTGTGTGTAAGCTTGTGTGTGTGTGTGTGTGTGTGTGTGTGTGTGTGTGTGTGTGTGTGTGTGTGCGTGCGTGCGGGCGTGCGTGCGTGCGTGCGTGCGTGCGTGCGTGCGTGCGTGTGTGTGTGTGTGTGTGTGTGTGTGCATCTGTCGTTCATCAAGAAGTAGCTTCTATTGTAATGAATGTTTTTATTTTCTTTTTCATTTATTTTTGTTTGTTTGTTGTTTTGTTTTTGATGGGGGCAGAGGGGGGAGGGGGGGAGGCGTGAGTCGGGGGGAGGGGGGGGGGGGGTGGAGAGCGTAGACAATCTGTAGGCCCAATGTTTCATCAACGGATAACAGGGAGACTGTTGGCAACGGAACTGAAAATGTTATGACTTCCGGTCTCCAAGTATTGTCTGCCATTGAAAGTATGTTGCTATCCAGTGCCATTGTTCTCAGCTGACATTCAGCACACATAGATCACAGGTCAATGGAATATTAGGGGAAAAAGGTTCTGGGACCAAAACCTGATGACAACACAGCATCAACCCGAACAGTTAGTAAGAACGGATTTAAGATCGAATAGTTATTTACATTTGAAATCGAACCAATGAATAATCTCTGTTGGGATATGACTTTACATCAAGCAGACTGATCTCCTTAATATGATAATGACAACGCCAGCAAGGAAACAAACAACGCCAATATAACTACTAACTATCTACTACTACTACTACTACTACTACTACTACTACTACTATTTACTACTACCACCACCACCATTACTACAACTACTACTACTACTACTACTGCTGCTGCTGCTGCTTCTACTACTGCTGCTGCTACTGCTACTGCTGCTGTTGCTTCTACTACTACTACTACTACTGCTACTACTACTACTACTACTACTACTGTTAATGAAAATAATAATGACGATAATAATAAAGATAATAATAATAATGATAATGATAATGATATAATAATAATGATGATAGTAGTAGTAGTAATAAATACTGATAATAATAATGATAACGATATTATGATAATGATAATTATTATTGTTATTATTATCATTATCATTATCATCATTATCATTATTATTACTATCATTATCGTTAATATTGTTAGTATCATCATCATCATCATCATCATCATCTATCATCCATCATCATCATCATATCATCATCATCATTCATCATCATTCAACAGCGAGAGTTATAACAAGAATCACATACCAAATCAAACTCCGCTGTGCAAAATCTGAATTCAAACTACACCAAAGCAAACAAATTCAGAAGAAAAACAGTCAAAATTAAACAAAATGAAAATAAACCTAAACCAAGTTCCCTTCTTCTTCTTGTTTGTATTCCAAAGGAATTTTAGATTAATTTTAGTAAGACAAGACAGTGTGAGAACAGAGGTAATATTAAGCTTGCAAGCCAGTTATAATCAGAACCTGTGCACATCTGTAT
>CM031608.1:58630582-58637559 GCA_018398815.1 Conus ventricosus
TCCCGAAAGCTTTTTTCGGGGGGGGGGGGGGGGTCCCTTTACTGAAAAAAGGCATTGGAGATAACTCTGGGGCGGAAAGTTTGTAAACGTTTCCTCGCTTATTTCCCCTTTCACCCTGCACACGTTCATCCTGTCTGCAGCTCTCTGGCTCTCCAGAGAACTGTAATATGCCGCTTCTAACTCACCTTCGCCCTCAAACTAGTTTTCGGGCGAAAGTGACCTAGAAGCGGCATATTACAGTTCTCTGACAAGTAAGACTTCAAACTATGTTTTCCTAATCATTTTCGCGCATACAGTCATTTTCAGTACTATCATTTTTGCGGAGGACAGTCACCAAACTAAAACTTGGCTGAGACACTGCGCGAACAGCCCTAATTAGAGGGCTTGGGGTTTGTGGCAGGCGTACCCTGTACCGCGGCCCTGGACGGATCCTATGACCTGTAATTATGGCGCCATTAAGGGAGCAAGCAATCCTTCGCCACACGGTTAGGTGACGCCAGCCTGATATTTTCATTTAGACCGGGGCTATAGGCATACGTGTTCTGCGTTTCACAAAATACGTCGCACACACACACACACACACACACACACACACACACACACACACCCGCTTGCACGCACGCACACACACTCGCGCATGCGCACGCATGCACGCACGCACTCACACAGGCGCGCACTCGCGCGCGCACACACACACACACACACACACATACACAGTATGGTCTGCGTTGGCCAAAAAATCAATACTGCCGAACCCCCTCTTCTTCCCTCCTTTTCACCCCCTTCCTCACGCCGGTTACAATGTATTGCATCATGCTGCGAGACGGCGCTGTCACAGCCGGGCCAATCAGCGAGGGCGCAGTGCTTACGGGCGCTCACAGGACTAGGAACACCAACATTCTCCCACTGACTCCCGGACTTGCAAGGACGCTTTTACTGCGCTGTGTACTGTGCTTGGTGTGTTATTCTAAAAATGGCTACCCGTTTCACTGAAGAGCAGGCTCTCGCCATTGAACACCACAAGTTTTACCATACTTGCATGTCAGAGTATTTGTTGAAAAAGAAACGAGGTGAAGCATGTTCGTTGCCGCTGAAAACGAAAAAGAAGTATTGCTTTCTAGAAGGAACAGAAAAAGAAAAAAGTGAACGACTGCTTTGGAAATGGACGACTATCTTAAAGGTTTGTTGGTTCAAGGAAATGAAAACGTTGAAGGCAATATTGTGACCAAGATATAGCCAGTTTTAATATGTGTTTGACTATCGAGAGATGGTTCCTTATTTAATAAATGGCGCTGCATTGTTGAAAGTTGGCCAAAGCAAAACAATCCATCATGCGTTGATTGTTGGGCGTTGGCTTGAGACAGCCCAAGTCATGTTTAAAAAACAAAAAACGCATCAACATGGCGTTCATTTCTTAAGACGCAGGTAAACATGGCTGATTCGCATGCTAGAAAACTTATTCAATTTCTATGTGTTTTTATAACTATCTAAATTTCATAAGCTAGGAATCAGTATAAATGAACTGTGTAGCAAACGCCAAACCATTATTAGACTTATGCAACTGGATAACGATTTTCGAATGTTCTGGCAAACAAACTAGATAGGGCTAGGCAGACTTAGTACATCTACCAGTATGGAGAGGAGTAGTGTGTGGCCAGCACTATCTTCATATAAATGCTCCAAAATACAATGACGGATGTATACTACTGGCGATTAGAGCCGCCATAAAAGCTCGGCTACAGCAGTAATTGCTGTAACTCTGCCAAAGCCAGTTGCAAGCCTGGTTGAGAAAGAGGAGCACAGCAAACTAGGCCAAGTGATCATATATGATCACTTGACCTGCAAAGCGCGGCAGCCTGCCGCCAATGACGTCAGCACGGAGCACCTGCAAAGCTCGGCGGAAAGAAACTAGGCCAAGTGATCATATTATGATCACTGACCTACAAAGCGCGGCAGCACCAGCAAAGCTCAGCGGCAAACTAGGCCAGTGATCAATATGATCACTTGGCCTAGTTGATTGAGGTTGCGAGCAAGACACAACCTGTTTAGTCACAAAGCAAGAAGTGGTCCTAGTAGTTTCACTTTTTGTTTGTTTGTTGGTGTTTGTGTGTTTTGGCCTACCCCACGCACGCACGTCCCTCCACCCCACCCCTGGACTGTTTATTGTGTGTTTGTTGTTTGTTTGTGTTTGTTGTTTGTTTTGTCCTACCCCACGCATGCACACCCACCCACCCACGCATGCACACACTCAAGTTCCTTCTAAGTTTTTAACTTAAGTTACCCCAAAGTAAGTTCTTACTCAAGTTGTCTTTAAGTCATCCTTAAGTTATCCACAAGTTCTTACTTAAGTTACTTCTAAGTTTTTAATTAAGTCGCCCCAGGTTCTAATAAGTTCTTAAGTAAGTTCTTAATAAGTTCTTGATCAAGTCTTGATACGTTCTTGATTAAGTCATCCTTTAAGTACACCCAAGTTTTTATTTGAGTTATCTATATAATTATCAAAAAACAAGAACAATCTATGTTTTTATCTTAAATAGCAGATGTCTAATATAGTACACACACGCCTCAAAAAACGCGTCATCGTTGAGGATGTCTTGCTCAGCGTTCTCTGCATAGATCTTAATGAAGGTCTTACATCCTAAGCAACCGCATTGATTACAATTCTGGTCTATTGGAAATGTCTTTTATAGACTCCAGGTCTTTATTTATTGACTTCATCATTTTATAATACGCCATGATCTATTTTTATTAAAAAAATTTAAAATTAAGTTCTTAAAATATTATTCCATTTGAAATGGATCAAAATGATGCTTTGTTATTGGCGGTTTTGGCGGTGCTGTTGTTTTCTGTATTTAGCGGTTCAGATTTTTTTGATTGCTTTTGTTTTGGCTGCCATTCTTTATATATTTTATAACAGTAATAACCGCCCCCAGCAGCAGCAAGGGCGCCAAAATGGCAACAGTTTAAGTTCAATATTCCATGAAGACTTTGGCGCTGTAGGTCTTGAATCACATGAAGTTTTTATAGCCGGCATTGAATTAACTTGTTCTGGCGTTGGCGGTGTATGTTTTCATTATGAGTTATATTCTGTAACATTAATTTTTTTGTCTGTTCCACTCTGCTAATTTTCTTCCTGCTTCAACACGCCCAGGATGAGGATGCTTTTCAATGGTCTTCACCTGATTCAGTGTTTTCTGATTCTGCTGATTTTCTGGCTTGGTTACTTTCTCCACCTGATTCTGGTTCTGATGATTTTCCAGCTCGTTCATTTTGAAGGGAAACAAATCTATATGATTAAAAGTTATTAATCCCATGATTAATGGCGATAACAATGTTCCAAATCTGTAGTATAGATCACACCCTAGAGACTCTAATGACTTTGTTAAAACTGGATCTTGCGTTAAATCATACGTAAGATCTTGTTCAGAATCAATGGGAGCAAATCTACTGACTAGTTTAGTGTACAAACTAAGAACGTTTGCCCCACACTTTTCACCATTCTAGACCCCAGCTGCGCTTCATACCTGTTATGATACTTTAAATGTCTTGCGGCGACATCTGTTGAATCTGTTCAATGCTGAATTCAGTTCCGAGGAACTGTTTTGTTTTCCCACATGCTGCCAAAGAATACAGCCTCTCCTTTTTGGCATAATAGCTTGGGCATCAACTTGGGTCATTCATAAGTTCAGGAAGGTTTAGGCTGCCTTGTAGCTGTAGGAGATCATCACTGTTCATGTTTTTTAATAATTATAATTATTTCATTTTATAAAAATGAGCACCGAAAAAACTGTTGCTAACCTTGTATACCATTCTGCTGTTATTGGAGGACTAAGTGTAGGATACTCAATGCTTGGTAAAAGCCTGTTAAGAATTAAAGCAGCAGATCTTGGCAAACTAGGACTTGAGGATTCAGCAAGCTGATTGCTATCATTGCAGCTTCGTTTGCTACGAAAGATTTTCTAGTTAAGCAAGGAATAATTCCAGACAATATAAATATGTAAGAAAAAATACATTTATAAAAAATGGCTTCACTCGCAATAATGATAGGCGGCGCTGTGGTTATATGCGCTTGCTTTTAGCGGAAGTAATTTCGCATTTAGTAAACTGGGGAATGACGGCGAGAGAAAAAGACATAACAAAGCTATGGAGCAACTAGCAGCTGCACAAGACGCCTATGAAAGGCAGAGACTTGAGCAGTTAGATTTTATTAATGACACACTGAAAAGACAGGGGCATGCAGCTTACACATTTAAAAATGTTGATCAAGCAATAAAACAATATTATCTAGTAACAGGCAAACCAATCGAGACATTGCCCCCACCAAAATTCAGTGACTTTTATCAACCATCAGAAAAACAAAGATGCAAGAAATCGCGTTTTGCCTTTGTATGACCGTTGTGTATTTTGTTGCACATAATTATTGGCTGAATAAAAAATGAACAAAATCTATTATTCGCCCAAGGATATTGGAAGGGTATCACAGCAATACAAAAGCTAAGCCAAGCGGCGGGAGTCAGTGAACAAACAGCAAAATGAATGGTTATCTAACAAGCGATTTGGCAATTTATTTACCTGCACCTAGACGATACAGAGACCACACTTTGTCAATACAACTCCAAACGACACCCATCAAATGGACCTTCTATATTTACCCTCTGATACGATTAGACGAAAAAGATTTAAGTACGCACTTACAGTCATTGACGTAGCTTCAAGATACAAAGATGCGGAACCATTAACACAAAAGAGTGCTTCTGCTGTTGCTGTCGCTATACAACTGATATACCAACGAGGCCCTTAACTTTCCCTCGCATGATTCAAGTCGATGATGGAAAAGAATTTAAAGGCCAAGTGAATCATTATTGTTAAAACACAGAGTTACTATTAGAAGAGGCATTCCGGGAGTTCACAGATCACAGGCTTTAGTTGAAAACTTTAACAAACAGTTGACCGAAAGACTTTTTTCTTACCAGTATCACAGAGAGCTGATTGACAATTCTCGCAACACAGAATGGGTTAGAAGACTGCCCTCAGTTTTGCGCGCAATGAATAATGAAGAATTTAAAGGGTTAAAACCGTACAAGCAATCAAAAGAAAAACAATAAATGTTGCTGAGATCCAGTACAACCAGCAAACTATTACCATTTGGATTGAAAGTAAGGCACCTTTATTTACCGGGGGAAGCAGAAGGGGACACTCGCATCAGGGCAACCGATCCAGTTTGGAGTGTTGATCCGTATGAAATAAAAAGAATTGTAAAAATGAATCCGCCCGTGTATTATTTACGAGAAACTGACACAACAAAACAACCAGCCCCTCAAAGATCTTTTGTGAAGGAAGAACTGCAGATAATCCCACCAGACACAGTTCCAGTTGCTTAGTTAATTTACGTAAATATATTTGAGTTAAAATGGAAGCTCAGAAGGAAGTGCAGAACGAAACAAGAATGGTAAAGGAAGAGACCTTGAAAATGATACGGGAATCATTTCATGCGTGTAATGCTATTAAGGAAACATTTTCGAGGATTAATCAATGCATGCTAAATCATCCAGATCACCTACAACTCAAACCCCCAAATTGGGAAAAAGAATATCTTGAAATAATAAAAAAATTCGAACGCGTCAAGCAAACATGAGAAAAGATTTAAATGAATTGGATGAAGCTATGATTGATCTTATAACAAAAGTTGATGAAAAATATAAACCCCCCTGTTTATGCGGTCTCCAGTGCCCAATTGCATATGAAAACTCTGGATTAACAAACACCCGTTTTGTGTTTGTTCTATCTAATGACTTCTTTGTTACAACTGTTGTGTTGATCTCATGTAGATTAGATCGCAGTTTTACGTTGTCATGATGAAAGTCTTATTGCCAAACAATGCTTCTTTGTAGTTGTCATGTGATATGTTTGACTGCACAACGCTGCGAGATATTCCCTTTGCTTTCTTAATGATTTTCTCCTGGCTCGAAATACTGTACATTTTCGACCTTAAACCAACACAACTCCTTGATCACCTTTCCAGATAATTCATCCTTCATCTTTCCTAAAACCTTCTTATTAGTAATTGAATGCAAAGGCGAATCTTTAGGATAATCGGACGTGTCGTACCATCCACTCGCTCCTTTAGCTACTTCTAATTCCATGTCTTTATAGATGTCTTCAGTAGGGATATCTATAACAAAACTGTCTGTATCTGTGTAAAGTACTCTGGACTCAGGATACAGAGGCTTAAAGTAGTCATAAAGAAATTCTAACATCAAAAGCTTTGATAATTCTAAAACAGTAAACCCAATAAAAACGGGCTTGTCAATTTGACTTTCTTTTTTTTCATCATTATGCCAAAAGGTGATCATGAAATCTTCTGAAGTCCTGATAATTAGGTTTAGAAGTCAGCTTAATTGCTTCGTTCTCTCTGGTGACTAATCTGACATCTTTGCGCTTGTGCGGATTCTCCATAGTCTTCCGAAACAGCTGTTGTTCATCAACTTGAAAAAGTCTTTTCTGAAGCATCTGTGGATTTGGTTCTGAGATCAGTGTTCTTCTGATGTATGGTTTCATGAACTGTTCTTGATCGAAAGCAATTATACGATGAACTGCTGTCAACTTCAACCCATGTCTTAAATAAAATTGTAGAAGTCTGTAATGACAGACATAATTTTTTTGCCGAAGATTAGGCACAAGTTTAGGTGGTTCTGTTGGATCCATCTTTAGACTTTCTGCTGCTAATGGATAGTCATTATGGAGGTCATGGAGTTCATGAGGATATTCTAAATCAACTTCTAGAATGAAACCGCGCTGTTGATCTGGCGCCAAACTGCTAACCACTTTAATGCCTTTTGAATATTGTTCGGATCACCCCTGGACATTTTAAAGTTCGTATGGAAGTGATTGCGCCTTTCCAACATACAGATGTTTGATCTAAATACATGAGAATTTAGACCTTTTTTTTACGTAATGGACGATCTATTACGACGTTT
>CM031608.1:58647659-58665159 GCA_018398815.1 Conus ventricosus
GTCAGATGATCCCACACAACAACCCACCATGATCCAGACTGACACTCCACTGGTGAGAAGGGATACAAAAACCAGCCACTTTGCAGGTGACACTACCGGTCCAGGTTTTTTCAGTTTGGATGTACATCCCATAAAACATGTGGTTTGCCGCCAGAGTTATGCTGACATGGACCCCCATACAAATGTTAGCAAAATGTAAATGCGCGATGGCTGTTACAAAATTTCTTCCGAACAGTCTTGAACAATACATGAAATGATAAAGCAAAGCAGATTTCCTAGGATAGCAGACAAACAAATCAACCAAAAGAAAGTTGAATATAGCTGTGCTGGTATTAACGTTGCGCACGACTGAAAAACTACATCAGGTGCGCAGCATTTCAGTTTATTTGACAGGTATGAAATCACTTTCTTACAACACAGTCTGTAGTTTGCTGAAAGTAGTCTTTTCAAGTGGAAAGATTTCGACAACAAATCCAAAGGAAAATCAGTTACGAAATTCCCTTCTATATCTAATACAGTAAGATATGGAGTATTTTTTAAACCAATAGGTTCAATATAATTGACCAAAGAAAAAGAAAAGTTCAAGTACGTGACACGTGGTAGATATACAGACAAAACATCTTCCAAAGTTTCCAAGTTTGTTACGGAAATATCAAAATGTGTCAGGGCATAATGAATTCCTCTTAGATGCACTGTTTTTCTTTCACCCAGAGGGTTGTTATTTACTTGTAAACATCTTAAATTTGGTAACTGAAGAAACAGGTCTATACTAAGACTTTTAATCTGGTTATGGGAAAGGTCAATAAATTGTAAATTAGCAAGCCTAACATGAGATACATTGAAAAGTAAGCAAGAAGACAAACTCAAACGAATGAGGTACAAGTTTTCAGCAAAATCGTGTAGCAACATCTCCGAACCAGTGGCATCAACATATCGAAGATGAAGAAGAAACTCTTTCACGGGAAAATTCTTGCCACACAGGAAACTGTAACCTTGACACAAACAACCCTGAGGGCAGGTCAGGTCACACACCAGTTCATCATCCCGCTGTGGACACTGACCCCAGCCGTCACCACAGATGACCTGTGTGCACACATACTCTAGACGCCCGGCATTGGTACAAACCAGCACACGTCACTTTCGCACAGTTCTTTTCGTCCTCTCCATAAATGCAGTCAGAATATCCATTGCATCGGGTGTAAATAGGAAGACAGTTTTAACGACTCAGTGCTACAACGGTAATGGGTGTCTGGACAGATATGACCAGGCTGCATCATCTTCTGTGTAAAATATCCAGTCCCATCAAGGTTGATATAGAATCTTCGCTCCTTTTCTCCATCAGTTACCTTACCACAATAAGGACAAGGATTGCTCTCATCTTCAGGACAGTTCATCTCGTCCGAATCTTCCACACAGTCTGAGTATTCATTGCATCGTTGGCTGTTTAATACATAATGACCATTAGAACACCAGAAACCCGTGACGTGGAGGATGTTCACAGAATGACTCATCATCGTTATCTGGACAGTCCGGAATAAAGTCACACACCAGTGTGTACTGCACAGTTATGAAATGCTCATCACACTTAAATGGTGCATAACACATGACCTCGTTTTCTTTCCAAAAAGACTTTCAGACTTCGAAACTGCTGAAATTGGGAAATGTGTAAAATTGCGAGTATTGTACATTTCTGCACCGGGTTTTGGGATCGCAAGACAGAAACACATGTGATGTATGATTGCTTGGACAGACGAATATAACTTGTAATGTGCCATTTGATTTTAGTAGTAGTAAAGACGACTGATAAAAATAATAATTTGTGAACGAAACACTGTGGATAGCTTTGATTGTATCTCACACAAAGCACCTTCAAAATGAAACCCATGTGCGTCATGGAATAAACTTGGTGGAGGGTTCATATCTAATGAACGGATTGAAGTAAGCGTTACAAACTTAATAGCTCTTGCAGGTAAATACATCCCTCGTAATCTAAAATGGTCCATGTAATAAATCAGTACCTTTTTAGACCACCTACGAAATCGACTGTATGAGAAAAGTATTTTGTTCCATCCCGACGTGTAACCATCGCTACTTTGAACATGTTATAGCGTTTGAAGATATGAAGAGAATGCTCTTGCTCCTGTCTGGTTTGATGGATGCCAGTGTTCCCCCAATTTTTAGGCATCGTGTTGTACCAATTCAGACCACTGCTGTGTTGAACCCTTGATCAATTGAAAACACTTGTCACGGGAAGCCACCAGACCTTTACATTCAGCATTGCTGAAGGGACAGTTTTTCTGTCTCATCACGTCCATCCTCGCACTCAGGAAGCTGATTGCAGTGCAGGTGACTTTGATATTGAGAATAAGACTGACAGAGCAGTTGAACTGACCACTTACAAGTTTACGTGGTTTGACATTCACAGAAAAACCCGGGAAAATAAAATGGTAAATACCACGGCACATGACGGTACACGTAACTGCAGTTAACTGAAAATGCGAAGTCACGAAAACAGAAGCTGGTGAATCTATATTACTACATGCATGTCGCATGGATGGTGCGATGAGTTTTGTGTTCTGTAAGCCAGTATAAATATGTTACAATACATAGGATATGGTGTCAGTTGAAAGCTGATGATAACTGCTTTTATCGAGTAAAACTTTATTTCTTTCCTAGAATGTTCAGGCAGCATTTTTGGTATGTGTACAAATCCGGGAATGTTTTGAAATATAATTTAAGATTACATTACGTTCTTGCGTTTGAGTGATGCTAATCTCAGCAAACGATTTATTGATATTTATTATCAGGAAACAGTTTGAATCAGAATAGAAAAATGTATCTTCAATTGCGTGGTTGTAGCAATCGGTAGTTTCACGCACAGTGCCGATGTCCAAATAGCCCATGGGTGTAGTGAGTTGGGTGTCCACACTTCAACAGACCAATTAGTTGAAATACACCAATACGAAGACACCTTGATATGTGCAAGCGCAATACATTCCTGGTAGAACACAGGCTTTTTTAAAACAGAAAGTGGTGAAATCATCACACATCCCATAGACCACGTGATGCTTTGCCAGGGATTGTACAGACTCCCTGGACCACATGCAGTCTGATCGGTTAGAATGTAAAATGGTAGTATTTTTGTTTGTTTGATCAGGACGTATTCTCTTCCAGAACAGAAGTCACTGATAATCTCGGACCTGCGCAGTTTTTATACATGATGTACTTATTCATCTGCATGATGACTGAAAACGCACACACACAAAACACACAAATCACCACACACACAACACACACACACACACACACACACACACACACACACACACACACACACACACACACATACACACACGGAGGCGCATGTCACACTTTACCCTTTAACAAACACTAACAAGAGATGATACACCCAACAAAACAAGTGTTAATTTTGATAATACACTTTTTTTCGTGAATGAACAAAATGTACATGCAATTTTGCCCTGTATTTCTAGAATGTTTATTTTCCCCCAAACTCATTTAAATACATATATATATATATATATATATATATATAAAAATATATATATATAATATATATAAAAAATATAAATATATATATATATAAATATATATAAAAATAATTTTTATATTGGGTCCCTAATTTGAAAAATTTGCCTAACTTTTAACCTAGGCAACGGGATTTCCTAGTCTGAAAATTTAGTGGCGTTCCCCTAGCTTGTAAACTTTTTTAAAAGGGCCTGCCAAATCTACAGACTAGCTGCCAAATTTCTACAGACAAAGCAGCCTCCCTTTTAAAAAATTTTAGGCAAAAATTAACCTAGTCAACATATTAAAATTTAGTCGCTTTTTTAAACCAATGCTTTTTTTCTTTTTTTCCATGGGCCCAATTAGATTATCCTTTTCATTTTTTTTTTCTAATAAAAACCCCTTTCCCCCTTTAAATTTTCCCTTTTAAAACCCTTTGGGGTTTACTTTTAGACTCCCAAACAACAGCCACTTGTATTGCAGACACTGTATTTTTTTAATTTTTGGGCAAAAACTTTGGCCTTTCAACGGTTAAATTAAAACTTAAAGGAAACAGATACTGTCATTTTTAGCCCAAAAAACACCAGCTCCCCTTGTTTTTGGCAGACACTGAACTGGGGCCAATGGGGGCTGTCACAAAAAATAAAAAAGTGATAAACACCAGAAAGGCTATTTCTAATCACCCAAGAAATTGATTGCCCCCATTTGAAGTCGCTTGGTTATTCAAACTGAAGCCATGGGTTAGGAAAGATGCTTTTTCGGGAACATTTTGAAGAAGGGTTGGGTGGCACCACATCGAACAGTTTCATGTTTTCCTGAAAGGGTTGGGGGGTTTTTTTTTTTACCAATTGGGGGGATGAACTGGCCAATCATCCAAAAAGCCTATAACTCAAAACAAAAGTTCAGGGTGATTCCCCAAATTTGGGGGGGGGGGACGCAAGAAAATTTAATCAAAGGTTTAAAAATTTCCGTTTTGGGATACAAATCTCCATCTCTCTCCTTTTCCCCCCTCTCTCCCTCTCCTCTCCTCTCTCTCTCTCTCATCTCTCTCTTCTCCTTTTCTCTCTCTCCTCTCTCTCTCCCCCCTCTCAAATTGGGAAAAAAGGGAAAGAAAACTGGGGTCAAAAAGGAAAAAAATCCCTTTTAGAACAGGGGTTTTTAATAGTGTGGATGGGCCCCGAGGGGAATGAGCATCAGTTTATTGCGGAATTTAAAACAGGGTTTTTTTGTTCCTTTTTAAAAAAGAATTGGCACTCAGATATGGAAGTAAAGAAAAATTTTCGCGGTTTTTTCCTTTTTAAGAATGTTTTGCTTTTTGAAAAATTCTCAAAATCATAACAGATAGATGGCATAGAATAAATTTTCCAAGATTTAGGTTGAAACTTTATTTTAAAAGCGAAACCCAAAAAATGGTTTGAATGTAAACACCACAGAATCCCTTGCCTGCATGTAGACACATTTTTTGATGACGAAAAACACGTTCTGTTTTCCCCGTACTGCTTATAATTTAAGTTTCGGGACCCAAAATTTTCCCCTTTTTCCCTTTAAAATTTTAGCGAAAAAACAAAATGTTTGCGTCGTGTTTTTCATCAGAAGGGTGAACCCTTGGGAATTAAATCAGTTTCGAAAATTATCGCAGAAGCATTACAAAATTTGACAGATGGGAATAGTGAAATTTAAAAAAAAATGCATTATAAAAAATATCTGAATGCATTTATCATTCAAACCCAAATGGGAAAAGTCGTAAAAAACATTGTCATCATTGAACGGTGGTGGTCGAGTTTGTCTTTTTTTTTAATTTCATTTCTTCCCGGGGCGTGAGACATAAATAAATGTTATAATTTATTTGTTTTTAACCTTTGATTTGGGGCACCTTAAAAAATGAAAAGGGGTACTATTGTTTGCAGGAAAGGAAGAGGGAAATGTTAAAAATTTTTGTTAAACCCCTCCCCCCGTCCCAAAAAACCTTTTGGAAAAGACCCAAAAAAATATCAAATTTTCCAAAATGTAAAAATTTTCTCTCCCTCATCCCTCTCCCTCCTCTCTCCCCCTCTCTCTCTTTCTCTTTGTTTTCTCTCTCTCTCCCCTCTTCCTTTTCCATCTCTTCTCCTCTCTCCCTCTCTCTCTCCCTCTCCCTATTCCCCTTTTTTTTCTCTGTTTGTTAGCACAAAAACGACTTTCACTGTCTGTCCCTCTGCTATCTTCACTGTCTTTCTGCTCACGCCTCACACACCTCGCACTATTTGTGTGTGTTTAGCGGAGGAAGAATGCAGACGAAGGCATCAAATACCTGCTAACGAAATCGGAGATGTTCGACATCCTGTACGAAGCTCACCTTTCGACTGGGCATGGAGGAGAAAAGAAGCTGCGACACGTTCTATGCGATAAATATTGCAATATCAGTCAAAAGATAATTTCCTCCTTTGTGACAAAATGCGAAAATGCCAAAAGAAAAAGACAAAACCAAACAAGGGACTTGTCGTGCGGCCTTTAAAAAGTAAGACCTTTGCCGAAAGAGGACAGGTAGATCTCATTGTAATGAATCAAACCCTGACCGTGGATTTAAATACATCTTAAATTACCAGGATTATTTAACAAAGTTTGTAGTGTTGAGGTCAATGAAGTCCAAAACCGCAGCTGAAACGGCATTACAATCTGATTGACAATTTTTGTTGGATTACCCCCCCCCCCCAACCCGGCAGTACTGCAATCAGATAACGGTCGAGAATTCACCGCATCTGTCATCAATGAAATGAACTGATTTGGCCACAGATGAACATCGTCCACGGATCCCAAGACATCCACAGTCCAGGGGAGTGTTGAGAGATCAAACGCCGACGTGAAACAGATGTTGATTGCCTGACAATAGACAACAACTCCAGTCAATGGGCTGTAAGGTCGTGCGGTTTGTAATGCTGCAGAAGAACTCCTTCCCCCCACAGGAATCTATGCCAAAGAACACCCTTGGAAGTCGTTTGTGGTCGAAAGGGTCAATCTGGTCTTGAAAGAACATGCCTGCCTAAAGAGGTTCATAGAGAAGTTGGAGAAAGAAGAGGAGCTTGACCAGTTTCTCGCAGAATTGACGGTTCAGATGAAGCTAACGAAGCTGAAGTTGAAGTCAGAACAGAAGTGGGTGCAACTGGTGTTGACGTTGTACAGAAGGAGGTGAACTGGTGTTGAAGTTGTGGCAGAAGAACGTGCAACTGGTGGTGAAGTTGTGGCAGAAGAACGTGCAACTGGTGTTGAAGTTGTGGCAGAAGAAGGTGCTACTGGTGTTGAAGTTGTGGCAGAAGAAGGTGCATACTGGTGTTGACGTTGTAGCAGAAGAAGGTGCAACTAGTGTTGAAGTTGTGGCAGAAGAAGGTGCAACTGGTGTTGAAGTTGTGGCAGAAGAAGGTGCAACAGGATTTGAAATGGTAGCAGAAGAGGTTGCAACAGGATTTGAAGTTGTAGTGGAAGAGGGTGCAACTGGATTTGAGGTTGTAGTGGAAGGGGGTGCAAGTAGGGTTCCAGAAACCGATGCACAGGTTTTGGGAACAATAGCAATCTCTTTAGATACTTGCAGACGTGATGCAACTAAGGGTCAGAAAAAAGCAGAGCTGAAATGTTGCACACAACTCAGGAAAAGCTTGTACCTTGCAAGAAAATGATGTAGTTTCTTGTCCCTGTTAGTGAGTTTGACAGGGGTAGATTAGATTGTCGAGATGTACCCGGTGTTGTCATGGCAGTTCGAATGACAACTACCAAATTGGTACAAGCATGGCATCGTGAAGGGTTGGTTTTCAAGAAATCATGTCATTAAAGCATGCTACGAGATAATGTCACGGGACATGGTTGATGAAGTCAATGTACTACGCCGTTCAGACGCATCACAACACTTCATTCTAGCATGGTGGGCAGGCTTTACAAAATGCTCTTGCCAAGGTCTTTGCATGACGAAGAGATGTCAGTGCAGAAAAAAAACAAACCATGTGCCACAGCCATTGCCACCCACAAAACAAACGTGAAAAAACAAATAACTTATTTTGATAGAATGAACTGAACAATGAACTGTCCTTAGTACAAATAGCAATCTTCAGTAACACCATGACATTTCTTGGCGCTGATAAATAGAAAGGATTGTATGACATCTGTGTAAAGATAAAATGTTTGGTGTAAAGATTAAAATGAATCATTAATCAGAGCTCTTGCTTTAGTTTTTGTTTTTTGTGTTACAAAAGGATAATCTATGAAAAATGTTAGGCAACGCCACTGCCTAACTTACAGACTAGGCAATTCAGTTGCCTAATCTACAATGAAAAAGAAAATCCCAGCATTGCCTAATATGTAGACTAGGCACTTTTTGCCTAATCTACAGAGTAGGCTGCCTAATCTACAGACTAGGCTGCCTAATCTGTAAATCAGGCACTGTTTTAAAATCAGTTTACATGTTAGGCAACGCCACTGCCTAATTTACAGACTAGGCAAATCAGTTGCCTAGTCAACAAGTTAGGCAAATTTACAAATTAGGCACGACATATATATATATATATATATATATATATATATATATATATATATATATATATATATATATATATATATATATATATATATATATATATATATTATATTGTTAAAATAGGTTTTTAAAAAAAGAATCTACAAATTTGTTTCGAGCGCGTTGCGCTGTCATCAGGATGGTTTTTGGTTTGCCCACCGCTGATGTTATATAGCGTGTGGGCTCCCGTTTGCGGTTGTTTGCACGTGCGGGTTGGCTGCACGTGTTTTGGGGGGCTTTCAGGTTTTGTTTTGGGTGTATTCACTAACAAACGAATTCCATTTATGCCTGCAGTTGTTTACGATTTCTGTTTTGGTGTTTAAAGTTGCTAAGTGTGGTTTGCATAGTATTAACCATTTTTCAGTTAAACATAGGTTGCACCTTTTTGAAACATTGCTGTATGGTGATGCTCTTTTTATGATTTTCCAGGATATATTGTAGCTTGTTTTTTTGCGTCTTTAAGTTTCCAGATATATTTGCTCAGTTCTGTTTGGTTTTTATATTTTTCTTTATTAAATGACTGTTTGTGGTTTGCATATCTGGTTTTGAAGTGGTTTTCAGTGATCCCTATGTATGTTTCTTTTTCATTTTCTGATGTCACAGTGGCTTGGTATACAATGTTGTTGTGAAGGCATTTATTGCTCAGGGGGCACTGCTCTTTTTTCAGTGCCCCCTGAGCAATAAATGTGCCAATTCCGTTGAATGACACAATCACTATAGCCGAAGATTTATGGGAAATTTGGTCGCGTGTCGGAATTCCAAAACAAATCTTCACCGATCGCGGAACCCAATTTGAGTCCGGAACAATGCAAGAAGTAAACCGTCTATTGAGTATCAAAGGCATAACCACTACAGCATATCATCCTCAGAGTAATGGCCTTGTAGAAAGATTTAATGGATCCATCAAATCCATGCTTAGAAGACTTTGTATTGAACAACCTCGTGAATGGGACAGATTTCTACCAGCACTACTTTTCGCTTATCGCGAAACACTCCAGGAAAAGTTTGATGTTTAACCCTTTGAACTGCTTTATGGAAGAACAATTCGTGGTCCATTGAAAGCGTTGAAGCAATGCTGGACCAGTGACAAAACTGACAGTCAAACAAGGACAACATTGGAATGTGACAGACTTACGAAACAGACTGGAAGAGACTTGTAAACTTACTAGAGACAACCAGACGAAGGCAAGTCAAAGATATTTGAAATACTACAACAAAAATACCATAGAAAAGTACAGCCTGACAAAGTCAAGTGGACGGAAGACTGTGAGCAAGCATTTGTGACGCTGAAAAGCAATTTGACTGACAGACCCTTTATATGACTTCCGACACTTCTCAACAATTTACTCTCAGGGCTGACGCATCCAATACAGTCATTGGGGCAGTACTAATTCAGAAGCATAACAAAATCTTGAAACCTGTGATGTATGCCGGTAGAAAATTAAAACCTGCAGAAGAGAAATATTCCGCCATTGAAAAGGAATGCTTAGCTTTAGTATGGGCGGTCAAATCGTGTGAACGATATCTGTTCGGTGCACAATTCATACTTGAAAGAGACCACCAGCCACTGAGCTACCTTAGCAAGAGAAAGACTGAAAACGGGAGATGAGATAGGCGATACAGTTGCAGGGATATTCTTTCAATGTAAAAGTCATTACTGGCAAGAACAATGTACTTTAGTCGTTCAGAGACTCTGAAGCATTATGCTTTGTCTGTAATCATCGCATATTTCCAGTTCTTATATATGTCATAGATGAAAAGCTACTAACTAAAGCTATAAAATTTGCCAACAAGTACACAGAAATATCAGGGTCAGAAATGGAAATAATTTTCCATACAAAGAAAACTTTACTGCACAGTAAAAATGAAACCTGGATTAAGAACACAAGCAGGAATTCAACTTTTGATGTTACAATGGGATCATATGATGGTGCCGAAACTTGCGAACTTGTCGGACTATTCATGTTATCCAATATTTAAAAACAAACCCTGGGAAAACAATCTGGACTGTACAGGGATGACGGTCTTGCCGCTCTGAATGACAACCCCAGGAATATTGAAAATAAGAAAAAAAGAATTGTGTAAAATTTTCCACAACGAAAACTTAAAAATCACCATAGAAGCAAACAAAAAGATAGTGAACTATTTAGACATAACGTTAGACCTCAACCAGCATACATATAAACCATACAAGAAACCAAATGATACGCCTGTTTATGTAAACATCAAAAGCAATCACCACCCTCCATACTGAAAACAATACCCGAAAGCATAAATAAAAGACTATCCAATTTGTCATGTAACGAAACAGTATTCAACAATGCTACAGCTGAATACCAAGAGGCGTGACATAAAAGTGTCTACGATTATGAACTACGATACGACCCAGACAATGACACAAAAAGATACAGAAAGAACAGGAAAAGGAGTATCATATGGTACAACCCCCCATATGATAGAAGAGTCAAAACAAACGTAGGGAAAGAATTCTTTAAAATCTTCACATCATCTTTCCGAAAAGACCATAAATATTTAAAATATTCAACAAAACCAATATCAAATTATCATATTGATGTATGCCGAATCTTTAAAATGCCATTGATTCAGCAAATAAAATGAAAAGCAGCACAGAGAAAAATGAGGGTGACGAAAGGAAATCTTGTAACTGTACCAAAAAAGAACAGTGTCCCCTAAGCAACAAATGCCTTTACAACAACATTGTGTACCAAGCCACTGTAACATCAGAGAACGCAAAAGAAACATATGTACGTATCACTGAAAACCAATTCAAAACTAGATATGCAAACCATAAACAATCATTCAACAAAGAAAGATATAAAAACCAAGCAGAACTGAGTAAATACATTTGGAAACTTAAAGATAAAAACACAAGACTACAACATATCTTGGAAAATCTTAAAACGAGCAGCACCATACAATAACATTTCAAAAAGATGTAATCTATGCCTTACAGATAAATACATTATACTATGTAAACCACAATTAGCACCTTTAAATATTAGAACAGAAATGGTTAACAATTGCAGACACAGATGGAAGTTTTTATCAGTTAATAAAATCAAAAACACCTGAGAAACACAAGTAGCACGGGGAAGAAAAACAACATACAATAAAGTAATAAATTCCAAGGATAAGTACCGAGCACCATTCCAGCAACTTACAGAGCAGCTTGGTGTTGCAATGACTGCAAGAAATATTCAATTTTAAACAAAGCTTGCTCTTATGTCTTAGATTGAATAAATAGGGGGCGGGGGATACGCATTCATATCTGCAGTGGTAGATAATTCTGCCTTACTAATAGTATGTGCTTCAGTGGGTGAATGGGGAAAATGGGGAAAAAATAAAATAAAATTTTAAAAATGCATTTATTTTATTTTTCCCCATTCACCCACTCAAGCACATACTGTTAGTTAGGCAGAATTATCTACCACTGCAGATATGAATGCGTATCCCCCCTCCCCCCCCCCCCCCATTCATTCAATCTAAGACGCAAGAGCAAGCTTTGCTTATAATTGAATATATATTATATATATATATATTATATATATATATATATATATTATATATATATATATATATATATATATATATATATATATATATATATATATATATATACATGTTACAGTCAGAATGTGAAATCAGTCATTTCGTGAAATGACTAAAATTTTCAGTCATTTCATGAAATGACTGTCAGGGTCAGTCGTTTCACGAAATGACTAAAATTCCTAGTCATTTCATGAAATGACTGAAATTAATGGCCAGACATTTCATGAAATGTCTGAAATTTTCTATATGATTGGATAGAATTATAACCTACACCACACACACACGCACACACACACACACTCACACAAAAACCTTTTAAAATTAAAATTAAAAACCTTTTATTGATACTATTGATACAAAACATGTTATTGTGATAGAATTAAAACATACACCAGACGCACAAGCACACACACACGCACACACACACTCACACACAAAAACACAAAACCTTTTAAAATTAAAATTAATTATAAAATTAATGATAATAATGATACTTGACAGTCTGTTGAAGACCATCCTGCAGGGCAGCCTGGAAGGAGGACGACGTCATGACAGTCTGTGAAGACCATCCTGCAGGGCAGCCTGGAAGCAGGACGACGTCATGACAGTCTGTGAAGACCATCCTGCAGGACAGCCTGGAAGGAGGACGACGTCATGACAGTCTGTGAAGACCATCCTGCAGGCAGCCTGGAAGGAGGACGACGTCATGACAGTCTGTGAAGACCATCCTGCAGGGCAGCCTGGAAGGAGGACGACGTCATGACAGTCTGTGAAGACCATCCTGCAGGGCAGCCTGGAAGGAGGACGACGTCATGACAGTCTGTGAAGACCATCCTGCAGGACAGCCTGGAAGGAGGACGACGTATATGACAGTCTGTGAAGACCATCCTGCAGGACAGCCTGGAAGGAGGACGACGTCATGACAGTCTGTGAAGACCATCCTGCAGGGCAGCCTAGAAGGAGGACGACGTCATGACAGTCTATGAAGACCATCCTGCAGGACAGCCTGGAAGGAGGACGACGTCATGACAGTCTGTGAAGACCATCCTGCAGGACAGCCTGGAAGGAGGACGACGTCATGACAGTGTGTGAAGACCATCCTGCAGGGCAGCCTGGAAGGAATACGACGTCATGACAGTGTGTGAATACCATCCTGCAGGACAGCCTGGAAGGAGGACGACGTCATGACAGTGTGTAAAGACCATCCTGCAGGACAGCCTGGAAGGAGGACGACGTCATGACAGTGTGTGAAGACCATCCTGCAGGACAGCCTGGAAGGAGGACGACGTCATGACAGTGTGTGAAGACCATCCTGCAGGGCAGCCTGGAAGGAATACGACGTCATGACAGTCTGTGAAGACCATCCTGCAGGGCAGCCTGGAAGGAGGACGACGTCATGACAGTGTGTGAAGACCATCCTGCAGGGCAGCCTGGAAGGAATACGACGTCATGACAGTGTGTGAAGACCATCCTGCAGGGCAGCCTGGAAGGAATACGACGTCATGACAGTCTGTGAAGACCATCCTGCAGGGCCCCCTGTTATGTGATATCACATCAACACATAGAGTCTTATTTGTTAGAACTGCTCAAACTGTTGTGACATCGGCTGTTGCAGAGAAGTCGCGCCCTTAAAACACTTGCATCTCTTCGTTTGACATTTAGCCGGACCATTACACGAGCATTTCACGAAACCTTGTTCTCCACTTATCGACGTTTGAATCACAGCCTGTCTTAGAGAAATTTCAGTGTCCTGGTTGATGTCATTCTCGCTCAGAAGCTGTTCGGGACAAACGTCAAACTGATTACGGGAATATCTGCCTTTGAGAACACCACCCCTTGTAGCTATTCTGTAGTTGTTGTTGT
Organism: Conus ventricosus; assembly: GCA_018398815.1. Classification (NCBI taxonomy): domain Eukaryota; kingdom Metazoa; phylum Mollusca; class Gastropoda; order Neogastropoda; family Conidae; genus Conus; species Conus ventricosus. The sequence goes on from CM031608.1 coordinate 58,661,161, forward strand.
CATCGCGACTCACAATAACACCAAGAATGTTTCTCGGATCACCACGTCCTCGATCCACTAATGGAATTGGCACAGCAACATTGTTTCCTATTTCGCCAGCAACAAGTTCAACTCTGCTACGCTTCACCATTCGTTCTGCTTGGACAGTTTGTGATGCACTAGCTGCCAATCGCTGGTTGATAATGTCGGATTGTCATTGGTCAAGTTGGTCAGTTGTAGGAGGCTGATTGGCTGGCGATGTCTCAGGCTGTTGCTCGTCGGTCGATGGTTGCGGTACTGACTCGTCACTTCTGGATGGTGGTGTTTCTTCGGATTGTGTCGTTTCTGGTGGAGCTAGAGTTGAAAGCAAATCTTGTTCTGTCTCTAGTCGGCTGATCACTTCGTTTGGTAGTGACGTTGAAGTTAGTCCAACACGAGCACTGGTCCCAAACATTGCAGTATAAGGGTTTCTGTTGATTCCAGCGTGATGCGAAGAATTCTTTGCGAACTGAACGAACTTGATGCCCATTGTCCAATCTGTTGAGTTGTTATCTGCCATCCAGGCCACAAGCATGTCTTTGATATCACCGTTGGCTCTCTCAACTGAACCCTGACTCTGAGGATGTCTGGGTTTGCCCTGAACGATCTTCAGGCCGGGCCACAGGGTCACAAGTTCTGTAATTATGGCAGCGGTAAACTCCGAACCATTATCCGATTGGAGAACAACTGGTGCGCCTATCAGAAGGAAGATGTCAGCAAGCTGGAAGGCTACCTCAGTGGCTCGTTTCGATGTAAGTGGTCGCAGAATGCAGAACTTGGTCAAATGGCCTTGGTATACCATAATCCATTTGAAACTGTTGTGGCTCATGGATTGCATGTCCATCAGGTCAATCTGTCCTCTGGATGCAAACCCGGTCGTCAGTATCGGTTTCACAACCACTCCCTTGGTCATGGGACGTTTTCTCTTTTTCTGGCATTCCTGGCACAATGACTTGAATAGTTCGACATCATCTCTCAAAATATTGGCATACTTCGCAGATAGTTCCTTCATCATTCTATCTCTACCACATGACCAGTTGCAACATGGGCTTTCTTGATGATGTCGAATGTGTCTTCTATGCTGGTGTAGTAGACTGGAAGTTCGTCGGGTGTCTGGCGTTTCTTTATAAGTTTCTGCACATCACCACATTCAAGAATTTCATACTTGTTAAGTAGATAATATTCGTGGCGGGACTTGGTCTTTGATGACTCACTGGCAGCCTTGATCTCTTCAATTGTCTTGTAGTAAACATCCTTTGGAATAAGATTCTTTGGACATTTATTGTACTTCTCAAGCAAGTCATTACGAAATCTCAGCTCTATACTGTCTGACATTTTTATTGTCGTGTCTCACAATAACACCAAGAATGTTTCGCTTAACAGTCGCATGTGCACGAGAGCAGGAAGCGTGCTAATTCCTGACAGGAAACTAGCAAACAAGCCGGCACGAGCAGTGGCGTGGTGGGCACTCAACTACTGCTCACAGCGAATTCAGTGTGAGACTCGCCAGCTTGTCATGCGGTATTGGAACGTGTCTGAGTCTGCGTGATTAAAGTTCAGTGTGCTCACACTGGTGTTTCATAGTATCAAAGAGCTCACAAAGTGACTACAAATCGCAAAGTACCAGTGCGAGTGCAAGTTACACAAGTTGACTGAAATCAGTCAGACTGTGAATAAAATGTAACTAAATTTTCAGTCATTTCATGAAATGACTAGAAATTTTTGTCATTTTGTGAAACGACTGACCCTGACAGTCATTTCATGAAATGACTGAAAATTTTAGTCATTTCACGAAATGACTGATTTCACATTCTGACTGTAACATATATATATATATATATATTATATATATATGTTAAAATAAGGTATTAAAATGATCAATCTACAAATTTGTTTCGAGCCTGTTGCGCTGTCATCAGGCTCGAAACAAATTTGTAGATTGATCATTTTAATACCTTATTTTAACAAATGTTGCTCCTCAAGGGGTTGAGCACTCTAAAAATCATTTTAGGTATTTTAATCACATTGATCTCTCTCTCTCTCTCTCTCTCTCTCTCTCTCTCTCTCTCTCTCTCTCTCTCTCTCTCTCTCTGTATATATATATATATATATATATATATATATATATATATATATATATATATATATATATATATATATATATATATGTTAAAATATTTCTAAAATGAAGTGCTAAAATCAACAAGCTTGTTTCGAGCCTCTTGCCTCTTGCTCACTTCAGGATATCCTTTTGGGGCATGCTGCCGTTCCTTTATAGCGCGCTGGACATGATTCCGTTTCTGCATGTGTGATTTTATCTCATTCGCTGCACGTGTGGTTTGTGGTTCTTGTTGGGTTCTGTTCAGGTGGAGTGTGCTAACAAAGATTTCCATTTGTGAATGCAATTGTTTACTATTTCTACTTTTGTATTCAGAGTTGCTAGGTGTGGTTTACATAATATTAACCATTTTTCTGTGGAGCATGAATTGCTTTTTTGTTTAGAAATATTGTTGTATGGTGTTGCTCTTTTTATGATTTTCCATGATATGCTGTAGTCTATTTTTTATCTTTGAGTCTCCAAATGTATTTACTCAACTCTCTTTGGTTTTTGTATTTTTCTTTTTTGAATGACTGTTTGTGGTTTGCGTATCTGGTTTTGAAAGGGTTTTCAGTGATCCCTATATATGTTTCTTTTTCATTTTCTGATGTTACTGTAGCTTGGTATACAATATTGCTGTGAAGACATTGTTGCTTAGGGGGCACTGTTCTTTTTTAGTGCAGTTGCAAGATGTCCTTTCGGCACCCTTCTCTGTTGTGTTGCTTTTCATTTTGTTAGATGAGTCAATTATGTTTTTTAAGGTTGGGCATACATGAGTATGATAGTTTGATGGTGTTTTGTTGAATATTTTGAACAGTTTGTGTTCTTTTGGAAATGATGTTGCCAAGATTTTGAAGAATTCTTTTCCTACGTTTGTTTTTACTTGTCCATCGTATGGGGGTTGTACCATATGATCTTCCTTTTCCTGTTTTTCTTATTTCTGTTTGTGTTATTGTCTGGGCTGTATTGCAGTTTGTAATTATAACCACTTTTTTGTAGTGCCTCTTGGTATTCTGTTGCTGCATTATCGAATACCTTTTCATTGCATGACAGGTTGGATAGTCTCTTGTTTATACCATTGGGTATTGTTTTTAGTATAGATGGTGGGTGGTTGCTTTTGATATTTACGTAGATTGGTATGTCGTTGGGTTTTTTGTAGGGTTTGTACACATGGCCATTGAGTCGAATGTTATGTCTAGGTAATTCACTACTTTTTTGTTTGCTTCTATTGTGATTTTTAAGTTGTGGTTTTTGAAGAGTTTACATAATTCTTTTTTCTTGTTTTCAATAGTCCTTGGATTATTGTTTAATGCAGCAAGGCCGTCATCTCTGTACAAACCGACCTGTTTTCCGAGTTGTTTTTGGATGTTGGATAGCATGAATAGCCCGACTAGTTCACATGTTTCGGCGCCATCATACGATCCCATGGTCACATCAAATGTGGAGTTTTTGCTCGTTTTTTTAATCCAAGTTTCATTTCTGCTGTAGAGTAGGGTTTTCTTGGTGTGGAAAATAATCTCCATTTCTGTCTCTGTTATTTTCGTGTGTTTGTTGGTAAATTTCAAAGCTTTGGTGAGTAGTTCTTCATCTATGGATAGGTAGAAGTCTACTATGTCAAATGTGATAAACACTGTGTTTCTCTGTTTGTTGAGTTTCCTAAACCATTGGATAACTTCATAGCTGTTTTTCCAAAGGTTGTATTCGGTGTTTGATTTTACATTTTCTATAACCTTTTCCAAACTTCTCTTGCTTATTTTGCCCAGTTCGGATTTGGATGGGTTTATTAGTCTTTTTTTTATCTTTTTTATATTTTCTACTTTTCACAAGAAAATGTAGCTTGTTTTGCTCTTTCATGATTTTATTTTGCTTCTTAGATAGCACCT
>CM031608.1:58677659-58692659 GCA_018398815.1 Conus ventricosus
AGGTAAATTATACTCAATGGAACTAGGGTCTCCAGAGGGAGGTGCACGTATACCGTAGGTTCCTACAGGGATGCTAAGGTAAAGGCAGAAAATACCGTCTTTGATACATGCCTGGATATTGCATCCAGCATTTCTACGGTCAAAACCAAGCGATTACTCGTTTCGTATTAATAGACCTATTACAATTGCAAGTACACTGCTTCTGCTTTGAAAAACCTCGGTAATTCATCCATTAAATGCAAATTGTTGGCAGTTGATGGATCCTATTACATAACAAAATTGTCAGAGGTATTTTGTTTACTTTATTGTCCACGTATTCCAAATGGCTTGTAGTCCAACTGGTTTTTTGCTTCTGCACATGGTTCTTTCTTGGTGATCGCTCGTTCTTGAACTGTTTTCTTCCCACCTGTCTGTCGGGTAGCTGCCCAAAATGCTGCTTACCAGTTTGAGTCCGCATGTCAGTCCTCTCTTCAAGAAGACGCGGAATTAGATTTGGTGGTGGTTATGACGTCAACAACTTCCGGGTACGTCACAAACAGAGGGCGACTAAATTTTTCTAGGAAGATTTTGTGAGCTGGACTTTTAGCAGTGCCAGTGAAAACCAGTGTTGTAGTTAGTATCAAAGACACAGTGAAGCTACCAATTGATATCCCAGGCATGGTCGATCTACCCATGGATATCACATTGTCCCGTCAGTATGTGAATTATTCAGCTGCTTATTCCATGCAGTCAGTTTCAGTTGTCTGGAATAGGCACGCCGATTTTACATCTGATTTGATGCATATTTTCCAAGCAACAAGAATATATCTCAACGTCTCCATAATCGATATAGTGCCACGGCCCGAATATTGTTTTCAGATGTTTTTCTCTTTTTTCCTGACGATAAGATTCCCTGCAAACTAGCCAGTGGTTTGTGGAATTGTTCTGTGGATCACTATAACAGCTTCCGCCACCATGTGGTCTGTAACCATCAAGAAGAATGTGAAGATGGACGGGATGAAACGGAACACTGTCCATTCAGCAGTCCAGAGTGTCAGGTCTGGTGGCATTTGATAACAGTTGCTACAAGTTTGTGAAGAGTGTTAATCCATGTGTTGGTGATGAAAATGATCCGATAGCGGTAGGTAATGCGTATTGTCATTCACTAGGTGCAAAACTGAATTTTCCTAAGTGCATGGGTGAATGGAATCGTCCTCTCAAAAGCAAAGTAGATATGCACATGCATATATCAAGGCTTCATGGTCTTTTAATGGGGTTTACTCTAACGATGTATCATTACCAAATATGTATAGACATGAAGTTATGGATGGGTTTTCTGCATTGTTTCATTGTTTTGGTATCCATGTACTATCACCACCACCCAGGATGGAGTAAATTCCGAACACATGTTTGACTTCATTGTGCACAAAGCAGTGAAACTATGTCACACTACTGATCACTCCGACAGTCTCGGTGCTATCCCTTGCTCTCCATGTCAGCAGAACTGGCACGCCCATGGGTTCGTTTGTGGAATCACGCCAAACCGGACTGAAGAACCCGCTGATTATCCACAGGTGGTATCCCTGTTTAACAACCATATCTGGCCCACAGAAACAATGACGAAATGTCAAAGTGGTCACATAACATACTTATTTTTAATGTGTGGTTCTAACCAGTATAAAGTATGTGGAGAAGAACCTATACGATGCGGATTTCCAGATCAGCTGCTGCCCACAAGTAGAAGCTACTTAAATAACCTTCAGGTTAACTTATTACCCCAGTTCAGATGTAGCGATGGGATAACTCTCCTACAGTATACACTGGTCTGTGACTTCATATCTGATTGTCTGGATAAGAGTGACGAAATGGTTTGCAACCATCCAGTCTGTCCCAGAGCATTTACATGTGCAAGTGGGCAGTGTCTGGATTTTACATGTGTGTGTGATCAAATAACCCAGTGCTTGGACGAATCAGATGAACCAGCTGTGACGTGTTTAGGAGTGCAGTCTTCTTTTTTAAATATAAAACATTTCCTGCCCTTATTAAGTTTGATGACGGTTTACATCAGTTCATATCAGTGCAACTGAATTCTACAGAGCCCTGTCCTGACAGTCACTACCGCTGTTCTGGGGAGTTCAATGACTGCCTGCCTGTCTACACACGATGCAATGGGATCAACGACTGCCTGGACCATCAGGACGAAGAAGGGTGTGACGATCTGGCGTGTCCAGGGTTTTTCAGGTGCAGAGCATCAAAGATTTGTGTGCACAATGATCACATGTGTGATGGCTGGTCTCACTGTCCAATGCTTGATGATGAAATGTTGTGTAATATAACCTGTCCTGTATGCTGTTTGTGTCAAGGCCATGCGTTTATGTGCTCTCAGCCTTTCTCTATTGCACCTTTCCCTCGTCTTCGCTACTTGGATGCAACAGGGTCCCGTTTAACACTGTCTGATGTAAATGGCCACAATTCTCTTTTTCGCCTTATTGCTGTCAAATGTAAATTAACATTTTTGCCAATACTGAGCATGTCAAATCTGAGGATTCTGGACCTAAGTAGCAACGAGCTTCAGCATATCAATACAACAATATTTCTTTATTTACCAAATCTTAAAGAATTAACTCTGTCTAACAACCCAGTAAACTCAATCTACACTGATCCATTATCTAATATCCAACAGCATATACTCACACTAGTGGACCTGTCACATACATCTCTGACTGTGTTGGAACCAGCTGTCCTCTCATCGTTTCCAAAGCTACAGGTATTAGCCCTAAATAATACTCCCATTCATACCATCAGCCCTGATGGCTTTAAATTTACGCAACAATTGACTGAGTTATACATGCATGGTAGTCCTGTAAAATCATTCCCACTTGATGTTTTCAAATATCTTTCTCATCTAGAAGTCATTGTTACAGACAATTTTAAGTTCTGTTGCAGTGAAATTATTCCAACTGACACTAACAACTTACTGTGCTATGCTCCCAAAGACGAACTTTCATCATGTGAGGATTTACTAATCTCATGGACCTACCGAGGGTTTCTGTGGCTGATCATGTGTCTGTCAGTTACAGGAAATATATTCTGTTTCTGCGCACGTTGTTTTGTACAGAGGAAGGTTTCTTCAAGTGGATTCACAGTGTTTGTAATTAATCTTACGTTGGCTGATTTTCTAATGGTGTATACATTGCTATCATTGGAATAGTTGATGAACGATTTCGTGGTAAATACTTCCATTATGATGACATGTGGAAAAGCAGTGACACCTGTAAACTGGCTGGGTTTCTATCTCTGTTTTCCAGTGAGGTGTCAGCACTTATTATCTGGTTTATCACAATGGACCGTTTCATTGTTCTTCATTTCCCGTTCAGCACATTCATATTTGACAGAAAGTCAGCAACAATAGCTTGTCTGCTGACATGGTCAGTTGGTTTCCTATTGGCCTTGACTCCATTACTTCCGGTCACTTCACACTGGGAATTTTACAGCCAGACAAGTATCTGCATTCCACTGCCAACTACAAGGCATGACTTTAAAGGCAAGTTTTATTCATTCAGCGTACTAATAATCCTTAACTTTATTCTGTTTCTACTCATATGTACAGGCCAGGCTCTCATATATTGGTCCATACAGACCAATGCTATGAAAACCAACACAACGAAAGCATTACGAGACATGACCATAGCTCAAAGATTGATCTCTGTTGCAATAACAGATTTCATGTGCTGGTTTCCCATAGGGGTATGTGGACTGCTAGCATTGGCTGATGTTCCAGTCCCTGGAGAAGTGAGCGTGGCCCTGAGTATTTTTGTTTTACCCTTAAACTCAGCAGTTAACCCGTTCATGTACACATTCAACACGTTGGCAGAAAAGTGGAGAAAGTCCAACGAAGCAAATCTAGTGAAATGGATGGAACTGCACGCCGAACTGGTCAAAAGTTGAAAGAAACAATACTTAACAGAAGTATACAGCTTGTTGATGATTGTTATGTAACGCATCTAAATGCATGCACATCTCTTTAGCTGTCATTGGAATTAATTTTGCAGGCTGAAAGGCATGCAGGTGATTATATAGATAGGCAGTCAGGCAGATAATATAGGAGAAATGGATAAATATGTGGGGCCGGAATAGCTCAGTTGGTAGAGCGCCGGACTCGTGATTCTGGGTTGCGGTTTCGAATTATTATATTATTATTATTATTATTATTATTATTATTATTATTATTATTATTACTATAATTATTATTATTATATTATTATTATTATTATTATTATTATTATTATTATATTATTATCATATTGGGTATTTATATAGCGCCTATCCTCGGTCACAGACCAAGCTCTAAGCGCTTTACAATAAACACACTACCTCACTCACTCAATGGGTTGCCTACCCAGGTAGAGCCGGCCGAAGAGCAGCCTACTGGCGCTCATTCAGTCGTTTCCCGTACCGTTCAAATGTCATTCATTCATTTTTATTTATCTCATTTATTCCTCCAGTTTCTCACATAGGATGCACACGATGTTTTATACGTGTCCTCCACTTCCACCGGCACACGATGGCACACGATAACAGTAAGTGACATTTTTTTTTTTTTGGCTTGGTAAGAAATACTAGTCGGCTATCATCAATCTACAACAATTTTGCCAGGCAGCGGGAACTCCCTGCTCTTTTCGATTTTCAACTGCCGTGGGTTCTTTAACGTGTGCATGGAGCCAGGAAGGCACACGGGTCCGACTCGCTTATAGTCCCCATCCGATGGATCTGACGTTCAGTTCGATTTGTCATTCAAACTGGGAAAGAAAGGGCGAGAAAGGTAGGGCTCGAACCCACGCATTTCTCACACGTTGGATTGGCAGGCGAACGTCTTAACCACTCTGTATTTCGGTCCAGGGCGATATTTCCCTCGGAGTTAACATTGGTCCTGACTCAATTTCCCATACAGTCCTTCGAATGAGACTATAATCCGAGGTTCTGTGTGTGAACGCACGCAAAATATCTTGCACTCACGTAAAATCCCATTACCAACTTTCGGAAGAGAAGGACAGTTTGGCCGTTGGTATGGATGCAACGTTACACATAACATGCACCTTCCCAGAAGATGGAGTATGGCTGCCCTCATGGCGGGAGAAAAAACGGTCATACAGCAAAACTCCACTGCCTGTCTATACAGGTAGTGTCCGCAGGAGTATCAGCCTGCGTACGCAGAAAGAAAGGAAGAAAGAGAGAGATAAATATGTGAATGAATATATTGTTATATAAAATGCGCACTGACACACACACACACACACACACACACACACACACACACACACACACACACACACACACACACACACACACACACACACACACACACACACACACACACACACACACACATGCGCGCGCGCTTGCACACACAAATGCACATTTATGCACACTATACACAGGAAGCAAGAAACAGTAAGCTGAGCTGAGTTTTTTTTAATTTGTAGTCAGCTCACACCGGATGGCGATGGATTTCGTGTGCAAGCGCACATGTAACTATGCTGAAAAAATGTATAAAAAGGACAAAAATGTTAATTAGTTTGTGCAAGAGAATAGGGCTTAGGGATGTTAAGAAGGGGAGCAACGATCAAGCGACTGGAACTATAAGAAACGAAGACCAACACGCATACTGGACTTGGTCTGATCGTATCTACAACAATCCTTTAACTTCATAACTAGATGTCATTTCTCCTATATCATGTACTATTTCCAGCTTGTGAGCAGTTGTTATAAATGATTCAACTTCCGTAACAATACTGCTAAAACCAACATGATACGCCTAATGATGGGTTACATTTTGTGTATACTGACAATTGCTTAAGTTAAATAGCAGTTTGTCAATAACAAAAATGAAATACACCTTGAATAGAAGAGAATAAAGTGAGTAAAAAGGGAAATTTGAAAGCTTGAAGATAAGCGGTTGACAAATCTGTTGGAGATAGCTGCCAAAGAGAGCCACATATCTACTACGACAGTCAGCTGTGTACCAAGGCAGTGCACCATCGTACATTGTTAACCTACATGTCATCATTTATACTGCAATCAAGGGAGTTTTCCCCAAATTGAAGACATCGATCTAGCAAAGCCGCTTAAAGACACATACTTAATAATCGTAGCACAGACGGACACTAGTTTTACAGCATTCTATAAAACGGGTATGCAGCTTAAGTTTACAATACACCTGCCTGATTTTTTTTTTCATAATCATAACATTTCAGGTAGCACACTTTAGTGGTGTCTAACGTTCTAATAGCCAACACCATAGGTTTTGGGGCATTCTGTGGACAATACAACTGTCGTGTTTCCCAGGCCCTGATTGGAACTTTCAGGTCGTGCTTTTATGATCTAAAATAGATCTCCCACTATCCACTGTAGCCATATTTGCCCTTGGCATGTCATGTACTGCATGTAAGTCAGAGAGCTGATTATTTGTTTTCAGTTGTATCGACTTATTCTTTTACTTAAGTATCTATTTAATCTACTTATCTTCCCCAAACCATTTGGGACAGGATCTGCTGTTTACGTTCACGTGATGTTGTTTACAATGCACATAGTGCATTCACACATCCAATAGTCGTAAGAAGACGTTCCTTGGTGGTATGTATTTTGAAGTGCCCTGTCCGGATTTAATCCTGTACAATGTGTCTTTTGAGTATCAAAAATAGTTCTATGTTGATAATTGTAAATCACAACACAAACTCATACGGGCTAAACACACGTCAAACTGTATGTGTGTGTGTGTTGTTGTCTTCATTTTAACGTCTATCCACATAGTGATATTAGACGGGGGAGGGGAGGGGAGGGGGGGATGGAGGGGATCGCGAGGAAGAGGAGGGGAGGGAGACCGTATTGTGTGTGTATGTTTTTATGTCTCTTTGATAAGGGGGAGAAACAAAAGTCAGAAAAGTGAGCATTAACACAAATTACAATCAACTAGTCTATAACAAATGCCATACAGGACTATGAAGTAAACATTTCGCAATATTAAACAAACTAGTAGCATTTTGAAAACGCCTTCAATACAATTTTCAGAAATCCACTGGTAAGATAGGTCTTAACTTCTGACATTCAAAATTGATGTGCTTGCTAGAAATTTGTTCACCACATAAGCATCTACCATTTTTGCTGTATTTTGTGATGAACGCATAAGTTTTATCCTGTAAGAGAGCGAACTAATCTGTCTGAATTTGATTACGCCAGTATAATTCAAGTACGATTTTGTTATCGAAACCACGAGAATCAACATACTTATTCTTGGAGAGTCTATCTTTTCTCATGGTTAGCCTTTAATTCTACTCCATACTGCTTGTTCCAGCAAGTGATAACCCTCATGAATGGATAACGGAACATGAATTTCAGTGGATTTTGTGCCTGCTTTGCGCCCTTTTTTGCTACTTTGTCAGCCCACTCATTTGAAGAAAATCCCAGATGTGAAGGAATGCAGCAGAAGGAAACGTTGGTCCCTTTAAAGTTAAGATATGAATTAACTGTCTGATTTTAAGATAATTTTGGTCTTTTTCTTGTAATCTGATGAGCTTAATGCATAGAGTACCGATTGAGAATCTACACACAAAATAAATTTGAAATAACTGTAATGGAAAATCAACCATGTAATTGAGAGCCATAAGAATAGCAATAAGTTCAGCAGTAAAGATGGATCGATTTTTGCCAATGTAGAATGACTTTTCCTTTTTTAACGCTGTATTACAAAACCTGAACCTGCCCGTGATCTTCTAGGAGTGAACCATCTGTATATATCTTAAATGATTTGGATAAGTGTTCTGTATATGTAATTGGACTTCCGTTTTCATAATGTGTGGATTCTTCTTTTTCTTCATATCAGTATATTTAATATCAAACATGCGCTTTATTCATCTCCCAAGTAGGACAAGGGAGGCCGCTTGATTTGTGTCAATATTACTTGGATTTATATCAACATTTTGAGTAGATCTGATACGTAAGTGGCAATTGGTTTCAATGATGGTATCTGCTTAGCTCGTTTAGGAAAAGAATTTTCAGATGTAATTTTCAGTTCCTCATATGCAAAGTTGTTACTTGTCGAACTTCTAAGAACGTATTTAGCGCATGCAAGACTTCGGTATTCGTCCAAAGGCAATTCTCCAATTTCTTATAAGTTCCAAGCGTTTGATGCGTAAAAAGGCACACCAAGAGCAAGCCTATAACCCTTGCAATCTATGCTTTGTAGTTTCTTAAGTAAATAATTGGGGGCACTAAAAAATACCTCTTGTCCATAGGACAAATTTGATCTAATCAGCGACCGTAGAGAGATGTTTCCAAAACTTTAAATCTTGTCCCCATACTTGTTTGCTTATAATCTTTAATACATTTAAACATTCCTTGCCTTGGTAATGATGTAGTTGATATGGCATTCCAGGACAACTTTGTGTAAGATAGATACCTAGAAATTTCACGATATCTTTATACTGAATATCGTATTTTCAATTAAAAAAACGGCAGCTCTGAGGATTGCTGCCATTATTAAAGAGAATCTATGTGTTTTCTCTGTAGATAATGTTAGACCATTTTCGTCCATATATGTAAATATATGATCGAGCTCTCTTTGATAGATCTTCTTGATGTAGTTCAATTCCCTTTTTGATGGTTTTCTTTTCATTGTAACATTCATCCAGATGCATAAATCATCAGCATATTGTACTAATACAACATGCTTTGATAACACGAAGGCAAATCGTACATTAAGATGTTAAATAATATAGGGGCGATAACAGAACCTTGTGGCAATCCCATATGTAAAGATCTAGAATTGGAGTATGAATTCCCTACTCGAACACATATGCTTCTTTTATTCAAAAAGCATTTAATGTAGTGATATAAATTGTTCCGAAATCCCGATTTTGTTTCAATTTGTAAAGGAGCTTGGCGTGCCAGACTTGGTCATAAGCTTTCTTGATATCAAAAAAGGTCGCTAGAACATTTCTTATTTTTGCAAATTGTTGTTTTTACATTCGTTGTTAGTTTCACTAAATTGTCAATAGCAGACCTGCCATTTTGGAAGCCTGCTTGATTAACTGGAATAAATTTATTTTTTTGACAATATTGCGTCAATCTTCTCAAAAATCTCTCCTAATTGTTACAGGTATGTGAGATTAATGCTATTGGTCTGTAAACTATGCTTATCTGTTGGAGGTTTGCCTTGGTTTAAAACTGGTACAATGATAGACTGTTTTCCATTGTTCTGGCATAACGCCCTCAAACCAACATTTTTGAAACAATTTCTGCAGTAACAAGACAAATTTTCGGGCAGGTGTTTAAGCATATCATTGGAAACTTTATCTAGTCCCACGGAATTTTCTTATTAGGAAGAGATAGAATTGTATCTTTCACTTCATCAAGAGTAATTGGAGCATTGATGAAATGACTATTATCATTAACTGGATCTATATAATCGTCTTTATTTTCTCTTCTGTTCTGAAAGTTTGATCTTTAAAGGACAGACCTTCCAAACGCATAGATTCGGAAAACATATCGGCGAATGATTCTGTTTTTTTTTCTGAATTAGAAGGAAATTCTTTGTTCTTCAGCTTGACAGGACAAGATGGCAAGTTTAAAACACCCTTTCATTCATGAAACTTTTTTCCAAACCTTTTGTAAATTCTTTATGATTCGAAATCTCATTAGAGCAGAAAGAGGACCAATATTGCCTTTTAGCTTGAGCTATTACCATGTTACTGTAGTGGATTCGCTCTGATCTTGGCTATTAGATTCTCTGGTGTTTTGTCTTTTAAATATATTTTAAACAAACAGTTTTTGTTATTAACGGCTGATCACAAGCAGGTGTCCACCAGATATTTCCTGAGTGTTTGTTTGACTTAACTGGCGAAATTTTGGAATGGCTACATCTGCAGCATAATGACAGCATCAGTATAAACGAATATAACTGATCAACGCTATCATATTAATATCAACAGTCTTGTATGTAGCTAGTTTGTTTTTTGAAGGCTTCCCAAACAGCTGATTTATAATTATATTTTGGGATTTGTCTTCTTGAAATCACAAGACTCAGTTATTTTATTAAAAGTTGTAATTATTGGAAGGTGGTCGCTTCCTAGAGAATCGTCTGAGGTAGACCAGCTACATTCAGATGCTAATGTAGGAGAAATCAAGGATAAATCTATTGCTGATGCCCTATGAGTTGGAATGTCTGGAATTCTAGTTATGCTGCCATCATTAAGCAAGTATAAACCGTGAATCAACAATATTTTCTACAAATCGGTTACTAGTTACTGATGTGCAATCCTTGTCCCAAATGGCGAATGGGCGTTAAAGTCCCCTGCTATTAACCATTTTTCATGTCTGGTAGAGTGTGTAACCATTCTGTATTAAATTCATTTGGTCCTTTGGGAAGATATGTAGTACTATGTTTATCATAAAATCTTCCCTTAATTTAATTCGAGCCGCACACGAGTGTAAAGTTGGAATATTGTTTGGAGCAGGGGACGGGTATACTTATAATCTGTTCCTTCTTTAATATATATAGCTGTATTGATTTTAGTAACAGCATCTACTTGTTCATGAACTGGTGGTAATAATAACCTGATAATTTAGGCAGTTTGTTTCTTTTCACATTCAAAGATTGTAAAAAAGAACTTGGTAGGAGTTATTCGCAAGATGGTGAACTAAATAAGGCAAGTTTGTGGAAACAGATCTAACGTTCCACTGCATAAACTTCATAAATTGAAGATGTTTAGATGACGTCATGTAAAGGGTGGGAAAATGCAATTAACGAACGTAAGTAAATAAAAGCAATAAAATAATGAAAGGAAATCTTAAACACGCTCTAATAACACAAAGATTGTTAGAACAATGCTAAAACAATACGCCTACGTTAGTTTGTCAGAAAAATTATGACAAAATAAAAACAAACGATTAGTCCTATATAGGCATACAAGGGTTACTTAAAATAATTATTTCTCTCGTCTATAACTGATTAACAGAATCTACAATATTCTAAATTACGATGCATGAACAGTCATTAATGGCGAAGTAAACGTGGATTACTCAGCAGTCCTAAGTTTGCAGACGGAACAAAAATTGACGTCAGTAGAAAAGGTCCCAGTCGCTCAGGGCAAGGTAAGGATTGAACCAGTCACGATGTGAAGGTCCGGAGTAGGTATGGGGTGGTAGAACCTTGCAGAGCGCGATGGCTTCCTCGGTGTTTCCCAGAGGAGGTTGCGAAGATGACGCCCGATGTTACTGGCGAGGATGCTGGTCCCTCTGGAGATGGGGTGATGGTGTCCCTCAGATTGTACCGCTTGATGTTGTCATTCCTGACGAAGGAGATGTTGGCACTTCGTGTAGCTCTGATGTGACCATTGCGTTGTACAGTTGCCTCTTCACTTCTAGACTGGAATCTTTTACAGCGGTGAGTTACTAACACTAACAACAAACTTTATTGTAGGTGTCTTTTGGCCATGCCTATCACAGCAGAGGTAAGATTATTGCATGCTTCTTTGGCATCTTTGGCTTTAAGATCATTGACGCCACAGCGAGAACAACAGCATCTGGCTTGTCAAGAGAAGAGCAGGCAGTTTTCAGTCTGTTTTGGTTGTCTGACAGAGTGTAGGTACTTTCTTTGCAGGCTTTGAAATCAAGGATTTACCTAGTCTGTTTGGCTGTACGTGATTCAGCACAGAGTCATGCAGAATGAGCACTTTTGGTAGATCTGATTCCTTGCTTTCTTTCTTGTTCTTCTTGGAGACACCGAGTACGACTTTTTTGCGATTTACATCATCCGAAGTAATTTTCGTCATGCAAAGCCGGCGACTTCTGAAGAGATTTTGTAGTTTCGTGCTAGCATTATTTGGCCTACCTTTCTTCTTCGGAACCGACCTGTGCATATGGTACCGCTGCACCAGGTGGTGGAGGCGATTTAGCTACCTCCTCGAAAGTACGCACTGTAGGCCTACTTGTATCTTCAGTCTGTGTTGACTGTGTTACAGTAGAACGGCGTTCGATTTTGGCGCTCTGTACCGACTCCTGATACCGAAGCACAGCCCTTCCAAGGAAGATACCCGATCGCAAAGGGTCAAAATCATTTGCCTCAAATCAGGATCTGCACCCGCCATAGAATCGGGCGTCACCGGCCGGCACCGCACGGCTGATCGCTGATCGAAAATATTGCGTCCGAAGTCTTGGCGATATGTTGGTCAGTTGATGGGTGCAGATTGTTCAGTTCGGACTTCCCTACTCGCTGTAGATGTTGCCGGTACTCCGTCCAGCTGCCCTAACATTTCGTGCAGTCACACTGGTCAGACTTGTAGCTGATCGCGTAAGCTTACATCCACTTCTAGTCTTCATCCCGGACCTTCTAATGCGACAACTTTTGCCAGAGAAACATTACAAGCTGAGTGTCTCCCGCCATTTTGAATCTCTCCCCGTGTGTGTGTGTGTGTGTGTGTGTGTGTGTGGTGTGTGTGTGTGTGTGTGTGTGTGTGTGTGTGTGTGTGTGTGTGTGTGAGGACCCTCAACCGCTCAAGAACATTAGCAGTTTGAGCCGTAGTACTATAAATAAAAGAATGAGTGAAAAAATGAAGAACGCAAATGAAAGCTGGATTGGTGAACAGTTTGAGGATATTGAGCAGGAAGCTAGACATTCAAAACACAATGACAGGTTGTTTTTTTAAGATTGTATATGAGCTGACCCATTACCAGGCGAAGTGAACACCACTCTGGACAAAAACGGCATTTTTTCACACAGAACCAGCGTCATTGCTCTGAACTCTGGAAGAAAACAGACAACAGTCGATCCAAATCTAGATCACAGCGTATGACTCATTATATGATGATGGTTTTCCCACAACGCGTAAACAAGTAATGGCAGCAGTGAAATTGCTGAAATGCTGGAAGCTGCTGGCATCAAGAACATCGCCGCAAACTTTTGAAGTGTTTATACCAGTCATCAGTTGTTATGTTATTAATTAAGCGGCTCTTTTCTTTTATAGGAGATCTTTTTAACATTGCACCAAAACTCCTTTCGATAATGTGCAGAGGCAACTAACTTCTCAGTTAAGAACTCCCTATATCTTTTTTCTTTCCTTTTTCAACAAATTGTGTATATACTTTTCTTGCTTGGCAATAGGCATCACAACCTACTCGTTCTTGGAAGTTAGAAATATTCTCGTAATGTCATAGCATTTTGCTTTATTATCTTTACATGACATTCCTTATCATACTAATTAATTTTTTCAGTTGCATTTAAATTGATTTTCTTTTTCATATAGCTTACTGAGTGTTTTTTTTATATACTCATTAAACACATTCAAGGCATCGTTACAGTTATGTCTGATCAGATCACAAGAGAGAGAGAGAGAGTAGAGAGAGAGAGAGAGAGAGAGAGAGAGAGAGAGAGAGAGAGAGAGAGAGAGAGCAGAGAAGAGAGAGAGAGAGAGAGAGAGAGAGAGATAGAGAGAGAGAAGAGAGAGAGACAGACAGACAGACAGACAGACAACAGACAGTCAGACAGAGAATATCTATATTCGAGGACACTTACAATACACACTTCAAGTACGGACAGCAGTAAGACACAAGCGCTTACAATGCAACAAAATACAATGCATCCATGAGGAATAGACGCACGCATTGATTCTGCATCACCCTTGACATCTCTGACCAAAGCAGTATTTGTGCTTTCTTGTCCTTCTTGCACGTCTTTTCCTCCTTTTTCTTAACAAACTGACCAAGAAGATTTCCGTAAAGTTACAAAGATTCATTGTCCATGCTTCGTCCGAAGAACAAGCCAGAGGATAAACAATATTCTAGTTGATCTAATGTCATATAATAAGCCCATACAATACATGGACCTGTTCTTCCCTCGGAACAACTGTAACACAACGTTTATGAACCTCAACTGAGGAGTACAAGAAGTTAAACTGTTCTTCCTTTTGTTGAGGTGCATAAGAAATGTAAACTCAGACTGTACCAGGAAAACATGTATACTGTCGTCAGTCTATCGGGTATGACAATGGGGGGAAAACCAGCACGTTCTAAATGCGGTGACTGTAATGGAACTGGCAAGTAGTTATAATGCTTACGTTAAAAAATAGAAGAGAAAGTGTCCACAGATTGTCATGTCTCAAACATCAGCAAAGTGCACAGGAGAGAATGTAAATATGTCTGTTCAAGCCCACCCATTTTTATTCTGCCCTCAAACCCCTTTTAACAGTAATCTCTTCAATTTATTGCCATGTTTGCCACAACCTCACCTTTTACATAGTAAAAATGTTATCTTTTGCCAAAAATACTCTCCTGTTTTTGCAAACAAAATACCACACAACCCCCCCCCCCAAAAAAAAAAAAAAAAAGAAAAAAGAATCATTGTCTTAAAGTGGGGTTTCCGGGCAGAATAAAAATGGGTGAGCTTGAACAGACATATTTACATTCTTTCCAGTATTGATTATCTAAGGGTTTACATAATTTGTCATCCTAAAACAATCAACGCACACAGGACTAAATGACTACCTGCACCTCTCTCACCAGCTCCGCTGATATTGATTGCCGCCCCACTGCCACTGATTCACTTGCAGCTGACGCGCAAGCAGCCTAGCTGATATTGATTGCAGGCCCAGAGCTGTCGCTCGCTCTCCAGCCAGACGAGTTTGCGCACTGAAAAATATTGTCACGCTTCTTCCAGTAAAAACTTTGCTGAAAACTAGCAAACCGGAAAAAAGCGTGACAACTTTGGTACAGTGCGCATGTACTAACCTTAACATGATGAAATCGAAACAACATTTGTGAATGCTCATGTATGATATAAATTAGGATGATAAAATCGAGTTTGCTAGAATCCTAGACATGAATGGCCCTCCTCAAAGCCAACCCTCAGCAAGCCAACCCTCAACGAACCAACCCTCAACAAACCAAACATCAACAAACGGGAGTCATGTGTTTCGGTTTTTAGAAAGCATTGCTGCAGTGCGAAGTGTTTCAACCACTGCAATAAAAGTT
>CM031608.1:58702659-58712625 GCA_018398815.1 Conus ventricosus
ACCGTCCGATCGTCTGTCTGTCTCTCTCCCTCTCTCTCTTCCTCTGTCTGTCTGTCTGTCTGTCTGTCTGTCTCTCTCTCTCTCTCTCTCTCTCTCTCTCTCTGTCTCTCTCTCTCTGAGACCCCACACAGACATCACATGCACAGACATGCTAATAAACTTACAATCTCGGTTTATAATGATGCATCTGGGGGAGAAACAAAAACAAAACGAGGAAAATGTGTGTATTGAAGAAAAAATTGAAAGGCAGCGCTACAAGCAGCAAAGCGGTCGAAAACCGGAATCTTTGCGATCCATCGAGGCGAAATCACGGTTTTACGTAACTTGATAAAAAAAAAACCCAATTGACAGTTACCCGTGTTCGTTGTGTTCGCCACTGTTTTGTATGTTGTATAGTTCCGTATTCGATTCCCCACCGATGCACTTTCTTGAAGTGTAGTCATGATGCCTATTGCTAATGTTTGTGTATACACTCTTTTTATCGCCATCGCACATCGTCCATGTGAATGGGTTTTGAAGTTTACCACAATAATCCATCTTTCTTCAATTCATTCGTTCTTGCCCCCATCTCTCTCTCTCTCTCTCTCTCTCTCTCTCTCTCTCTCTCTCTCTCTCTCTGCTCCCCCCCCCCCTTGCCAACTCTCTCTCTCTCTCTCTCTTTCTCTGTGCGAATAAACTGTCCATCCTCAGCGACGGAAACAAAAACCATTCAAGGGGAGAGTGAGGAGGAGGTTGAGAGGGGAATGGGGAGCGGATAGATACGTAGGATGAAACCTGTCAGGCTTTTCCACTGGCCCATGTGTGTAGTCCTTAGCACGTAGGATGAAACCTGTCAGGCTTTTCCACTGGCCCATGTGTGTAGTCCTTAGCAGTCCTCCTCATAGCGCTGTGAATAACATTCACTTTGGACATGTTGAAGCCGAGTTAAAAAAAAAAAAAAAAAGTGGAGATGGAAAAACAGCCAACGCTCACGTATTCACTAGATGCACGCAGCGACAGTGGCGACTGCCCGCGGCTGCCGCTCTTGGCGCCGAGATTCTCGAGTGGATGCAAGATTAAAACTGACACAAGCGTTCACGTTGGTGTAAGCTGTCCTGTGGGAGGACTGGGAAGGGGTGAGAAGGGAATCCTCTCGCTGCTTTTTTTACCCGCGTCCTTCACCCTCACTGGTCTAAGCTGACTGAAACCGGCTCATCTCTCTCTCTCTCTCTGCATTATATATATATATATAATATATATAATTATATATATATATATATATATATATAAATGCAGAATATTTAATTGTTCAGCAGTATATATACATATATATATATATATATATATATATATAATATATATACATACACCCACATGCGGGGGGGGGGGTGGGGTGCGTGCGTGTGTGTGTGTGTGTGTGTCCGTGCGTCCATGCGCGCGAGCGTGCGTGCATGCTCCGCATCTTCAGTAGCACTCCGCTATCATTACCCCCACGCTGCTCCTTCTGACTCCCCGTCCACAGTGGCACCCGGGCTTGTCCCCTGGCACCCCCGGCAATAGGGACAGCCGATGTCAAAGTCGCCTCGAGCAAACCCACCGGTGAGACACTGCACTGCTGCCGGATCATTGCTTGCTTCTTTTCCACCGTAGGCAGGTTACCAAGCACCTAAACCCCACACTGACTCCTGAGTACGCAACAAGTTTTTTTTTCTTTTAGTGCCAGGGACATTATTTTCATGTCGAAGGAAGGAATGAGGGAGTGTTTGTGGGGGGCGGGGGAGGGGGGGGGGGGTGACGGTGTGGAGTCTTACTTACTGTCAGCAGTTAGCCGCTGCCAATGCACATAGGGGTCCGGAGGATGGCGAGTCGCTCCTTTTTGAAGTCTTGGGCAGTGAACGCGAGAGTGAAATGAAATAGGGGCCCCAGTTGCTTGACACAGCGTGCCCCTCGGAACTCGCACAGACAACAAGAACGACGATCGGAAGAACGCAGACTTCTGTCAAGACCGAACGAGTGTTCCATTATCTCGTTCAACCTTCCCCAAACCCACGGTACATCACCGAATGTTTCCACAAAACTGCCACAGACACTTCAACAGGATTTCACAGAACTGGTTAAGTGGCCCATGAGGTTAGACTTCACTTTGACGCTGGTTCCCAGTTTGTGGTTTGACTCCTCACTGTGCAGGCGGCTGACCTTCCTCCCCCTCCCTCCTCCCCTACATCCACCTAACTTACTTCTTCACTGGACACTGATTTGTTTTGTTAAATAGGTCCATGCCGAAGCACACAAATGAGAAGGTGGTATCCCTAAGTGTGATGAGCTTGATTTTCTGATTGAGATCCACTGTTCCTTGAACAAGCACAACGTAGATGGATAATGCACTGACTTGCAGTGGCGTTTTAAAGGTGGAAGGCGTCGTTTATGGAACAGCCCTTCATTATGTGTATATGGACCAACATTTAGGTTTGCCCATGGTCAACATTCAATCTTTCAACTTGGTTTTCATTTAGACAAGTTCAATGTTACTAGTTGTTTTTGCTGTTGGTGTCGTTGTTATTATGACTCTTGCTGCTGCTGCTTTCTCTTCCTGGTGACAGGGAAAGCAGTCGACGAAGGGGAAAACGTAGCTATCTTTAGCGAAGATAGTAAGGCCTATCCATGTAACATGCGCATTGGTTTGTCTTTTTTCAGACTTGGTCTACTGTTCGCTGACTATAGCGAAAAAAACAATGCCTCGGGAACGGCTTCCTTGACCTACGCCTGCCAGAGAGGCGACGTGCGGGAGATCTGTGAGCTGGTCAAGGCCGGGCATTCGGTCAACCAACGAGACCCTCAAGGTTACACGCCTCTCCATCACGCGACCTGCTTCAACCGGAACAACGCCATCAGCCTGCTGTACAGCCTCGGAGCGGACTTCAACGCAGTGGACTTGTCGGCAAGCTCCCAATCATGGATTCGTTTTGTGGCATGCGGGCCAGCTCCTTCACGATCGTTCAGCACTACACGCTGGGGGCCACCTTGCTGCCACAAAACCTGAACGGGGACACGATCCTACACGACGCCTGTCGCAATGGACGCCCCGACGTCGCTAACCTGGTGTTGTCTCTGGAGCCCAGGCTGGTCAACATCAAGGACGAGGTCGACAAAGTGCCGCTCATGGTGCTTATCAACCACTTCCCCACTTTGGAGATGGTCAAAACGCTCGTGGCTCACGGTGCGGATGTCAACATCCCCGACGGCCATCTGCGGACGTCTGTGCATTATGTGGCAGAGGTGGGGTACCTAGATATCATGGAGATGTTCCTTCACGCCAACGCTGATCTCGATTCTGTCAGCGAACAGGGGTGGACGCCTCTACACGCTGCCATGTCCTACAGGCAATATCCCATGGTGAACGTGCTCATCGAGGCAGGGGCTGAGGTGAGAGTGTTTGTTTGTTTGTTTTGTCTAAATCTCCTCTCGCCGCACGCTCCAGTTCCCTGTACCCATTCGGGGAGCGTTCTACAAGGCCGTCTGCATTTCTGTTCCTGGCATTTCATGGACCACATTTCTCTCTCTCTTTCTCTCCCTCCCTCTCTGTCTCTGTCTGTCTGTCTCTCTCTCTCTCTCTCTCTCTCTCTCTCTCTCTCTCTTCTCTCTTCTCTCTCTCTCTCTCTCTCTCTCTCTCTCTCTCTCTCGGTTATGTACATGAGTAGGTTGGCCAGGTAGATAGAAAATTGATAGGCAGGTAGAGGTTTGTGATGGTTTCTTTTGTCGCTATCGGAATGTCTTGTTTTGAAACAAGAAACGTAGCCGTTCTTGCTACTATTCCCTAATGACGGGTAGAAGTTCTTGTGATTTCTTTGGTTTGAATCTAGTCATTGCTGAAGCATCTCGCTTGTTTTAGGTTTTCACTATTGTGCACATTTTATGTTCGGTGACAATAATTGTTGCTTCATCCATGAAGGCCATCATAAGGGGCATTTTGTACCCACTTGTCATGGCTGTTTTCAAGATGACCTTGCCTGCACAAACAGCATTGGAGAAATCATTCGGTCCATTTCTATGTCAAACTGCAGACTGGTCTGTCAGTTGTGTATTCCCGTGAATGGGATCTCATTGCGAAGCCATGGGACTAGCCTACATGCGTTTGCCGAGTCGAGAACCCTACGTCGTTGGGTTACTTCCCAAACCATAGTGGCATGTTCTACACGTCGGGACCCTTCCATGATGGCTCATTTTTCTTTGAGTCAGTCAGCCTGACTGTTACTCGTACAACGTATGAATTGTTCTTTAAATGTTCAGAAGAAATAGTAGTCTGAACTGACTGACGTCATTCCAAGTTTTACTCTTCAGTACCGGTACACTCCATCAATGACAGTCCAAATGTCGCCGATGTTTACGTTCCTCCATGATTATCTCATCACTTTGGGATGCTGCTCAAGGACACCGGGACATTGCGGCATTGCTTATACAGCAGACAGGGGGTGTGCAATGATATGTAGGCTAAGATGTGGCTCTGTTTTTAAACAACTTTTCCCCCTTTCTTATATAATCCAGCGTTCGTAGCTTGTCATTAAACTCTTCCTCTCGAGCTGCAGGCCCGACAGCGCTCATGACCGCAACTGCTTCGCTCTGAGGGTTGGGATATGTGGAGATGGTGCTCAAAAGTTTCTATATCCATTGGGATTGTGCCTGCTTTTAAATGCTCGAACGGTTTCATGGTGATGTTTAGAGGCTGCCTGACCAACACTTACAGTTTCCTCTTTTTACTCCACCTCCTTGTTAATTCCATTTCGCTGAGGGCGAAGTGTTTTGCTTTCAGGCCTTCTTTAAAGCTCTTCTCAGACGGCCTTAGACTGTTTCTTGAGAATTCTCTTTCTCATTTGGATTGTCCGTCTCTTCTTGGTTTCTGGATCTTTTACAGTGTCTTTATTACTGGTTGTTTCTCTCTCTGGGCGTCTCTACGGGTTCTGTGTACATCTCCATACGTAGTAGGTTGCTGTTTAAGGGTGCTCTTAACAACGCACCCAGTCAGTGGATTTCTGTTGTCTTTTTTCCCCCATTCCTGCTTCGCATTTGTGGGTAGGCAGAGTTTCTGGTGGTTGAAATCGAGGGCCTGGAACAGCTCTTAATTAACCAGCATGAATATCCCTGACAGTGTGGCTTGAATCCTGGCCGTAGTTATCCCACGTCTTATGTCCTGGCTTAAATGTTTTGTTGTTTTGTTCTGCACAAATGTAAAAATATTTGATTACGGAAGTGTGCTTATATGCATGTGTGCGCAGATGTTGAGAAGTTTGTACGCAGGTGCTTGTTATTTGTGTACCGTCGCTTGTATATGTGCAGTATTAATACAGTGCGATATGGGGGATATTGTATGCCTTACACAAATCCATTTTTCATAAAGTATGCAATGCAGAATTCTGAAGAGAATGCTACGCAAGTGTACATTACCATTACCAAGGAGATGGAGACAGAGAAGGGGGAGGGTGGGAAGGGAAAGAGGGGGCAGGTGACAGGTGAAATCGGGTGGTAGTATACAAACCTCTCTTCACTGCTCAGGTGGACTACGAAAACGCCTTTGGAGAGACGGCGCTGTTCAACGCCTGCCGCGAGAACGACAGAGACCTGTTCGAGCTCCTGCTCCAGTACCGACCCATAAACATCCACAAGACTAATGTGGATGGCTGCACCCCCATGGAACTCGCCCGCATCCACGGGCGCGCCGATATGCTGCAGACCTTGCAGCGATTCGACCGGGGAGAAGCTACTTCATCCATGTATGTTCCTGTTCCTTCCGCTCGCCACACCCTACCAGTGAGGCCCAGATCTGCTTAATAATAATGTGCGGCTAGTGACGATTAATGGAGATCACACCGATAAACGCCATCAGGTGGCGTGAGGGGCGGAGGGGGAAGGGCGGGACGGGAGATGTTCAAAACGTCGACACTGTTACGCATGAAACATGTCCAAAACGCCGCTCAAAAAAAAGCACGGAATATAATTTTGTTCGTTTGGGAGAAGGTGCTCATCATACTGGCAAGTACATGTTACACTGTCAAAAAGTAAAATCAAGCGTGGGAGAAATCCTTTGACACGTTGTTGCCTTGTTATTTGTTTTTGTTACCTTTCTTTGGTCGGTGGATTGTCCGTACTATGACCACTGCACACGATTCCTAGTCCAGGGTTCTCGCACGGGTTTATTACGAACGAACGCATAACCAAGTTACGGGATGTTTGTCTTTTATTTCATTTCTTTACGCATAGCGTTTGATTTGAGCTGGTCGTTCGGACTTTGTTTTTCATCTGGTTGTTTACTGATACGTGACTTTGTGTTGTTTTAAAGATTTTTGATCATCTTGTTTATATTAAAGGACTTGTTCATTTCATTAAACGTGAATTTACCTACATACAGGTTTTCGTGCTGGCATGACTGGAAACGGTAATATGTATGTAACAAGAGCTAATTCAGCATTTAGATCGCTGAAAGGGCCACTTGCACACAAACGTGCGTGCTTATACGCCCATGTACGCGGGAACACATACGCAGACAGAGGACTTGGGACAGAAAACTGACAGCTTAGTCTGATGAAAAAAAAAAGACGACCGCTAATGTGCAATTGATTTTACAACATAGAAAGGGATTGTTCGGATGGTTTGACCAAGGGGAAAAACGGTATGCAATCCGGTATCTTGATTCGTCATAATTCGGTCTCCATATTCATCCTGTCTCCCTGTGCATCTCCGAAAATTCGTACCAATGCTGGCAACACGTACCCGTTAGTGCACGCGCAAACACACACACGCATACACACACATACACACACAAACACCTCTCTCTCACGCACGCACACACACAGGATGGGGAGATAACATTATCCTGCGGAAGACTGACGTCTCCTCCCGTTTAACTCGGCCTTGCAATTCCTCTTCTCCCCATCCATCCCCTATGCTCTTTGCTCATTTCAATTTGTCACGCAGGATAGTTATCTGTAATGCGTCATCCAAACCAACGGCCAAACAGGCCTTCCCTTCCGGAAGTTGGT
Source organism: Conus ventricosus (assembly GCA_018398815.1). Classification (NCBI taxonomy): domain Eukaryota; kingdom Metazoa; phylum Mollusca; class Gastropoda; order Neogastropoda; family Conidae; genus Conus; species Conus ventricosus. The sequence continues at coordinate 58,709,670 of CM031608.1, forward strand.
GATGGGATTTTACGTGTGTGCAAGATGTTATGCGAGCGTTCACACACGGAACCCCGGTTTATAGTCGCATTCAAAGAGTATTTGGGAAATGGAGTCGGAACCAATGTTAACTCCGGAGAGGGGGGAGGGAGGAATTACACTGTACCGAAACGGCCCAGCAGAGATTCAAACCCGCAACCCCAAGATCACTAAGATTGCGAGTCCGGCTGTCTATCAACTGCTATTCCGGCATTAGTCCTGGTTCTATTGCTCCCTAAATTACTTAAAACAAGACAGACTATAGTCCCGTTTGTGAATGCAAGTATATGAACTTGCACACACGTACAATTATATCGCCCGCATTTAGCGTGAATGAAACGCTTTCAAGTAGAATACAACCTCTGCGAGTTATAAACCAGTTGACCGATGTTCGTTGGAAGGGCACCGGAAACGAATGATTTGCACCGGGAGGTAGCTTTTCCGTCGGCTCTATCCAGGCAGACATCTTGCCGTGTAAACAGAAGCGTGGATTGTACAATTTGTTAAAACCGACGATAAGCCGATGTAAGGCCTGCTCTCAATAAGCACGCAGTCCACTGGTCTCCATAAATATGTGGTCTCTTAAGAGGTACGCTCCGTTCTTCGACTCCATCCTTCCTGCGTTTTGTTCATTTGGGTAGTTACTTGGGCAGTCTGTCAGTTTGTAATTCACTTAATTTTCAATTATTTACTTATTTTGCATGTATTACTTGTTTGTTTTCTTTATTTGGGGGTCAGTATATGCCAAGCATTTGCCATAATGACAGACTGATCTTGACCCAGTGCTTATTCTCCACCGTCCACACAAACACTGTCTCCCTCCCCCTCCGTCCCTCTCTCTCTCCGTCCCTCTCTCTCTCCGTCCCTCTCTCTCTCCGTCCCTCTCTCTCTCCGTCCCTCTCTCTCTCCGTCCCTCCCTCTCTCCGTCCCTCCCTCTCTCCGTCCCTCCCTCTCTCCGTCCCTCCGTCCCTCCCTCCCTCCGTCCCTGTCAGTCCGTCCGTCCCTCCCTCTCTCTCCGTCCCTCTCCCCGTCTCGCACACACACACACCCACACCCACGCAAGCGTGCATGAGCACGTGTGCGTGTTCGTGTGCGTACACATCTTTCTGGTGGCTGTAGGCACAATGCAGGTACGGGTAATGAAGCTGACAATCGGATGTGAACTGCCTATTCTGTTAAGAAATTAACATAACGAAGATAACCTGTCGGGTTTCCAACGCTGCATTGGTTTCTCTTGTACACGGACGCGCGCGCGTGCGTGTGTGCGTGTGTGTGCATGCATGTGTGCGTGTGCATGCATGTGTGTGTGTGTACGCGCAGAGAATGCAGCAGCAAATGTTATTCCCAGGTCCGTCACATGCATTCGTGTTTCCCTTTTACTTGGATTGCTCGGAGTATATTAGGAATTCAAACGAGGCGAGAATGCTCTCTCTCCACACACACACACGCCCGCGCACGCTCTATCACGAACGCCGTTTTTTTTTTCCTCTTTTTTTATTCCCCGAGTATAGTAGACACAGGAGACAACTCTATCCGACTGTGATGGTAAAAGACTTGCATCATTCGAGTTCAAGTCTCCAGATCTAGAAAAACAAGTGTTAGTGAGAATAGTGTTTGCTGAAGTCAACTTGTTGGAGAATGTCTGCCTGTTGTATCTGCATGTGAAGTATGTGGCGATGCGCAGGCCATTGTCAACAAAACGATTCACAAGAGATGGGTCTGGGCCCGAGTACTGAGTGAAGACCTTTTCTTCAACACATCCCACACACAGATGAGCATGGCGACTCCTCCTGTCTGCTTGAACGTCGCTGTAGCGAAGGAGTAATTGAGCGAAAAAACCATGTTCGGTGAGATGAAGTATGGTATGAGCATGGCTAACATGACGAAAGAAAGATATACCCAAGTGTGCGGGTAGGGCCTAGATAAGTACGGTCTTGAAATGCTGAACGAACCACCAGTGAATTGAAGAATGGCAAATAGAACTAACCTAACTGATGTTGGACGGGATGTGGTTTTAAAACAAAAGCAATAGTCCTCCAAAGGGAAGAAAAATGTACATAAAATCACAATTCCACTATTCATCTTTCAAAGTTTCGGTCACGTGGCCTTTAAGCGAAGAAGAAAAACAAGACAAAACCCAGTACCATTACGTAGTTGGTTTGTGCTTCTCTTCTCTTGAAAAGGACCACGTGGCGAACATTTTTAAATATGAAGAGTTGTGATTTTATGGAAAGTGTTCCAGTTTTACAGCAATCAAGCCATCTTTACAGAGAATGTTGCTATAGAGTGAAACAATCTCCAAGGTAATGTTCGCTCATGCAGTCTGAAGGAGAATGTATCAACTTCGGATTCGTGTCCATGCTATACGTAGGAAGGGTTCCAAATTGGGGTTGGAATTCTAAGTCCAGAAAAGGAATAATAATAATAATAATATTATTAATAATAACAATCAGAACAATAAACATGCAAAAACTATTGGTCTGGTTGTTGACCTTACAAATATTGGGAACAAGAATTTGGATTCACGTAGTTCGCTGCTGATGTCAGAAATTTTACGAGGGAGATTTCCTTCCGAGACAGCTTTTGAAAAGTGCGTCCAACGAGAGAAGTCTCCACTTTTTTAAAGGTTTACAAACGCGCTGTGTAGAAAGACGGGTCGGGCAACGGGCTGGTTTCTTTCCCGCCAATGATCCTTTTCCCATTCAGTAGTGGCGTCCCCTTTATCAGCTTCTTTAATCACAATATCCGCTATGTTGCGTAACATGCGTGCAGTGTGGATATCTGCTCGAGGTTGGAATGCTTGGGTGTAGGATCCGAAATTCGTCTCTAGCGCAAGTCAATATGGTAATCAACCATGCAGCTTCACCGGGTGGGAGACACTCGATTATAGGTGGTGGAGGGAAAAGTCTGGCAGTCAGATCTGGTGACGTAGGCAGTG